>VWZN01015187.1:163011-240286 GCA_013396955.1 Regulus satrapa | reverse complement strand
GGTCAGGGAGGGTGGCGGGGAAGTCGGGAGGGCTGCTGGGTCCCTGGAGCAGAGTGTTCACGAGTTTCCCAGTGGCAGCGCTGCCTGGGACAGGAGTTAGTGTGACATTAAAGAAGGGCTCGGAGGAGAGCGGCAGTGCTGATTATCGCTTTTATCCGAGGCGTTTTCCAGCCACTTGCTGTGTTTTCCCATTACGGTCTCCATCCGCAGCCCATCTCCCGTAATCGCGCCACGCTCGGCACAGCAATGCCTTCCCCCAGCGCTGGCTGCTGCGTGGACATGGATGGGAAAGCTGCTTCCCATTTATTGCAAATTATATTTGTTATTGCTGATATTAAACCGTGGGATACCGGTGGATAGTTTACAGAATTTACTCACTGTGCATCGACTGCTTTGAGCCCGCTGCGATTTTCTGGTCCAAATGAAAAGGAATTTTATGGCCTAATCTTAATCCCAATTAATTTATTCAGCCTGCCCTGCTTGGCAGAAGGAGATGATGCAACCAGGATGTTGTTCCTGATTTAAAGGAGTTATCTATAGACAAAAAATAACTCCCAGCCTACACACCTTTTACAAAACACTGGAATTGGCTTGATAGATCAGTGAGGGAGTATTGATAAGGGCTGCAGCTTTTGCTGCTCTCTGCATGATGAGAGCATCAGCCTGATCTGCCCGCACCTGCCGTGGTCAGTGCCTCTGGCCTCAGTGGCATCATCCAGTCCAAGAGGGTGGGGTCTGGTGGACTTGTTGCCATCAGCCAGCTGCAGGAGCCACTCTACCTTCACCAGCTGTGGGAGGATGGTTTCTGGCATATCTTGGGGCTCTGGGACTTATTGGAGTGGGCTGCCTTGTTTAGGCGAAGTTGAGCTGACAGTGATGCCACCCACCCACCAGTGCCACCGCTGCTGTCCTGCGTGGCCGCAGAACAATGGGAGCTGCAGCCCCAGCAGCTCCCAGGGGGCCAACTGCTTTAATCTGCAGGCTCTGGCTCTCATTAGGGGCTTTCTCAGGATCGGAGTTTTTGCTAATTAACTTCTCTTCAAGCAGTGAATGTGATAAACTCCTTCCCGGGTCTAAAGGCCCTGTTTGATCCCAGCTCGTCCACCATCACTTGAAAAGCTCCTGTGCTCCAGATCCGCTTTTCCTTCCGGTGCTGGGGCTGAGCACCCAAGAGAGCTCTTAGTGTGTTCCCAGTGGGAGCTCCATGCCCCTGCTGTGCCTCAGGACAGCATTTTGGGAGCGAGCAGCTGACGCTGCCTCAAAGCAGGGTCCATGCCCGTGCCAGTTTTGCTGGTACAGTGCCTGTGCGAAGCCATGCAGCTTCCCAGCCCTGCTCCACTCTGTTATATAAGCTGTAGCGGCTGGAAGTGTTTGTTCTCTGCTGGGAAAAACATATGGCTACAAATGAGGATGAGGTAACTTGCCTGTATGGTTTATTTGCCTCAGCGAGCATTGCCGGTCCCTGTCGGGTGAGGCACCTTGACGGGAGCCCGCGGCAGGCGCGGTGCTACTCTCACTGCCTCTGGTCCCTCAGCTGTCCCCAGCACATGCCTGGGGGGTCAGGGTGGAACCACCCATGTGTGGCACCCACAGGAGCTGGGGTCACTCCAGAAGCTGGCAGAGCTGTCCCAAGGCTCCTGGAGCCACGCAGATCCCCTACACTCGATTCCATCAGGGCAGGTGGCTGCTGTTGTGCTGCTCCCCCATGTCCCTCCTGTGCTGTGTCCGTGTATCCCTGCATGCTTTGCCTCTGCATCCCTGGTGATTCTGTGGGGTCCTTGGGGTGCACACTGAAGTGGTAAAAAGAACCATTTCAGCAGAGGCAGTAGCGCTCACTGTGATGAGCAGCTCTGCTCTCTCAGATCTTCCTCTCGCCCCCCTTCCTCCTCACTGAGAAGCAAGAGAAAAAAGGCAGAAACAATGCATCCGTGAGTTGCTGACAGCAAAAACAAGCTTTAAAAAATTCCTCTGGAATAGGAATTACTCGGCTCGTAGGCAGGAGAGGCAGCAGAGGAGTGATAGCAGATAATGCTTGGGATGAGAGCAAGGGCTGGCATGTGCCCTGGCCTGGTGGGTGCTGCCATGGGGGTTCAGGTGACCTGCAGCTCAGGTGTTCCTGTCCCGGTGCCACCCCTGCTGCATGGCACAGCACTGCTGGCATCAGCTGGGCATGCAAGATGTTCACCCAGGCGTAGTTTATGCTTGTGCTTTTCAAAAATGTGCTTCCTTCTTCAGGGCTGTCATAATCATTTTACTCTGGAGCAGGGAAAGAGAGGAATAATTAAAATTCCAGCATGCTGCAAGTGGGAAGGGCTGTGAGGAACTTTCACTGGGCACTCTCCACGTGGGCTGGGCTCCTCCACCAAGGCAGAGCATCCCTGAGTCCTGCTGCCTCAGCCAAAGCAGAGAAGAGTGGAATGAATCAGAGCTGTCAGCGCGAGGCAGGAATTGCACTTGCTGGTTTGTCTGAGGCTCCTTTCAGGAGCTTTAGGATAAAGCTGTCTTTAATTAAACCTTTAAGTGCTTTATAAAGCAGAAAACTCCCTGTGCTGTCTGCTGCTCTTAGTGGGATTTGATGGCCGGTCGCAGCGCATTTGGCACCGCGCTCTGTGAGCTTGTGGCAGAGCCGGTGCTCAAGGACACCCCTTCACCAGGGCTGGGGTTTTCCTGGGGGAAGGTGAGAGCCATGCGGGTGTTGGCAGCTGGATCCGAGCTGGTGGTGGCCCCAGGCCACTCACCGCCCCCTTCACCACCTCCAGCCAGCAGCAGGTCAGGAATGAATAATAATAGAGGTGTTGCTTCCTTCTGGTGATGACCCTGCCTCCAGAAAGAGGGTGCAGTAGGGGGCTGCTGGGGGCGAGGAGATAGTAGATGCAAAAGGCTTCAAAGGAATTAATTAAAGATAAAATGTGTTTAAAAGAAAACCCTGGGCAGTGAGGATGGAGCCGCCTCTTTGATCCCCTGTGCCGAGGCGTGGGGAGATGCCGCAGCTGGAGGACGGAGAGGAGGTGAAGGAGCTGGATGGTGTCTCCTGGGCTGGCACCGCCGTTTACCCTTCCTGGGAGCTGCCCTTGTAGGGCCGTGCATCAACTGCGGCTCTCCTGAAGGGTGGAGGATGATGGTGGAAGAAAGGCAGGAGTGTGGCCAAAAGCTGAGCTCTCCCTACAAGGGAGACGGGACGCTCCCCAGGATGCGCGGATGGCGAACGTGCCTGTGCACATCCTCCCACGTGCGTCTCAGTGAGCCAGAAACTCTCCTCTGCTGCTCTCCAAGTATTTATTGCTTGGTAATATTTGCTGTAACACCTGAGAAGATAAGTCCCAGTGTCTTTAGCATAAGCCTCCAGGATCTTCCTTCTTGGCAAGAACATTTCGCAGCAGCATCAGCAGGAGGATGTTTTCCTTCTTTCATCAATCCAGCTCAAAATACCAGGAAGTTACTAGGAACCTTGGTGGGTTTTTACTGTGTTTTTTTGTGAAAAGCTGTGTTTTCACCTCAGGATGACTAACATTCCCTGGGCTGGGTTTCAGAGAGATCACTGATTTACCAGGTGGAAAACCAGGCAGCTTTGCTGACCCCAGCTTTGCCAGCAAGAAGGTGTTGGGAAGAGCAGACCCGAGGTGCTTTGTGGATTGGACAGCAGTGGAACTGACTGTGTACTGTAACAAGGCTTTGTAGGAATGCTTCTGCTGTGTCTCCTCCCCTGTATCAGACCCTTGTGGCTTTTGTAAATTATTTTCCTTACAAGCTATTAACCAGCAGTAGGTTCATGTTACCGCCAAATCTGGCTGATCCCCCCTGGGAAAGGCCAGCGGTGGCAGCAGGGAGGCCACACCATGCTCCTGATTGAATTGTTCTGTCTGCAAGCAGCTTTATCAGGGGATGAGGTTTTTGGGGCTCAGATGTGATTTCTGATGGCTGGGGAAGCTGTAAAGCCTCTTGAGTCCAGCTGCTTTGCCCCAGCTTCTCGTCAATGCTCAGGAGGAGGCATTGGCCTCCTGGTGCTCAGGGCATGTGAGAAGAGAGGAAGGAGACTCGCGGCAGGGATGAGGATGGGATGCTGAGGAGAGGGAGATCCACACAGCATTTTGTGTGGGAAGAGACTAGGGGTAGCCATATCTGGCCCTTAAGAGTAACTCCAGTTTTCTCCCTTCCAAATGAAATAGAGCTGTTTTCTTCTTTTTCTAATTTTATGCAGCTTCAAGGCCTTGACGAGGGTCTTCAAAGAGTTGCAGCTTGTAGCTGTTTTTATTGGGAAAATGAAAAATACAGGCTCCCTAACCAGAGCTGTTGAAATAAAGGCCTTGGGGGATAGAGGTTCTCTTTGTTTTTAATTAAGAGCTTATATCTCCTGTTCACTGCCGTTGCGTGCTCCTGCGGTAGCAGGACATTAGTCTCAAATGGATTTTCTTGTGGAATTAATTCCATTGATGCAGAGCTGTCCAGGAGCCGTTTCAAAAGGTGGACAGAAAGGCCAAACCTCAGCACTTTCATCTCAGCAGCAAATATACGGTCTTTAAAATAACAGATAAAAAAGAGCCCTGGCATTGGCTTGCTCTGAGGAGATTGGGGTCTTGCCTGGGATGTGGGGAATCGGGAGCTGGGTTGTGCTGCCTGCTGGGATTCTGTGGCCCCTCTCCCCCCACCGGGGGGATTAGAGGCCCCAGTGAGAGTGGAGTGCACACGGACGGCACGAGAGTGGAAAAACCCAGAGATATTTCAGCATTTCCAAGGGTTCAGAGAGCGCCTTTGAAGAGCTTTCCCTCCTGGCAGGCGGCACGCGGAATTCTGCTGCACTAGCAGAAGCGCAGAGGCTTGGACACACTTTCGGTTCCATTAAATACTTCTCCTGTAATTACCCTCCAGTTAAATGGTCACTGCGTCAAATTGCCTGGTAAAAGCCTTTGCAGGGGGAGCCCTCGCCGGGCCCTCGCAGGGCTGAGGCGCTTGCAGGTGCGGGGGCCAGTGCTGGGTGTCCCTCCCTGCTGCTGCCCTCCCTGCAACTCCATGTTCCCACGGTTAATAACGTGTAATTACGGGTTCCGTGACCCACTGGGATCGGAGCTTTGCCGTGGAGATGAGCTAACAAAACCCAGGCACTGTAATCCCTGTTCCCAGGGTCTCTCTCTGGGGGCGCAGGCTCTCATGGGGACCTCTGCCAGGCAGCTTCCTACACCACAGCAGCTTCCTACACTTTGTTCTGTGAGCTATTGATTTTATCTTCCAAATCTCCTTCCTCCATCCAATTGGGCTTCAAGGGCTGTGTCTAAAATGCTTTGCCCTTAGTAGTAGCATCTCTGTCCATCCCACCTCCCCCCCGGGGTGCTTTATGTCCCTTACAGGACATTCCCCTCTCAAAGCCTACCCCACCCCTCGCAGATTGGATATTTGCTTGATCTTGCTCCCTATGCCCCTACATTCTGAGGGCCTAGAGGAAAGGATTTGATATATTTGTAAATTAATAATAAAGACCTGGTAGTGTTTATTGCAGCAGGTATTGATATAGGGCTTCCCAGGGAGCCATCGCAGGCCACCTGTTGGGTCCCTTCCCTCTGTCCATCACCATCACTGAGACAAAGATCTCCTGTCCCCTTGAAATCTCCCTGGCTTCTGGTGCAGAATTAATACATGATGCAAAGGAACTTTGCTGTGCCGGTACATATGGCAACTTATGTGTGTGATGGAGTCTAAAATTATCCAGCCTTTCTTAAAATCCATGTGTCCTGCTCCGAGGAGCTGCCATCCTTCCCAGTGCTCAGCCACCTGCAATCTGTTCTGCCTGTGCCTTTCCCATTACGTAAATGCAAAGATTAATTGCATCGTTAGGCTCTCCCGCGGCCCTGCCGCCACTGCCTCAGCTCCCAGTGTTGCAGAAGGTCTCGTCCGTGACTTCACTTCTGTTTTCAAAGGAATCGGGCACTGGGCTGGTTCGATTTTATTTTTAGAGTCTTTCCTTTTATCTTTTTCGGCAGCGTCCCACTGGGAGCTGCTCCAAGACTGCCATGCAGGATGCGGCCGGGCTGGCTGCTGCCAGGGTGGGCGTCACTCCTGACCTGGCACGCGTGGGCCCGAGCTGCCACCACGCTCCCCGGGCCCATCAGGACACGATCCCGTCGTCATCACCCTCTGGGAGCTCATAGCGTGGGGCCAGAAGGCTTTCTCCAGGCTCACCTGCGGGAGGTGGGGTGCCAGCGGGAGGCGGGGAGCCTCCCACTGTTGCATTTTCCCTGTGAACTCCCCTGGGAGGTGAAACCCAGAGGTGGAGCAGCTGAGGAGTGAGCTGTGGCTCTGGCTGGAATTTGCTGCTGCCCACCCTGCAGGAGTAGATCCTTCCCCACGAGTGGTGGCTGCCCCAGTGCTGCCCAGTGGCCCCCAGGCACCCCCAGCTCCAGCTGAGCCTTGGCCCTGGCACTGATGCCGTCCTTGCCACAGACACATACAGATATATATATAAAACTGCTTATTTTCCTGTCATTCTAAGACTTATTTATTTATTAAAACTACCATCCATCAGGAGCTGTAACATCTGTTTGTGAAAAATAGCACATCCTTGGGCTGCAGCCAGGAAAAATCATTTCATTATGAAATTGCAACTGTAAGGCAGCACAAAATCACAAACATAGTGTACAGCGAGCTGCTTTTGTTTCCAAACTGCTCATTAGGAATGATCCACGAGCCAAAATGATACCCCGTGGAAGGTGAAGAGGGGGAAGTGAGCCCACCCGACCTGCAAAGCGAGCAGCCGTCAGTGCCATAATTATTATCCCTGGTGAATCCCGCACCCGGTGCAAGGCTGCTCTCGTCTCCCTTTCTGTCCCAGAGGGGAGACGTCTTCACTTCTCTTCCGTTCTTTGTGCCTAATTCGGGCTGACAAGGAACATACTTGAGAGGATAGGAAATGAGGAGCCTGGTTTACAGATTATTTTGTGTAAGGCAGGAGAGAGGATTGCGGCACCGCTGCCGGGGGCTGTGTGTGGCCCCGTGCTGGGAAGGGCTGGGAGGGGCTGGTGGGGGGCTGTGTGGGGAGGGGGACTCTGTCAGGGCCCCCTCAGTTCCCATCCCCACTGTCTCTTTTCTTCTGTCTGCAGGTCTGGCAGTTCATCAGATAATCACTATTACCGTGTCCCTCATCATGGTCATAGCTGCGCTGATAACAACTCTTGTCTTAAAAAATTGGTAAGGTCCCTGCTGCTCTGCTTGGTTTGGGGGTGGCGTGGGATGGGGACAAAGTGGGGATGGAGGTGCCCATCCTGCTGCAGATGCCAAAGCCCATGGCACCTGCCAGGGTAGTTTTGGAAAGGCACTGCAGGAGAAATTAGGGGGTTTACGCTTCCAAAGGAAGTTGGCACATCAGGGTTCGGCTGCACCCCTGCAGCTTCCCCACCTCACACCACGTGGCCAGTGGCTTTGGGGACTGGCATGTGGCTGGGGTTGGGTGGACATGTCTCATGGGACACGTGTGCATTGCTGCTCCGGGGCTGAGTGCCCCAGCACGATGGTCAGAGCTGTGTTGGAGAGGCTCAGAGCCATGTGCTGGCCACAGCAGGTGTTCCCAGGATCTGCCCTGTGCCGGCAGCAGCTCCTCCACCGCCTTCCCTAAGGAGCTTTGATGTTGCTCCTCAAATCCCCAGCCTGGCTTGCCAAGAAGCAGCTTCAACTCCTGCCCTTCCCTGGGACCCCAGGGACGGAAGGGCACCTTCGAAGCCCCTCGGGTGCCATGGTTTGAAGCGTGCCCCAACCCCCAGGGCGCTGCTCTGCTCCTCCAGCTTCATTTGCTCCTGTTTATTCTCTCAGTGTGGCTTGGGCGTATGGCAAAATAGGTTAGCTTTCGCTCCAGGCGCTCCTCACTTTACCTATTTTCCCAGGGAAACTGGCCTACTTTGAGGTCAGCGTTGCTGGCGTAGAGACACGGCTGCAGCACGGGGCCGGGGGGAGACCGGCCAGTGGCTCTCCCCTCTGGCCTGGCCGAGCTCTGCGTGGGTGCTTCAGCAAATTGATTCCTGCAGCCAGGAGGCAGTTACAACATCGGGTTGATGAGGAGCCTGCGGGCTAACTGGGATGAGAGGAGAAGCCCTTTGCAGGGCTGTGGAAGCATCTTTGTCTTGGCAAAGCCATAATGCGGAGCAGCAGCCGACCGAAAGCACGAGTTTCTGGCCCCACAGCTGATCTTGCTTTAGGGAGCAGCCAGTGGCGCTCCCTCCTGTAGCTCAAGTGGGATTTAATTTGGTAAACTTCCCTGGTTGCCGCAGTGTTTCAGTGAAGGAGCAGGGAAAATATTTTATAAAACACTTGTGGGATTTGTCTCCAGTTGCAGCAGTGAGCGGTACGAGTCATTGATCCGGCTGACCACAGCTTGGCAGAACAGCTCAGTAACTGCCGCTGGAGCCAAAAAGGGGAAAAAATAAATCCAGTGATCAGTGTAGAATAGAAATGCTTTACAGTAAGTGAAATTGAGAAATCACCAGAGAAAATCCTTTGCAGGAGAGTGTGGGCAGCATCCAGGTGTGTCCCAGGTGAAGGAACAATACCTGGGAGTTTGCTCCAACTCTAACCAAGCTGCCTCGGTTCATTGGGTGACCCGGGGCCGTGTGTGGGTGCTCCATGGCAGGGCTGACCCACATCACACGTGCTGGCCCCATCCGCAGCAGGGACACAGTCGCTGTCCTCATCCTTTGGCTGGCGTTTGTCCCCTTCGAGCAGGACGGCTGAGTGATGGCTGCATGCCAAGCCAGCGTCCTTCTTGTCACTGCTCCTCCTGCACACATGCCGTGGGGAGACAGCAGTTGGTTTAGGGCTGTCTCTTTCAGTTGCATCAACCGGAGCGGAGCCAGCAGTGCCCTTCTGCTGGCAGATGCTGCCACCCCGGCCAGCGCCACTCCCGGCAAAGCCCCACGCTCCTGTCCCAGAGGTGCCCCTCCACAGACAGTGCTGCCATCCCCAGCTCCCACCACCCTCGGAGCTGCCACCTCCTAAAACTCCAGCGTTCTGTGAGGCGCTGTCAATTCCATCTGGAAAAAGTGGCATCTGAATTAAATCAGTGTCTAGACCCTGAAATAGGACCCGGCTGATTGAGGGCGGCTCCTGCAAGCTGGGGTTCTCCCCGTCTGTGACGTACTGAGCTAGAAGTGTTGTGCAGCCACGAGATCCTGATAAAGCCTCCGGAGCTGGAGGAGCCCCTGGAGAGCAGAGCTGCCCTGCCAGCCATCCCTCTGCTGTGTCACACCAGGTCCTGAGCTCATTTATCCTGAGAAGTTCCAACCTGTTGGTGTCTCCCAAATGGAAAGGGTTTCACTTCATTGTTCTCACCTACATATTTTCATTTAAGAAAAGGCTTTTGCTTCCTGCAGGTACAAATGTGTGACTCATTAAGTCATTCCTCTGATGGGAAAAAGCTTGTGTCTAAAATGTAAATTTTATTCTTTAAAAAAAAGCACCGATCCAAATGACTGCTTGTGGCTGATCTTTCCAATTCTGAATTGAAATTGGAATTTCTGAATTCTAATCCAGTGTTGAGCAATCCGTAATGACTGGTCAGTCAGGTGAGTTCCCTTGCCAAGTTTCAGGGTACACTGTGCCTCCTGTCCCTTCAGCTTTGGCCTTCATAGGCAGACTTATAAAAATGATGGAGGGCAACTTTTTACACAGACAGTGAGATGGGAAAAGGGAAATGGTTTTCAAGTAAAGGGAACACTTAGATTATATCTTAGGGGAAATTTCTTCCCTGTGGGGGTGGTGAAGCCCTAGCACCGGCTGCCCAGAGAAGCTGTGGCGGTGTCCAAGGCCAGGTTGGACAGGGCTTGGAACAACCTGACCTAGTGGAAAGCATCACTGCCCATGGCAGGGGGATGAAACTGGAGGAGTTTAAAGGTCTCATCCAACCCAGACCATCCCATGATTGTCTGATTCTCTCTCTCCTCCACCCAGCTGCGCGCAGAGCGGGCGCCCGCGGCGCAACAGCCACCAACGCAAGCTGGACCAGCAGGAGGAAAGTTGCCAGAACCTGACTGACTTCGCCCCTGCCCGCGTGCCAAGCGCCCTCGACATCTTCACCGCCTACAATGAGACACTGCAGTGCTCCCACGAGTGCGTCCGGACCCCCGTGCCCGTCTACGCAGAGGACACGTTGCACTCGCCTGGGGATTATAAAACCACCTTCAATGGAAACAGGTGAGGCGCTGTGCCTTCCTGGTGGGTGGGGAGCGCCATCCCGCTGTGTGATGTGGCCCTGGTGCTCAGGGGTGGTGTTCTGGGAGCATTTGGCAGAGCTGCCTATCTCTCGAGTGCTCACCCACGTGTAGTTCAGTGTGGGACTGGCCCCCTGATCCCCCCGGTCCTGGCGGTGAGGCTGGGTGGGTGCCTCAGCAGCCCTTGGTCCTGCAGGGCTGGGCGAGCTCAGCACCACATGGTGTTCAGTTCCCTGCTGCTGCTGCTCCTGCCAGCAGATAAAACGCCACTGGATCCATTTTTCCAGCGCCCGTGCTGTCTCCTCAGTGGCATCGGCAAAGCTGCTGGGCTGCAAACAAGCGGGTGATTAATGGAGGAGCAGGCAGCGAGAGCCAAATGAACCGTTTGGCTGCTGTGAAATAACGACAGAGCGCTAACAAGGAGCGTCACTTTCAGCCAGGGGATGTGGCCGTGCTCTGCCAGCCCCTTGCCTGCCCAGAGGGAGAGGATCGGGAGCGATGGGTTTGGGAGCAATGTTTCCCACACCACAGGCTGTCTCCAGAGCACTTTCACTGGGTATTGGTGTGGTTTCACCATATGGTAAATGTGTGTCCCCGTCAAAGGTAGAGGGGAAGCCAGGCAGAGAGTTTGAGGGAGAAAATGAGCAGCTGATGCTCCAGGCAGTCTCGAGGAGCCACAACATGTGTGGCAGCCACAGGCCATGTCTGGCTGCCCCAAGGACAGGCCTGGAGCCAACAACTTCACTTATGTCTTTTCAATCAGCATCATCTTGTGTGTGCAAGGTTCTGGTCATTTGCATTTTCCAGGGTTTTTTCACATCTCGGAAGGTGGAGAACTGGCAGGGATTATCAGACCATTTTGTTGGGTACCCACAGGCCTTGGTTTGATATGAACCCCAGCCTAGTGACAGAGAGTGCCTGTGTTCTGGCTGGCAGAGATCATGGCTTTTCCACCATCCAGGGATGCATTCTGGGACCCTCTATCCCAGGTCACTTCCAGGCAGCCTAGTGAACCCAGGCCCACTCAAAGCATCACTCTGGAGAGATGTAAAAAAGCTGACTGTGCAGCAGGCCACCCCGGCTTGCACCGTGTGTGTTACGTACCAGCGCGTACAAGCCCCTCTTTCTGCTCACTGCAGACCCTCTTCTTCTGACCGGCATCTTATTCCCGTGGCCTTTGTGTCTGAGAAATGGTTTGAAATCTCCTGCTGACTGGCCGAAGCCTGTTTGACTTCTGGGGGCAGGGCAGACGCCAGCGGGCTGTTTCCTGGTACGTACCGCGCTCCCTGCATCCATCCCGCATCCACCCTGTGCCCCCGCTGTGCCCATCGTACCCTGCCTGGTGCCATCCTCCCATCTGCGCTTTCTTCAGTGTGGCTGGACATATTTCATGCCATGGATGGGGCACTGGGAGCCAAACGGTTTTTCCAGGGAGATTAATTGCAGACAGGCCCACACTAACAGTCAGGGAGTGGGATGGACAAGGACTCAAAAGCAAAGGGTCCCTGGGGCAGCCTTGAGCTTCAGCCTGATGCCATGGTTCCAACCCTTCTCTACAACCTCAACAAGCCACGGTAATTTCCTTGCTGGGAAATGGCCTGATCTGTAATTAACCTCTGGTGGCATGATGGACAGCCCGCCTCCTCGGAGCACCGCACGTCCAGCATGCACACTCCACCAGTATCTGAAAGCTCATTTGGTGATGTTTGCTGTCATGAACACTTACATGCTCACTGCAAGGGTGTTGGGGTCCTCCTTCTCCTCCTCCTCCTCCTCCTCCTCCTCCTTCTGCTCCTCCTCCTCCTCCTGCTGCTCTGCAAAGCCAACCCTCCCAGCACAGTCCCCGGCAGCCAGTCACACCTGGGGTGTTGCTGTGACTGAAGGAGTGCAGTGATGTTGTTCTGGTTACAAGAGTACCATCTTTAGAGATTTTCTTCTCTTTTGTTGAGTTGGCCTGAGCCGTTTTCATCTCCTTATGTCACTTTTGAAGGTGGCACAGCTGATAGCAATGGCAGGAAAAGTCTGTATGTGCCAGCTCTCCCTGGGCAGTGGCGCCCGCTTGTGCCACGTGCTCAGATGAATTAATTGCTCTGTCCCAAGTCCCCGTTGTAATGAATCATATATTCAGTGTAAATGAAATTTCCAGCCTTCCCTGGCTGCAGCTTACTTGGAATAGCCTGTTTAACATTATGCACAGCTATTGAACACAGAAATATAATTAGATTAGAATGGAAGCGAATAAAAAGTTAATGGTCTCGGCCATGCTGGGGCTGGCAGTGTCTAGACAGGGCAGGTGAGGTGTGTGCCAGCGCAGTGGGGCAGAGAGCAGGGATTCATCTGGCATGGCCCCACTGCCCTCCAGAGCCTCTTCTGGCTGCAGCAGCTTTACTGGTGAAGGTGAAAGGCTTTCACTCCCCACCCACTGATATGCTCATGTTTTTTCTCTGACTCTTTTGTTGTGGTCACTGTCTCAGGGGACAGAGGGCAAAAGAACGCAGGTAGGAGCTGGTGCCAGGAGTGAGGGCAGCAGGAGAATGAGCATGGAGGATCTGCAGGGAACAGCAGCTTCAGCAATAACACACTAGGCCTTTTCCACCCTCAGTTTTGTAATTTGGGATGTCTTTCCATTGGCTTAAAGTGAATTAAAAAGAAATAACAGATAAAGCAAGGCAGCTACACTCAATGCCGTCTACAGCTCTCCATGCCTCAGGTACAGGGAAGGAAGGAGCAGCTTGAAGCACTGTAGGAATCTCGTATGGATCCCACTGCTCCTGCCCCAGGTCCTGTGAAACCCCAGGCCAAAGACTGCACCCTGGTCACCTCCATAGATTTCTTTAAATAGCCTGAAGCTATTCCATTACGCCTTATTAAATCCTTGAAATTCTCATTGACCCGTTTTCATGGAATCCATAAAATGCACATTGACGCGCTCTGGAAAAATCTATCCTGCTCGTACCTGGAGCATTAGCTCTGTAATGGCACTTCAATTACAGATGCAATTCTGGAAGCTGCTGTTTGGTTTCATTAACAATAACAAAATGAGATTGATCCCAAACCTGTTCTACCTGTTCTCTGCATGTTTACTCTGCACAGGTGTGTTTGCACCAGGGTGTTTCTGGGACACACTTGCATAAGTGGTGTGTCCCAGTCGAAACCAGGTGCCGCTGGGAAATCCCTCAGGTGAAATGAGCATTCCAAGTTTCATGTGTCACTGTGTAAGGTGCAGATGGCATTGAGATGAGCTCCCTGCTAGGCTGTCCCTGCCACTGTGATTGCCTTGTGCTGTCACCAGCTGCCGAGTGCCAGAGGAGCAGTGGGATGGAGGGAAGCAGAGGAGTGAGGCACGGAGGATGCCTCTCCAGCTCTTGTTTCTAGGGGAGAGGCTGGTAGAAAAGGAGATGCAGCTGCTTGGGCTGCACCGCTTCCGGGGGAGTGAGTGTTTCCTGGCTGGCATCCACAGCCACAGCAAGGTCACCTGAAGGGGATAGTTGCTTTTGACCCACTGCACCACAGCAGAAGGATGCTCTGGAGCATGTGCAGCTTTTTGGCTGGAGGGGCTACATGCAGCTTTCTCCTCACAGCCCCTTTCTCCTAGTGTTTTACAAATTTTAATTGACAGCACTTCACAGTTCTGAGCTGTCTCCTTGGCACATTAGTGCTCCTGATGGTGTGGGGCCAGAGCTGGAGGCACAAGGCAGGTGGCATATCCCGGGATAGGGTGGCAGGACAAAAGTGCTGCTGGTGTTTAGACAAGGTGACCACTGGGAACCAAGTTGGAATTTAACATGAACTTCACATCTGACAGTCCATCAGCCTGGTGTGGGGACTGACCATAGTGCTGCCCAGCTGGCACCACGGCCTTGGGTGATGTCAACAGCATCATCAGGCTGGGCTGAGTGCTTGATGCAGTAGATATAAGGGACAACAGCACAGAGCATCTCCAGCCCGGAAAGCTGCAGGCAGCACCGCAGTTGTGTCAGGAAACCTGGTGAAACTCATCCAGGTACACAGGGAGCAGATGTTGAAGCCATTTCCTGGGGTCAGAGTCCTCCTGTGCCAGCAGGAGCCACAGGGAGGGTTCCTGTGCTGAGGCATAGTCCCCTCCAGGACACCGTCCCTCCCCACAGCAGGCGATGCTGCCCGTGGTAAGCAGCTGGTGGAGCTTTCCAGCAGATTGCCTGAGCCAGCAGCTGGGCCCCACTGGAGCACCAGCTCCTTGGAAGATGTCACACTCAGTGGATATCACACCTCAGCAGCGGCTGCCGGCAGGTACTCCTGCAGGCAGAGAAGTCAGTCTGTCTGCAACAGCCTGGGGGAGCAGTGCAGCCTCAGTGAGGCCCTGGAATGAGTAGGTGAGGAGTGGAGGAAGCTCTCAGCAGTTACCTGAAGGGATGAAAAGGAAAGCTTCTCCTGACCGGTGCCAGTGGTACTGGAGGAGCACCTGGACAGAGCCAGGAGCACCATTGCTCTGCAGCCCAGCACAGGACGTGTGCCAAAGACTTGAGTGGCTTTGTCCAGACACCACAGCACAGGGTGGCCGGTTTGGCTTGATTTCATCCTGGCTTTGGGGCTTTCTGAAATGAAGTTTGAGATTCCGCATTATTCTTGTCCTTAATCCCACTCTCTTTGACTGAAAAACCCCATGGAATGAGATTATACAAAAATCTGTAAGGTTGATCAAGCGCTGACCTACTTTGCACAAAGAGGCTGTTTGGGATACAATACCAATTGTACATCCTGCCATCGTGCATTAACCAGTGGTCCCCCGGAGCCACGGGATGCTTGGCACCGCTGGCAGGGGGGAGCAGCTGTGCTGGGGCAGTTTGGGGCCCAGCAGCTTTACTGGGGCAGTTTGGGGCCCAGCAGCTGTGCTGGTTCAGTGACACCAGCCTGACCCTGCCCTGGCAGAGGGCGGTGAGAGCTGACAGCCTTGTGTGGTAATGCTCGAACACGGCAGCAGCTGCTGCGCTGGCCCCGTTCTGCCTAACAACAGCAAATGGTTTGTGTTAACATTAACAGATAATGAGTCATCATAAAAGATCCCAGCTTGTCTTCGGAGGAGTAGCAGCAGTCCCAGCACAGCCCCGGCATAGGAGATTAAGGACTCTGGAAAATCTGTCTCGCTAATTAAGACTTCAGGGTTGTTCTTGGAGATGGTGTATCGGGCGTCTTGCTTTAAAATAGTGTGTTTTTGGAAAAGAACCCTGGGACAAAAAGCACACCACATTCTGGATGCTGATCACAGGCACAAGATTAGGGATGTGTGGATAGGAATGCGTATCCTGAGCGCTGCTGTACAGGGTGTAGGCTGGCAGCTGTCTTTGGCACACCCAGCTGTGCTACAGCTCATGAAATGTCATGGACATGTAGAGCAAGTGGCCGGCCACACATCAGTGATGGGGAGTGATTTTCTTCACATTGAGGATCCAAAATTGCACAGGGAAACATCTTCTAGTAGATGGTAAATAAATAGCTTAAGGACTTTGATGGGATCTCTGGTTTGGTACTTAACCAATTCCCTATTGATTCTTTAGATTTAACTTTAGAAAATCTTGTTAGTGCTTGTCATCATCTGCTCATCTGCCAGAGCACTCACTGCTCGAGGCACGAGTGTGAGAAACTGCAGAATGTAGGGATGATCAGGAGTAAATCCCACTCTGGAAAAGGCCCCGAGGAGAGAGGAGCAGTGGTTCCAATCCCCAGCACAGACCAGCAGCTGTGAAGAAGGAGGAGGAGGTCACTGATACCCTGCTCCCTCCATGCTCTGTTCCCCCAGGAGTCCCACAGCTCACCCCCACAGCCGGGGGGAAGGAGGAGGAAACCTCCAGGCTGTGCTGGATCATCCAAGCAGTGACTCAAGACACAGTGCAAATTCCCTGTCATGACTTAATCTTTCTTTTTCTTCTCATCCTCAACAGGATTCCATTGGTGAACCTGTAAAAAATATTAAAAAAATAATGGGTTACCTGTACCTACCATTTCTGTTTACCAGTAGGAGACTCAAAGAGCAGCGTTCTATGGGCCAAATATATTTTTATAAAAATGAACACGCCTATAGGTAACTGCGTTGTCAAGGAGCACGTTTTTGGGAGGAGAGAAAGGAAAGTGTGCAAGCAAAGAATCCTGTGGAGGAGGAGGAGGAACCAGCAAGGGATGGAAAGGGAAGGACGAGCGCCTGGAGCCCGGCCATGGATGGTGACTCTGAACCTGTGCCAATAATACCATTATGTGCCATGAACCGATGCAAAGACTTTGCAAAGAGCCGAGTCAAAAACGGCTGGAAATATTGTGGAGGACGAGTGGGGCATCTCTTCTGCTGGGGTCATCCATTCCGGTCCATATGCGTACATACGGTATATGTAGAGAGAAAATATATATATATATATATATATATATACACACACGAACACTTTTTTGTACTGTAGCAATTTTTGAAGATCTTAAATACTCATTTTTAAAGAAGATGTCATGGGCTAAAAGTCTCATTTCTTTAACACGCATCACGCAAACTGGGTGATCTGATGTTTTCTACTTTGGCAGCTTGCCTGTCAACCTATATGTGTATATATAGGTAGACATATATACATATATATACGTGTGTGTGTGTGTGTATAGACATATATATGTATGTATACATATATATATATAATTTTGGTTCTTTTTGGAAATGCTTTTCCAGCGTTGCGACGTGACCGTGGTGGGAGACGGCTAGGGCTGTGCTGCTGGTGGGAAGCAGAGGAGAAGCTTCCCAAAACCATCCAGAGCACAGCTCAAGGCAGTGCTGAAGGTATTTCCAGGCTTCTGTATCCTGATACATCATCAAAGTCAATGGGAAGAAGCTGGAAATCCTGGGCCTGCCCCTTGTCCACAGAGCTGTGATTTCCACCGTGCTAGGCATGACACCTCGGGGCTGGACGGGGCAGATTTTAGGGGTGGACTTCCAAAAGATGGGCCTCTCTTGGCACAAAAGAAAAAATTTAGGAGTGGGGTGTGGTAAGGTTTTTGGGAAATGGCTTTTAAATTGGCCACAGCACCAAAGCTTACTCAGCCCTGTATGAGAAACAAGAGGGAGGAGCTCGTTGCCTCCTGCCCCAGCCTGGGGCTGTGGGATTGAGAGAGCCTCTTCCTTTGTTCTCCTGGTCTTGGCTGGTCCTACTGCAGCAGGAGAAGACACAGCCAGCTGTCCACAATCCTGGAGATCTCTTAATAGTGTTTAAAGGGAATTTTTTTGCCAGGGAAGCACGATTCTGCCGGCTCCAGTTCAGTGTGTTGCTCTAGAAATACGTCCATGCCCGTCCAGCTCCTGCTGGGGTGGGTGGTATTCGTGGGTGCTGACCCTAAACCCTCTGTCCAAGTCTTTCCATGGAGTCGGGTGCTGCCATGCTGTGCTGCACATTAGACACTGGGATGGGTCTCACTCGGGTCCCTTCAATGTTAAATGGGTGGAAACGACAGCAGAGATCAGACCAAAGTCCTCCAGTTCTTTTTGTAAACTGCCCTTGGTAAATACTAGTGGTTTTTTAGAATTGTCCAGATCCACGTTTCTACTCCCCCACTGACTACTCATCTCCTTTTCTTTATGATAATGAACGTGCCGTTTAAAAAGAAAGAAAAAAAAAAGTACAACCCTGTGGTGTTGCGCATAACCACGCGTGCGGTCTCTTGTTCCCATCTCCTTTTCTGTCCTTTTCCCATGGAATTGCAGAGCCTGGATTATTTGTCCTGAATTTTTGGATGCTGCCTCAGACAGAAGTCTTCCTTGCCAACCCTGACAATTACCTGCGGATTTGAGCCAACCGTCCCCTGGGCAGAGCAGTATCTCCTGGGTGGCTCATGTCCGGCTCTCCAGAGCATTCAATGCCTCCAGGGAGGAGAGGAGACAGTGTCTTGCTTGATCAGTGGCCCTCCAAAGCTTTAGCTGTCCCTGGGAAACATGAGGAGTGTCTGTCCTTGGGAAGCGTGGGGTCTAAGCAACTGCTTCAGGGTCATCTCAGTGTACTGGGGCTTTCCTGTGATGCTGTCAGTGGTGCAGGCCCTGCCCACGGGCTCTCCTGCCTTTGTGACTTCATGGGAATCCATCTATGCCAGCTTTGAGCCGTGTTCCTTGTGCTTCTCCCCTTATCTTCCTATTTATTTCATTCCCATAGGTATTCCAATGTAATCGCAGTAGCAGTATGACAAGAAATGTATCTCAGCTCCTTCACTGCAGGGCATCTGAAGCAGCATTCTGTGTTTCTGCATGGATGGAGCCTGCTGCCCACAGGGAAGTTGTCAGGCAGAGCTGGGAGATGCCAGGGCAGCACTGTGCAAGCGGTGGTGATGGAGAAGCACCTGGCTCACAGGAAATTCCCTGTGGAGCTGGGGAAGAGGAGGGGAAAGCCTGTGTGTGTGTGTGTGTGTGTGTGTGTGTGTGTGTGTGTGTGTGTGTGAGAGAGAGAGGAGGAAGGTGAAGCACTGTGACCCCAAGGATGGACACAGAAGTTTCAGAGGGCAGGACTTGCATGAGCTTCCCCCCCAGTCTGCAGCAGGACATGTCCTGGTCTCCCCGGAGCTGAGCGGTGAACCAGGGAACAAAGTAGATGCACAATCTTCCCTTATTTATAAGGACCAACAGCACTTGCACTTTATCAGAGGAAGCCTCCCCCCATCCATGCTGGACCACTGCGGTGGAGGGAGAGGAGGAGGAGGAAGGGCTGGGATGGAGCCACTGATGCAGTGATGTACAAGGCAAGATCCAGGCATCCCAAGGTCTTGCACAGTGAAGAGACATGAACTGTGGTGATTTCATTCCCTCCTATTGATGAAAGCCAAAAAACAAGAAAGAAATGAAAAAAGAAAGTCGCATTTCCATGGCATATTCTATTGAGTAGATCTTCCCACCGTGGAAAAGCAGGGAAGCATGGTGTTCTCAGACACACTCCTGTGGGAGCTTTGTCATGTTTTGGGCACATCATCTCACCCTGAGGTCCTGGAAGCTTGAAAAAAGAAAAGTTTTGCTCCTTGCTTTGCTGTAAGCCCCTTGCTGTAAGCTGCTTTGCAGCCCGCTGCTGCTTGTTTCTTTTTGTTTCATTTTCCAGATTCCTTAGCCCTTGAATAGTCCCTGAGAAACACACCATGGCAGCCAAGAGGCTGCCACATACCCCAGACAATGTCATAGGGCGTCTGTGGGTCATTTGTGGCTCTGTCTTACAGAAAGTGGTGTGGGACAAACCACCCATGGCAAGGAGAGGTTGGCTCTCCTTAGGCTCTGCAGCAAGCCCAGGCTTCCCAGGGCCGTCCAGGACTCTCCTCCCTCCACATCCTTTGCAAACCCTGAGCAGGAGCCACAGGAGGTGCAGCTCCACCAGGCCACAGTGCTGCCACCGGTGCCTGTGGGCTTTATCCTGCACCAAACTGAGCTCATTTGGGGCTCCAGGTCCAAGCTCTCAATGTCATGGCACCAACAGGTAGGGCAGGCAGGGTTTGGTCCTCAACCCCCTGACCTTTGGAAGCTGGGGTCCCCCGAGGGCGGCTTCACCCCACAGCACCCTGTGCAGAGCCGGTCCTGGGCAGCCGCCCATCTCTCCAGATCCGATCGTTTACCTTCACTCTGTCTTCCCAGCTGGAGAAAGGGCGGCCGGTGGTGGTGGCAGGAGCCATGCTCCAGAGAGCACCAGTGCTCCGTGGGGCACCAATGCTCCGTGGGGTCAAGGGCACCGAGCCTGCCAGGAGGTCACTGTAGCGATGGCAGAGCCGGCGCGGAGACAGATTTCAGGTTACCTCTTCTCCACTGGCAGCTTGTTGCGAAGGAAGGTAGTTCAGCTGAAACGGTAGTTAAATAGTAGATATTCTACACATAATATATATTTTGTAAAAAAAAAAAATTAAAAAATAAAATAGAACAAAAATATATCTATCCTATCTCAGCCCGCCCATTTCAGGATGAATGTGGTTGGAATTTTCGTTCAACCAGATATTAAATCTGTACGCGATTTTTTCAAAACCAGCAAGAAATCCCTTGCCATTTCCAAGTCTGTGGGTTTGGTCTCCTGAGCTCATCTAACGCTTCTCACACATTTTTAAGAATTAGTCTCAGCATTTGTAGGTACATTTTTAATAGTGTCACGAGTGGAGATAATATTTACTTTGACAGAAGTATATGTTGCACAAAAATATACACTAAGGGCACAGATTTCTGACCCAGATTCTTCTATTTTAGGTTCCAAGGGGTTTATTTTTTTGTTTGATAGGACATGTACAGTGAAATTTACACTTTATTTTTATTTTGCCAAAACCTGTTTTCTAACATGAGACAGTTTTACTTTGTAACCAGTTTTACATCACTGAGTACTTCTTTCTTTTCCTGGGAAAATCCTGCACCAGGAGGCGTCCGGTGGAAGCGCCGTCGACTTTTGGCACTGTGGCTGCCCCACCCGCCCACAGCATGAGCTGGGGCAGTGCCAAAAGGACATTTTCTTCCCAAGTGGTTTTTAATTTGTCTCTGTCCGTAGAAGCCGTGTATTTGGAAGCACTGTAAATGCCACCCTGTCCCCTTGCCCTCTGTATATTTAGTACTCTGATGTTGCTATTAAAACTGATATGAGAACCGCACAGCCGGTGGTGACTGGGTTCCTCTGCGCACGGTCCCTGGGGAGGGGACGGGGTTGATTTGGTGTCCAGAGGCTTCCCTGGGGAAATCCCCCTGTTTCCAGCTGTGAAAACCTCGGGTAAGCAGCGGAGGAGTAGCCCTGCCTGCCTTCATTCTGGGAAGAGGGTCTTGTGCAGCCCCCTGGAGTTGCCACCACAGCAGCACCACCTCCACACCCCGTAGCACAGGCAGGGTGCCAGGTCCCCAGGCTCACTCAATATCCGACAGGGCTTTGAGAGGACCCCATGTGCCTTGGAAGACACAAGCCTTGGGGACAGCTGATTGTAAGAAGGAAGCCACTGAATAGGACTGTAGGGGAGTTAAACATCACTAACAATGTCTTAAACGGCTCTGCTATAAAATCACCCAGCTACATCTTTTACCCAAGGAGGAGCCCTAGCTGTGAGCAGGTCCCTGGTGGCTCTGGTTTGCACATTGGGTGTGGAGTGGGTGACAGTAGGTTGCACTCAGGACAGCCCTGCTGCTGTGTTGCTCAACAGATGGACAGAGGGATGGATGGACAGATGTGGGGACTGGGCAGCACAAGGAAGGCTCTTGCCAGGCAGCAGGGACAGTTCCCCTTGCTCCCACAGCATCCCCTTCCCCAGGGCACTGTGGGACAGCACAGCTGTCATCCTCACAATGCCATCTGACCTGGAGAGGGGGAAAAGCCTTCATTGGTGTCCATGTTGGCTTTGAAGAGGGATGGCCTGGGAAGACAGAGACCAGCACAACCACTTGCATTCCCAGGCTGTGGCAGCAGCCTTCCTGCAGTGCGAGGACACTCCACAACCCTCCGTGCCAGGCCAGCACAAAATACCAGAGATGATGCTCAGCCGCAGCCCAGCCAAATCTCCAAAAGCTCCATTCTGCAGGAAAATATATAGAAAAATGGGGAGGGACAAAGTGAGCTGCTCTTCATTTTAGGGCCAAATTGCCAGCTTAAATCACCGAGACAATGTATACAAGCGAACAGGATGCGAATGGCCTCAGAGCTGCATATATCAGCCGGAGGACTCTGTTCATTTCCAGATGCAAGTGGGATTTCAGGGCAAGAAATACAGTGTTAGGCTCTCATTCCTTTCCCTGCTATTTATCACAGCCGGAAACGTACTCACCCGCCTGAGCTCTTCCAAGTGACGCTGCTGGGAGCATGGAGGAGAAATATTGTGCTGAGCTGTGGGAGAGGGATTGGGGTGGGACGAGTCAAGCAGCCAAAGGGAAGAGCCAACATCCCTATTCCCTCCAGCATCCATTGCCCCAGCACAGAGCCGGGAGCATCCCCTCCTGTGCTTGTCCTGCTGTGCAGCGAGGGCCAGGGCACAGCCACCACACACCATGCCCTGGGTTAAATGGTGCCACGAGTGGTCCCCAGGGCTGGAGGGGCCATGACAGGGTCACCGTCCACTTGTCAGCACTGGAGACTGCCAGCTCATGTCCCTTCCAGCGCTGCTCGGCAGGGCAAGGCTGGAAAATGAGGCTGGAAACAAAACACCACACACTGGTGCCGCAGCACACAGTTCTGATAAAAAGTAGGACTAAGCATTATCCAAGTTTAATTATTATAATTATACCGGGGCGAAGTAATTGCTGGGGATATTTTAAGCTTCAATCAACATGCTATTTTGAAAAATGAAGCCCTGATTTACCCAGGGCGAGGTGGTAACCATCAACAGGCACCCGTGCTGCTGGCAGCCAGAGGAGCGCACCGGGAGGGTTTGTGAGCTGCTTGCAGCTTCTTGTCTTAAAATAGAGATTTGGGAGGTTGGGAGGGGTGAGACAAGCAGTGGGAAGGTGGAAAGGGGTCTCCCATTTCCCACCAAGCATTGACTAGAGGCCTGGATCCAGCAACAGGATGGGCTGCAGGAGCAGCACAAGCTTCAAGAAGAGGAGCCATGCAGGATGGGGAACCCCAGCTCGGCGGTGGCTCTGAGGAAGATTGGCTGGGGCTGGATGATGTAGTGATGCTGAAATCATTTAAGCTTGTTATGGTGGTTTCTATGGCTCTCTGGCTGGATGTAACAAATTGTCTGCATCATTTTCCAGATGGATCATTCTTAAATCATCCAGGACAGGCTTCAGGGCTCTGCACTGAAGCAGCAGAAGGCACTTTGGTTCAATAAATGCTGGAATGGTTCTATATCAAGTGCTATTTCTTATTAAAAGTGTAAGTACATCATCCCAGCTGATGGGTCTCGCAGCCAAGATCTCTATGCTCTGCACCCCTCTCAGAGCCCTTAGGTCCCCAAGGGGATAGAGGACAGGAATGGGGGGGCCACACATAAGTGCCTGTGGTGGCAGGCAGAGTGGCTCTGTGGCAGACTAGAGGGAACACTGATGGGTAAGGTTGTCCAGCAGCTCATCCCTATTCCCTGCTTCCCCCTCCCCAGACAGGTACCAGCCCCTGGCACCTGGTGTTGAGCTCCTGTCTCTGCTCCACAGCAGATGCCATGGCCCAACAAAACCTCTTATTAAAACTGGAATTAACCGACCCATCGGTAAGTTCTGCTGCAGTGCAGAGGGTTTATCACTGTTGTCTCCACTGAAGCAGCCCGTGGGTCATCCCGAGCCCCAGGGTGCCCTGGGGCAGAGTGAGCTGCCGATGTGCCCGGCTCCATCCTCGCACTTGGCTGCGTGCACCCGGTGAATGACGAGCGCTGAGAGAGCAGTTTGTTACTGCCAGGCAATTTGTGCTAATAAGCAGTTCGAGGCAGCGACGCCTCTCAGCAGAGATGAGTTATGGCAGGAGGGCTTGGGAAGGAAGAGCCCTGAGGATGCCGCAGTGGAGGAGGTCTGCATGGCCACACGTGGTGGGCTCGTGGTGGGCTCATTCTGCGGTGGGGCTTGTCCGTGGCAGGCACAGCCCAGAGTGGGCTCAGCCCACAGTCTCCACCTGGAATGGGCAGAGAGGTGGCTGCCTATGGCTTGTGCTGTGGACTGGCTTTCCAGTGGGACTTCTTCTAAGGACTCAGGAAGCACACGTGGATGCAGTCAGTTCCCAGCTTTCAAATTTCTACTGGGTCTAATCTCAGGTATTTCTGATGCTGGGGAGGGTAGGGACTGAGCCCCAGGGCTGTGGTATCTGCTTGGCTCTGCCAGCAGTGACATGTCTCTATGTGTTTAATAAATGTAGCAGAATGAAATCCCTATTGTTCCTGCTCATCTTCCAAGCATGATTTTAACTGAAAACTGACATTTATCTTAGTTCCTTGTCAGGCCAAAACAGGGATGGAATTTCTTAGGGGGTTTATTATCTTTCCCTTGCAAATTTTTAAGCGTGAATAAGCTGTGACTGGCGCAGAGGACAGAGGCAGGAGCTGGTGGTGGGTGTCCTGGGAGCCAACTCCCTGCCTCTGCCACAGCAGGACCAGCGCAGGAGGGGTGGCAGCAAAAGCCCTGGTGACACCTGGGAGCAAGGTGACATCCCAATGTGAAGCCCTGTGTGAAGTCCATGTGACACCCAGGTCAGCAGCACTGGGGCACAGCAGGGCATCGCTCAAGCAGCAGTGCCAGGGGAAACACGTCCATCTCTACAGGCGAGCATGTTCTCCCAGGTGTATTTTATTGACCTGTCAGAGGGCTCCGAGGTGGCTGACCGCACTTTCCCCCTGCAGCAATTGATTCCAGTCAGCTTAGATCAGGGAACAGTTGATTTCTCTGCCTGATACTCATTCTGGCCTTCAATAAAACAGTGTTTAGGAATAGATCACAGGATTCACTGGCAGGAGCACATCAGCTGATGTGTCCGATGGACAGCACTAACAAGTATGGCCACCTGTGGCCTTAGGGATTTAGTTTCCCAGAAAAAGCCACAGTTAAGCAACACCAATTCAGCCTCTGGCTGCCAGGGAGTGTTTCCAAGTTCTCTGCTAACCCAGAGGACTGCTCTGCTTGGGGTGGCACAGGGCCAGCCCTGCCAAAAACTGGGATCCAGCTGGGTCCTTTCCTGTGAGTCTCCTCTCTCTAACCTTGCAGGCTCTGTGACTGGGGTGATCAGGACTGGCCCATGCTTGAGCTGCACTGCGAGGGACACAGTGTCTGTGGTCTGAGCCAGCCTCAGTGTGGGCAGTCAGTGTGGTACAGCATGTCAGCCCAGGGCTGGCTGGCCAGGGGTCCTGAGTGCCTGCAAGTACAGGAGCCAGGCTGCCACCCTCGCCTTTCCAATTACCAGCTTTCTCTTCTTGAAAGCCCAGCCAGTACTCTGCCCTCGCATTATAAAAAGCACAGCTTGACATTTGATTTTCCCTATCTATTTCTCATCCGTGTTTTCCTTCTCATTGCTTCAGCCTCCGCGACCATGTCCCAAACAGCAGCTCGACACAGAGCAGTGGATTGCAGCCAGCACCATTTGTGAAATGGATCTGTGAAGCCTTGGGAAGAGCCATATTCATGTAACAGTCCGTAAAGCTGTCCATCAGAGCAGTTAGCCATGCTCAGCCCCTGGGAAAGAAAAAGCCCCACATTCACCAATTTGCTTTTAATCAGCCCCAAGAGCCTCCTGGCCAAAACCGTTCTGCATCCATGGATGCTGTTAATGTTTGGGCTGGTATATTTGTCCTGGCATTCTCCCAGGGGTTAAGGAGACAGGAATGCTCAAAACCTATCCCTTCTGTGGAGACACTGGCATGCTGGAGCTTTGCTGTGGCTGCGTGTCCCACATCCCTGCATGTCACCTGGGCAGAAGCTGGCTCAGTGTCCCTTGTCCCACCAGCATTTTTCCAAGTCCAGCAGAGAGCATGGCTGAAAACCGGATGCCAGGACTAATAGTTTAAAAGCCAATAAAACCATTTCCCTGAGTGATAGCAGGTTTTAGAATTGTCTGCCTTTGAATAATTGACTCCCAAAGGCACTGAGGTCACCTCTCTATGAGCAGAGGGGAGGGCAGAGCAGTGCTGGGCTGTGCACACATCCCAGAGCTGGCTCTGCTTGAGGAATGAGCAGGATGGGAAAAGAAGCAGCCAAGAGCCCAAGAAAACTCTCTCCCGAGCACTGTTCATTGCTGGGGAGACTGGTAGTGGGTGAGCAAGCCCCTCTATGGGGAGACAGCGTGCTGGCAGGGACAAAGGCAGTGACAGCTGAGTGACACTGAGCAGCAGCTGCCAAAGCCCGGTAGCATCCTATCCCCAGGGGGCTGGGAAGAGACCAGACAGTGCAGCCTCACTGGTGGCAGCCAGCCAACAGCCCTGGGTGCATGGACAGAGCAGACAAAGCAGGGGGACGAGAGCCCCCCGAGCCACTGGAGGTCACGGAGTGTTGCTGGGCTCCACTGAATGGATTTGGAGCAGTTTGGTGGCCAAGGACCGCCCTCAGTCCCACCAGAGAGATGTGGAGTGTCCGCTCCAGCCTGGCTTGCAAAGAGACGAAAGAAAAGGCAAAGTGAAGGTTCCCAAGCTCCGTGAAATTCCTTCCCAGGGTCCAGCTGCACCCCCATGTGAGGGAGCCAAGAGGGGGAATGCAGCAGGGACAGGGCCAGCACTGTGATTCCCAGGGAAGGGAGGACATTGAGGTTGTGTTTTCAAGGTGAAAGGATGAGAAAAGGGAAAGGGATAGGGGAAAGAAATAAGTGAGGCATTGGTAGGATGCAGCAGAAATGGTACCAAATGGGCACTTCTCAACTTGAGGAAAGTTTGGGAGAGCCATTAAAGCCAGAGATCAGTGAAGGGGGAAATTGAAATGTTAGGGGCTGGAACAGAAAATTAGGCTCAAATAATCTGGGGTTTAAAGCACCCTGCAATAATCTGTTGTGAGGAGCTGTTAAACACTCCCATTGGAGATGTCTCTTTATCCAGCTGCCCCGGCAAGCAAAATCCCCAGAGCTGTGGCATGATAGGGATGGGATCACAAGGTGCTGCCATGCTCCCTGGCATTGCTGATCAGTGCAGGGTAAATCCCAGAGATGAAGGAGATCTTGGAAATGCTCAAGCAAAGCAGCAGCAGTGAGACCCAAAGGACAGGATTTCCATAGCCCTTTCTGAAAAAGCCACAGAAATTGTCTGGATTGCTCTGGACTTGTCCCCTCTTGCCACGGTACTGCCAAGGAGATGGGACTCATGGTACACACAGGCAGGCCCCACACTCAGCCCTGGGGCAGCAGCAGGATTAGGGCTGTGCCTGGGAAGTCCTGCAGTTGGACTGGGGAGGTGGGATGCCTCTTTCAAATTAGGCAGTCAAATGCCTTTGATCTAAAATGGATTTGGAGTGGAGTTGGATGCACTTGTCCACCCGTGTGTTCACTGCCAGGAGCACTTAGCACAGCTGGCCTCCCTTTGCCACCAGCACTTCCAGCCAGCCTGGGCTGGGGCTCTTCCAGTAGGACCCGTGGAGTAAAAGGAGCCATGGAACAACCTGGTTTAGGAGAAGATGTCCCTGCCCATGGCAAGGAGTTGGAACGAGATGGACTTCAAGGTCGCTCCCAACCCAAAGCAGTCTGTGATTCCATTATTCTAAATCCTTCCTGCAGCTGAGCGGGGCTGACATCTGCTGTCAACACTCCCACATCTATCACAAGGGCACGAGGAGTGTGGACACAAGCACAGAAGCTGCTGCAGACCTGCTCACATGGACTGTGGGAAGCCAAGGGAATCCTGAACATGGCACACATGGATGTGCCAGAGGCTACATCTGGAGACAGCTGAGCCAAAGCAGAGCTCTGAAAGTCAGCTCCTCTCATAGGCAGGTGTGCAGGAAGGCAACTGCCTGTGGGGCAGGAGCCTCCCAGGCTTGATTAGGCCAGGGGAGAGGTTATTTAAGAGCCAGGCAAGGAGCCAGTGCTACCTGGAGCTCAGCCCCTGCTTGTCATTTCTGGGGGCCCGGTGGCAGCTCATTCCCAGCAGGTATGTGGCACTCAGGGGGAATTGCTCCTGTTTCCCAGCTGGCATCGCACACATTCCCTTCCAGCCCTCCTGCTCGTGGTGATAAACCTGGCTTAGGGAGAAGTGCTAATCTGGCAGTTGCTATGAGACCCACTTGATGTCTTTGATGCAGTGTGGAGGCAGGTGAATCATTAGGAGGAATATCAGGTTTTCTGGCACAGCTTGAGGAGACGCAGAAGTTTCCCGATGCTCGGTAAGATGCAAACACTGAGGTCCCAGCAGCTGGGACATGCGTAGCCTGGAGAAGCTGGGAGCATCAGCTTCTCCCTGCCACAGTCTCTCCTCTTTGTGGCTTTCCAAGCTGTCAGTCTCCAGCTGCTGCTGGCTTCTTGCAGAGCAATGTTTCCCAGAGTGGATTCTGAGGAGGGCAGAGCTGAGGATGTGCTTTGCTCTAATTCTGGTGCCCTCTCTGCCAGCTGAGCCTGCTCTGGGGCTGCAGCCTGGGGCTCCCAGTGCTTGTGGCTCTCCAAAGCAAATGCAGAGGGAGAGAGCAGGGAATGATGGCTGGGAGAGTTGAGAATGCTGGCCAGGAGAGCTGGTGTTACTGCAGTGAGGGCAAGGGCAGGGTGCAGCTCATTCCTGGCATTTAGCAGAGTCAGGATCACCAAGCTGGGGTCCCAGCTGTGGTGCTGCACCCTGCACAGTAATTTATGTAACTGGGGGAAGGAACCAGCACAGCAGAAATTTTTAATTATGTATTTGACTGGAATAGTCTTGGTTTGAGTTCATGCAACGCTGGTTAGTTACCTCAGATAATTAGAAATTTTACAGCTGGATAAAAAGTTTATAAAGCACTGAAAAGGATAGGGCATTTGGGATGGAAATATTTAGTCCCCCGGCTTGTTCTGGAGAAGGGAAGTGTTTCTGGGCTTTCCAAGGAGTCCCAGTTCCCACTGGTCCCTGAAGGTGGTTCTGCTGATTCTATGGCCCTGCTCCATCCACGCACAGGCTCTTTGGCCAGGGACAGAGGGTTCAGTGTAACTGGTTCAACCCAGGGATTCTCTCATAGCATTGTTCAGTTCAACACAAACTAGTGGTAATTCATGGTAATCAACAGGCCCTCAAGCTGGGCATGGATGGTTGTCCTGGTAGCGGGGATTTAGGGATGGTCCAAGACCAGAAGATGGTAAATTTGGAGATGGTACAAATCCCCCAGTATTTGTCTACAGACCCCCAAGTGCTAATTCAGGTTTTGTCAGTGAGTTTTTCCCCTCCCTTTACTGAAGGGAGCAGAGTTCATGGAGGATGTTAATGATCATCTTGATGTTTTCAGTGTATCAGAGAGGAGTGTTTGCTCCCCCAGTGAAAGCCCTGGAGATGCTGAGCCAGCTGGTGTTGCTCTGCTGCAGTAACACAGCACCCTGAAGTGCTGTGCTCCTTGGGAGAAGAGGGATTCAAGGAGGGAAGCATTAAAAAGTACCTGTTGTAAAGGAGTGGAACAGCATGGGCCATTATTTACATCCAGAGTAATAGATCAGCACAGCTGAGAGGTGTCTCAGGGTGGCACACAGGGAGTAAAACTGATGGATGCTGCACCTCCCTGACGTGCAGGCCTCATGGTGGAGGGACAGTGCTCCTTTGAGCAGGCACTGAGAGGCTGCTGGGGTTGGAAATCTGCGGGGAAGCAGCCCTGAGCCACCAGCAGAGGTTTCGGCTGCTTTTGATCCCAGGATCTCCTGGGACATCTCCTGGTGCCTGGCTGGGCTGCTGTCACACCAGGTCCCCTCCAGCTCCTCACAGGTGCCCAACACCCCTGCATGGGAAGCAGCTCTCCTCCTTGAGCACACCTGCCAGGATCCCTCCCTGGACAAATTCATGTCCATACAATTTAAATTCTTTTTTTTTTTTTAAGGCTGTGTGCTGTTAAATAGGGAGGGTTACCACGGGTTACCAAGGGTTATCAGCATGTGGTGGCTCATGCAGATGTGAAGTCTCCTCACGAGCATGCAGCCTTGCAAATGGAATAAAAGTGGTTTTTAAAGTATTTGAAATCAGTTTTGTTTATGTAATCTGACATGTTATTATGCACAGTCCTTATCTGACTTCATGATTTATGGGAGAGAACCTCAAATCTATATTTAAAATTACTATTAAACACAATCTTTTTCGCCTCTTCAGCTGAGATAGAAGCACCATTAGCAGTTGTTGCCCTGGAGCTCAAGTACTTCATTAGTTTAGGAAAATTAATTTTTTTCCATTAAATCTTCCTAAGATTCTGATACTATATTTGCTTGTAAATGTTCAATAATAATAATTATTAAGAAAAATAATGTTCAGCTAGTTGTGATCTTTGGTTTCCTCTTCTCTTTAAGATCCTGAGGGTGTGTTGCTGTGGGTTGAGGCCAAGGGGATGCCACTGTCAAGGGGCAGGTGTGTGTGGGCAGACTGAGACCTGATAATGGAGAAAGAGAGAAAAAAAAAAAAGGCCCATCTGGTTCAGAGAACTTCATCTTGTTCTGTTAATTGTGATGATCTTTCAGAGCATTACTGGGATTTCTGTGGCTCAGCTCTTGGTTCAGCCCCTCTCCTGGGCACTGCATTGCTGGGGGGTGGGAGATGCTCTGGAAGATCGTGGTGCTCCCGCTCTCCATTCATCTTCTGCTCCAGTCCTGCAGAGAAGTGGTTTTTCAAGTGCAGATGAGTCTGAATTAATTTGGCTTTCTCTCCATGAGCCCAGAGAAATGCCAAACCTTCTTCTCACGTCTCAGTTACTTCTGGCAGGTTTGAGCTCGGATGGGAGACAAGTTTCTGTTTTCATGCTCCTCCAGGTTCAGAACAAAAGAGCTGATGGCAGTTGTGCATACATACATGTGTATTGTGCCCACCTGGAATATTAGTTTATACTGAATTCAATCATATTTTGTTACATCTTCCTACTTTAACTTTTTCCCCTGCTTGAACATTATTCCTACATTTTGATTTTAAAGTTGCTGGAGTTGGGGTGCAGGTCCCCTCCAGGGGTTTGTGTCTCTCCGAGGATGCTGCAGGCATCATATCCACTATCCCATAAGGATTATGGAGGGGGGGATCCTGACACTGAACTGAACAGGGAGGCAGTGGTTGTGTTCCAGAGAACCAACCTCTGTGTTGGGATGTGTGGTGGGATTTATGTAGAGATTCAATTATGGACAGCACAGTAAATTTCTCTGTAATAGAGCCTTAAATATTCACTGGCAATATTTACATAAGCATTGTAACAGCTGCAAAGGAGTCATTAAGGACTATTCACAGAGATAATCTCGATTTTAAAACTCCTTTAATGTGCATTTTCAGTGAGATTACAGCCACAGCTATCTGGTCAATAAAAAGCCTATCCTCCTCCACAGGTCTGCAAGCAGACTGGGAGGACAATTGAAAATAACCAGGCAAAAGTATCTGGATTGAAGTGGGTTTTATTTTTCTGGCTCCTGTTCATTTTTTTGGCAGCCAAATGCCATTCCAGAGGGATGTCATGTGTGGTAGTTAGACACCAAATGTGTGCAATCAACCACACGTGATCAAATAACCAATGTCCCTGGTGAAAGGCTTTTTCCATCCAGCTCAGTCCCTGGAGTTATCCATGTTCTGAAGAAATGCAATAGGGATTCCCCAACTCCTGCACGAGGCATTCCAAGATGCTCTGCAGGAGCAGCTGCTGTGGTCAGTGTGGATCACTGAGCTGTTTCTGGGGCCAGCTTGCTGTTGTAGGTCGGTTTGGTTGGTTGGTTTGCAGTTTTACAACCACCCTTGGCATCTCCTGCAGAAACCCTGCCCTTAGTACCTTTGGCTCAACTGCTGCTGCTTCTCTGACTTGTGTACAAAGTTTTATCTCCTTAGAGCTTTGTCTGAGATCCCTGTGCAAGAGGTTTGCTGCATGGCTTCTCTGGGAAGAGCTGGGCTCCCATCTGAGAGGAAAGGGAGAGACACGATTTCCAAAGGCTCTCTCACCCACTCGGCTGTCAGGCAGTGTGTAACAGAAGTTGAACAAACTCGAAAGGCTGGAAGATCCCGACTCCTTCTCCTCCTTTAGCAGCTCAGTTGGCCGAGTGTGAGAAGACACTAATTTGAGCTGGCAGCAATTCATGTTCACTTTGGAGGACAACAAGGCATTGGAGAATAGGCAGGAGCAGAGCTCGGCTGGAGAGCGGCTGCAAGGCGCGGGGATTCCCAGGGAAGAGGACAGATTCAGCTGCTGGGCTCTACCTAGCAGCTCAAAAGGCTTTCTCCAAGGTTTCCTGAGGTGCTGGTTTGTGTTTTCCTGGAGGAGAAGGAGTGGGAGATAAGGGGTAGGAGGCTGATGCAGGCAGGGGCAGTGTCTTCTGCAGACTATTCCTTGTGCAGGTGGCCAAGCAGACCAGCAAGCACTGTCGGTCTGCAGACCCATGTGTGACCCTCTGACAGAGCTGGCACAGCAGCACGAGCCTTTTCTCCCTCCCCTTCATCTCACAAAATGGGAAGATTTCAGTCGGAATCATCAAGAGATAATAAATATGGATCGTGTTGTTCTACGAGTTTCCCACATGGAACAGCACTTTAAATTAAGCACCGTAAAGCTCAGCTGAACGTAGTGAAAGAACAACCCAGGGCTGAGCAGAATGTACAATTGCCTTTCCCTTTCCATTCCTTCCTCCCTGGTTCTGTTAATCCAGCGCGCCAGGAACGGCAGCCGGGAGCTGTCCCTGGTCCTGCGCGCTGCTCTGGGCTGACTTTGGCCCCAGCTGCTCACCTCAAATATTTCCTTGAAGTTTTACATGGCAGCTTAGCCCCAAAGCTGCCCATTGAGAGCTATTTCAGTAACTCTACCCTGCCTCCACATCTGCAAAGTTTATAGACTAAACCTGTTTGGCACTGGAGTTGCTTTGGAATAGCTCTTCAGGAAGAGCCCTGCTTCCCTGAGCCAGGAATGTTTGGTTTGAAACCTCCTTAGTCCCATGAACTTTTTCTGCCTCCCAGACTGGGGTCTGGACCTGGCAAGCAGTCCTGCACTCAGAGACTTTCTCTGGAACAAGTCCAGATGAAGTGAAAAATGTGTTTCCTACCCAGGCAAGCCAGGATTTCTTTTGTGCTTCACTCTGTCCTAGAAAATTCTGGTTCCAGCGGTGATGTCCCAGAGCCACAGAGCAGCAGCTCCCTGGCCTGTGGAGAGAAGGTTTTGATGGGGAGGCTGCTGCCTTGAGCTGCTCCTGGGGATGGGGATGGCAGCCAGGGGCTTTTCCAGGGAGCCCAGGGTTTGTCTGGGCAGTGCTGTGGGGATCCTTCGTGGTGCAGCAGATTCTGGGAAATCTGGTGCCGTGTCCACCTGCAGGTGGACATTGGGAATTTGGCTCTATTGACCACCTCCAGGAGTGGTTTGGTTTCCATATCCCTGCTCTGAGGTTCACTGCAGGGAGTTGGAGCATTTCCCCACATCCCACAGCAGAGGCTCACTCATTTTTAAGACCCTGCTTTCCTGAGCCTGCTTTACTCCAAGCCAGATTTTCATCCCTGGCTCCATAGAAACCACAGTTTTCCTGGGCTGTCAAATATTGTTTTGCCTGTAATCCCAGAGGAGACAAATGAGAAATTTCAAAGTAAACAATTGCCAGTAGGTGTAGGGGAGAGGAGCCGAGACCCTCCAGATATTCTGCCAAGACTATACATGCTCCTTTTAATTTCCAGAGGTATTTCTAGCTCCTTCCTTTCTTTTCAATTATCTCTATGAGAAAATGGTGGAGGAGGAAAGAAAGCAGAAGGGAACTGCCTCTGAAGCCTGTCAATGGGGTATTTCCTCCTTCCTTGTCCACTGTGGTCCCTCCTGCAAACATGCAAGGCTGGAGCCTGTGCCACAGCCTGGCCAGGGCCAGAGAGACATCCTGGTGCTCAGGAAGATCAAAAAGGTGCTGGCCCAGGGGCTGCCTTCTCCCGTGCAAGAGAAGAGAGCTGGGGAGGGGGAGCAAAGGGCAGAAAACAAACTGTGATTGCAACTTGTGATTGTATTTGGTTTGTAACAGCCAAAGCAATAATCGTGTTTATGGAGCCGAAAAGGGAAGGGAGACAAATGGTTTAATTTGGATCAATATTAATTTTATGCAATTTAACTTTTTATTACAGCAAATCATTCAATTATCGTTCTAGGGATCCATCAAGGAAGAAAAAAGCCCTTTTAGCTCAGAAAATGCCCAGCTGACTGGGGAAGGTGTTTGTGGGCTGAGGGAATTTTTTATTGCTTCATGTTTGATCAGCCACATGTTTCTGTGTGGAAGGAGCCTGTGCCTGCAGGACCAGCAGCAGCTCTGCAGGGATGGGAAGCAGGGATCACTGTGGAGAGCAAGGGTCAACAAGGCACCTGAGCCTCTGCTTCATTGCTGGCTTTTCCCTGGCACTTAAGGCAGCCTCTAATCAGGAAAGTGTCTGAAAATTTAGGAATTAGACCCCTGGCATTTGCTTAGAAAGAAGCAGCAAGGATCCATGCCCCTTGTCCTCTCTCTGAGGGGACATCCAGGCAACAAGTAATTAAACTGCTGTGGGCTAATGAGAAGCCTTGTTGGCATCTCTCATCTTCTGCCAGGGCATGGTGACCCACCGCTCGGGGCTGACATTGATGCTCTGATCCATCCCCAGCCTCTGGTGAGAGCGGGCAGGGACCTGAATAACTTTCTGGTTGCACTGAAACGAATGATGCTTGTAAATTGAACAAGCCACTGTGGTTCCATGTCGAGTTTCACATCCCCCACTGACCTTTTGCGAGGACTGAAAGGCTCCTGTGGACAAACTCAATCTTTTCCTTACAAGTCTGAGCAAGGTGCTGCCTGTTTTGCTGAGTTTAAAGGCTTGAGAAGGTCATCAAAGCTGGTACGTGCTCAGTTTCAGTGACACCCCAGCTCCACGCTGGTCCCAGTGAGGCTGTTCCAGTGGGTCATGGGGGCTGGGCAGTGCATGCTTGGCATATCCTCAGGGAAGTGCTGTCTCAATTTGGCATTGAAGCCCAATTCCTGCGTCTGTTCCGGGGAGACGTGGCTGAAAATCTCAGAGTGTCAGCGTCCTGTAAAGTCATTTAGTGTGAAATGCTGTGAAAGGAGTTCTCACAAGTGCTTGGTTCTCTCCTTAATCTGCAGAACCACCTCACCAGCACAAAGACATTAACTGGGAACCACTGGCAGCACCTCACACACACTGAGGATGCAAAGTGTTAAACACAACATTTATCTCTCTGAAAATTGGTACAGGCTTTGAACATTGATTTTTACCTTAGGGCTAATGTGTTACTTTGGGGAAAAGGCTGTAGAATAAAGGATGTTTTGATCTGTTTTGCTTTAACCTTTTTAAATACATCTCAAGCACAAATGCTGACTGCTCATTTGTTGCCCGTTTTTGATCGCCTGCAACATTGAGAGGAAGAGTGGGGGAAGATCAGAAGGACAGAGGGGTTACTGCTGCCTCCAGCAGCTCGGGCCACAGGCTGTGGCTCAGCATGTACCCACTGGCCTCGGGGCCTTGCCATGGGGATGATGCTGGGCAGATGCTCAGCCTGTGACTGGAGGGACCAGCTGTGACACGGAGTGGTGGCCAGGCACAGCCACACAGCCGGTGTGCTGCTCCAGGATTGATCTCCTCTACCTTCAAGGACCAGGAACTTGGTGCACCGCTCAGGCTCAGGGCCCTCAGCATCCCCCACCACAAGGGAAGTGCCTGCAGGGAGCTGGGGATGCTCACCGTGCTCAAAGCCAGGTGAGCTGGGTGTGAGCACAGAGGTACCGGGGAGCTGTGACTGTGTCCCAAAGCCTCACGTGGGGCAGAGCCCAGGGATGGGGCAAGTGCTGAGCCCACAAAGTCATGAAGAAAAACTTGCCTTTGGGTCAGGTCCTCGCAGAGGGCACCTCTCCCCGTGCTGACACAGAGATGCTCAGGCATTGCTCCAGCCAAAGATTTTTGGCAGGAGCAGCAGGACAGCCAGAATAGCTCCTGCTTTCTGCACAGGCCTGAGGGAGGTCTGTCGCTGCTACTTCTTTCTGAGAACCACAGAGAAACCCATCAGAGACAGATGTCTGAATTTTAAGGTCATTTGTTCCCTTTTTATATAGTAATATATTAGCTGAGCAGAGCAATACTCGGTAAGTGCCTTCGGACAGCAGAGCTGTTTTAGGGAATTGGCTGAGAGATACTATCTCTCCCTTAAAGTGCAATAAATAAATGTACTTTCCTCTTCAAAAAACATGGGGAAGCTGTGCCATGAATCTTCCAGAAAGTTAGAAGGACTTTGAAGCATTTGGTTTGAGACATAATCACTCATGTTATGCATTTAAAAACAAGCAAACCAGGAAGGCAAACAGCAAACCTTTCCTTCATGTGCAAAAGTTTGAGAAAGTTTCATTTGTCAGGGTGAGTGATGGCAAAGAGGGCCCAGATCTGCATAAGGATTGCATTTGGGGAAAATTTATGGGTTCGTAACATCTTTCACACGCTCTAGTAAATTCCTTGTGTTTTGCACCACATTCTTCACAGCGCTGGGTTTGTTGGGTTGTGTAACACCTCTGGAACATTTACAGATGAGCTCCTGGTGCCACAAGAGTGATGTCTGGCCCCAGTGCCATGGCAGGGGAGCTGTGCTGGTGTGGGAGTCCCCAAATCACCAGCCAGAGGGGCAAGGGCTGGGAGCAGACACAGGCACCACAACAGATCCCATGCAGTGTTACTTGTTCTGAATGCACAGACTTCAGCTGGATCTGATTTTCACAGGTGTCATTTCTCTAGGAGGAGGTCCCAAGTATCCATCTCCTCGGCCAGAGTTCCCCTGCTGAAAGCCAGGGCCAGGCCAGAGAGCCTGGCTAAGGGCTTGCCCTCCATCACAGCCATCTCTCAATGACCCGATTTGTCTGCAAACACAAAAACAAAGAACACAACCAAGCAGGAGTTTTTCAGGACAAAGCAAGCCGGCATAGAAGACTATTTGAAAATAAAACTTATTTGGAATTCATTGTTCCCTTGCAGCAAATTGCACTTTTAAGGTAAAAAAGCCTTTTGACTAAGTGCAAAAGCTTGTACTGTGTTCTCCTGTAAAGAAAAACGTGTGTTTTGCATTGCTTTTACTGCAGAGCACTCCCAAACCTGCCGAGCAGGACTGTGGGTGGACTGTGGAGACGCTGTGGGCAGCTGCACCCTCATCTTGCCCAGGGATGCAGCACAGGGTGGTGAGTACAGCATCTGCCCAAAAAGTCCCAAAAATGCTCCTGGGGAGCCCAGGAAACCCTGTTCCAGGTCTCAGCAGCTGCCCAAGCCTGGGATTGAGCACTTCCCTCCATCTCTCCTGCCCCCTCCTTGGTTGTTCCACCTCAATTTTAGTTGAAATGCAGCAGCTGATCAAAAATTCCAGAGGAAACAGCTTGGCATCTTTTTCCCATGAAATCTCCCCAAAAAGAGGCAAAGCAGCCAACTATTTTGGAGGTCTCAAGGTTCTCACAATGCGTGTGGTCTGTCCTTGGCCACTGCTGTGCCTGTGTCTCTGCTCTATCCTGAGGGTGCTGCTCCCCAGCAGCACCCAGGGGGTCTCCAGCTGGGTCACAGTGGTGTTTGTAGCCTGAAATAGGGATGAACCACAATTTGTTGTGTCAACAGTTCTTGCTCTCAGAGGCACCAAAGTGCACAAAAACTCTGTGGGTGAAATGGAACAAGGTGAAACAGCCCCTTCCCAGGGCTGCAGTTCCCAGCACGTTTCACTCATTTCAATAATAGAAAAACACTTCAGTGTATTCCCTGACATTTTCACATCAAAACATAATTATGTTTCACTATTCAAATATTTAGAAGACAGTTCTTAACCAATCCTTGCTCCATTAATTTTTTCCTATTAATTATGTATAGATTTATAAATAGCAATATAATTAATATTTAACAGTATTTTTATTAGAGAATTTCAAAAGCTTATTGAAAATCTGCATATCTGAAGCCCTACCTTTTAAGTGGAAGGACAGTTTGCTGCTTCATCTTTTTCCTTGCTCTCTGTCTTATCAGCTTAGACACTGGCCACACTTCTCCCGGGGGAGGTATTTTTAGTTCGAGGTTGTTTTTTTTTTTTGCTTTTTCATCATCATTTGTAGTGGGATATATAATTGGGTGCTGCTAATTACAGCTGATCCCATGCAGGTTTTATTCCCAGGTGGGAGTCAGGGAGGGCTGAGCCTCTGCCCCGTTCTGTCCCAGGGGAGCACTGCACCTGAGGCTGTGGCCAGGTAATTAATCACCATGAAGCTGATTGGATTCCTCCTGGGAGGGCTCAGCAACGTCTGGCAATGTCCTTCCAACTGCCTGAGGCTGGGATGGCCACGAGGCTGGGATGTGCCTCGGTCCCTGCTGGCACAGGGGCTGCCCTCATCCCCGCTCATTTGCCAGATCCCTCTCTCCATAACCTGTGCCTGCTGAGGCTGAGCCAACGTGGAACCCCAGCGACTCCGTGGTGGAACTTCAGCTCCATTCGAAGTCCAGCAAGGGAAGCAGGTGATGCCAAAAGAGGGAACTCAGCCCCAGCAAGCAAATGCTGCGTGCCCAGATGCCAAGCGGGTGACTCAGCATAGATCCTCCCCACTGTGCCAGGTGCCATAATGCAACCCATCTGTGTGTTTGTTTGATTTGTGATGCCTTTTCCTTTCCCAATGGCATTTCCCCCACCTGAGTGCAGTATTCCTTGCCTTGGAACACTGGCACAAGCATTTCTCAGCCCGGTCTTGCTTGACTCATCATTTCCTCACTGTTTTCTGAAATTCCAGGGTTTGCTGCTGGTTTTATGCAGAGTGTAAGGTTATCCCAGTGCTTCTATCCCAGTCCTGTTATCCCAGTGGTGGTTCCCAGGCCCTGGGAGTGATCCATGGCTGCGCTTATGCCTCACATCTTGTGTCGTTCCCAGTCTTCCATCACTTTGCTGAAGTCTGTGTATGGTGATGGCACTTGGGTCATCAAGATTAATAACAGTAGAGTTCTGCAGGCATTTAGTCTTGGAAAAACACCTGGAGCTGCTCTTTTATGAGTGATTAATGAGGGGGGGGGAGGAAAACCACCGTGGTTCTAATTGGCATTTGATTTCTTTCTGAGTTTTAACATTCATGCTATGCAAATATATCAATTCCTAACAATGTCTAACAAGATCATTTGAAAATTAGTCTCCCTGGGGGATTGCAGTCACGGCTTTGGGAAAGGCCGGAGCCCGTTTGCCTTCCATGTACTCACAGAAGTTGACAAAAAATACTATTTCCTGTTGGGTGGCTGGTGCCCTTCTATCAGGTCCGACTTTGGTGTGGGGATGACTCCATCAGCCCCCACCTCAGCTGTTGCCTACTCTGGAGTGTTGGGAGAAGATCCAAGGAAATTTTTCATCCAATGCTGTGTTCGGTGCCTAATTCTGGGAGCAGCAATGGGCTCCGGGTCATTTTTGACCTTTGTCTTCACACCACCCTTCTGCTTCATCTCTATTTGCTTCCCCACAACCTTCCAATGGGACTCAGCAGTGCTGACCCAACAGCTTGGGAGAGGAGATTCCAGCCCTCTGCTCCCTGCCTGGCACCAGATGTGTCAGCAGAGGGAACAGAATTGCCCATAATTAATTTATCCTCATGAAAAATCCATGTCTGACTCCAACTAAGAACTGGTTCAGGGTGTTGCATAACTTGGCTCTGTGAGGGAGAAGAGGGACCCACCAGTTCTCCCTCAGCAATGTGAGGTGTTCCCAGGGGTCTTGTTTACACCGGAGTGTAAAACAAGTCCTCGACACACTTTAATGTGCTAATTGGGGGTTATTACGGCCCTTTTTATTTATGATTAGATTACGAATGTAATACTCCGTCTCATTTTGCTCTGCACTAAGAGCTGTGAAAGGATGGTAATTACCTCTCGTGTAAACCTATACTTAGATAGAAAAAATGACGTGTGAAATGAAAGGCCTGAAGAAACGGCATAATCTGTGTTTGCTTTGCGCAGACGTGCGGGAGACGCGCCCGCTCCGCTCCTGGAAGTGCACGGTGTTCCTGCAGGACCCATGGCCCTGACACCTTCCTCCCGTGTCCTTCCTATTAAGGTGGCCCTTTTTGGAAATTCGGGCTGGGAGGAGATGAATAATTCATCACACAGAGAACACGAGGCAGATTTGGCCTCAGTTTCCCACCTGGTTGGCATTTTGTGTGCCCAGGGCATCACTGCCTACCCCAGAGCCTGTCACAGCCTCCAGAGGAGATCGAGATGTCCAGAGAGCACTGCCTCCCTCTCCTGTTCTAACTAGGATTGGGAATCCAATGTTTTTGGCTGTGGAGGGTTTGCTGACAAGGGCTTATGCTGTCCCACATTTTGCATTTGTCCATCTTATTGCATGGAGCGTGTCATGCCGCAACAAGAAAATGAGCAATGGATTTGTGTTTAAGAAAAACAACAAAACAGTCCAAGGTGAAGGCTGTGAAAGGCAGAGGTTGGAGAGGAGTGAAAGAGAGGATCAAGCACCAGAGAAGTATGCAACTCCCACCCTCAGCAGTGCATCATTCCCTGTGTCTACAGGAATCCAGCATCAGCTCCCAACACTGGTGAGAGAATCACTGCTCCAGCAATTCCCTCACTGCCTTCGCTACTCATTCCCCTTTTTTGATCTCCAAGGCCTCAGGGCAATAATTCTATTTTGACTGGAACAATAAGCTGAAGCTATGCCCTGGCAGGGATGCATTGGGGCTGTTGTTTATTTTAACTGACGGGGCTGATCTGCGGGATGCTCGGCTCTCAGCCGGGTGCTGAGGGCGCAGCTCTGTTCATCCTTGCGCTCTGCTGCTCTGCAGGAAAGGTCAATATTTCCTTGGGCAGAAAGTTTCTCCAAGCCCCGTGAGCTGTGGCAGCCACTGCTTCCACCTCAAATACTCAAAGGAAATTTAACAGCGACTCTGGCCCCACCACTGCCTCCACACTCTGAAGTTCTTGTGAGGGTCCATACAGCATGAAATCCTCAAGGGCCAGGGGTGATCCCAGAGACAGACAATCCAGCGTTTGTGTCTCCTGATGTCACCTCTATCCTCCACTGGCAGCGGTGATGGTGAGGCAGAGGGATGAGGTGGGCACTGCTGTGTCTCCTCCAGTGCCATCCTGTGGGGAGCAAGGCAGGACCGCCCCAGCACCCATCTTCTCTTGGCAATGCCAAGGCAAGGGCGCCTCTCCACCGGGTTACACCAAGAAAGAAATTCTACTTAAATTTGAAGGCATTTTTCCTTCTGGTTTGGAGTTTGCAGGAGACACACAGAGGCAGCAAATGGAGAGGTTTAAGCCTTTGCAGAGCAAAGACTGCTGACCCAGTTAAGTCACCTGTCCCCAGTATAGCAGAATATCCTCTAAGCCCCTCGGTGCCACTGGGTACCGCTGCAAATCCTCTCTGACAGCACACCAGGATGGGATAACAAAGAAAGCATCCCACCAGCTGTTTGCACAGCCACAAACAAACAGGTTCAATTTGGTCCTGGGAAGGACGGGATCCCACCAGCAGGGATGCTTCAGAGCTCCACAATCCACCAACATGCCTGCTCCCCTCCCTGCATCCTACTGGTACATGAGATCCAGTGCTCTGCATCCCACCAGCAGGTGAGGAGGATGCTGACAAACCAGGAGTGGACATGTTGCACGTGCAACCAGGCAGGGAAACATCTCCAGTAGGAGCTGCTACCATCCTCCCAAATATTTGCATTGCAACAGATGTTCCTTTCTGTATTTCCTTTCCCTTAAGCTTGTGGTTATTACAGAGAGGCGGAGGTGCCAGGTGGGACTGTAACTACCAAAATCAGGACTCATTCAGTACTTTGATGACATCAATTAGCTCCAGGATGCAAGCGCCAAGATTTCTGCAATTACAGCAGGTAAATCTCTGCGTCTGCAATAATCTCACTTGAAGTGGTTCTAATGGGTTCAGTTTCTGGGTTTTGGAGATCAACATCCATATGCACCTATGCAGCTGTGGAGCAGAAAACTACTTCCTGTGCTGTGGCTTCTGCCTGTACACTCTGTGTTTGCATACACAATAATATTCTGAGGGAAAAAAAAAATCTCCTTTCAGCTGCCATCTGTATGAAGATTGAGACTACAGTAGAGGTCAGCTCAGGGAGGTTTCAGCAAGAAGAAAAATGCCTACCCAGAACAAGATGGGACCTTCTGAGTGGCCACTGGAACTTGTTTCTGGATCATTGTGGGAACAAACTTATGAAATTTTAAGCAAAACAGGAAAAAACCCCATACCAATCAATTTTGAGGATGTTAAAGAAGAATTCTGGGCTGTCTGGGGAATCTGTTCCCACAAGGAAAGGACTCTGTAGTTGGATGAATAGTACCGGTTCTCTCATATTTACTCAAGGAGGGAGGAGCTTGGGGCTGCCCACCAGGATCCCTGGCAGCTGAATGGTGTTGGGATGATGGATGGGCTCCCAGGGAGATGCCTCTGCACTGGGCTGATTCCTCTTGAGCTGTTCAGCCTGAGCAGGAGAAGGGAATAATTCGTGGGTGTTCTTGTTTTGGAAAGTGCTGATTTCTGTGTGGCTGAGAACTGGGACTGTGGTCTGGCAGTGCTGGGACAGAGCAGGGAAAGTAGCCTTGCTGTCCTTGGCGCAACTCTGTGGTGGATAAACAGCCCCATTTAATCTTCAAGGCCTTCATTCGAGCACCTTTCATCAGGATTGTATTCACTTCTTTTCTTTTTTTAATGAGTGAGTTTTAAATCTGAGAAGATTTGTAGCAGAAGTAAGCTACATATCCCAATTTCCGCACCCGGGAAATCAACTACTGAGTCCAATCGTTGTCAGAAACAGTTACCAAGGAAAAAAAATATAGAGAGAAGAAGAAACTCAAAATCTGCACAGAAGAAGAAACTCAGAGTCTTTGGTGTGAAGGGAAGAGGCGTATCTCCCTGGAGAATATGATAATTTATAATGAAACATTATCTACAGCCCCATATGTTACATTTTCTATTTATGGCTAATTTGCTTAAGCATTTCTAATGTACCCCCCAAGGGAGGACAGTTTGTCTTTGGGCAGCTGGCTAGCGCCGAGGGAAGAAACAAGGCAACGTTTCATCCACACATGCTGGCAGCTGCGAAGCAAACGGCACCCGCTGGAAAGGTGCTTGGAAATTCCTTTGGATGGCTGCTCCCCTCGGAGCCAGCACTCCTGCAACACTGCAGGGGTGCTGCCACAGCAGAGGGACCCCAGGATGCAAGATGGGGGGACCTGGCCACCCTAAACATCCCGTGGTCCCTGATCGCTGCTGCAGCCCCCGGGCTGAGCCGCATCCACGGGCTCCAGAAGTTAATCTCCTGCACTTAAAAATTCTGGTGTAAATAAACATAGGGAATAGCGTTTCCCAAGCCACAGCATATCCCTGGCCTTTTCCATGAGCATCTCATCCCTCCTGGCTGGACCTACTGTATGGGAAGCCAGAGAAGGGGCTGTGGCCCACCCTCCTAGAACAGCTGGGTCAGATCCAGGAGTGGCACTGAGTGAGGGAGTCCTCCTGCAGCACAGAGCCAGGCTATGAAAATGATGGATGCTCCTCTCAGCCTTGCTGGGAGGCGGAGGAGATCCTGGGATATAAGCATGACAGTCTGTGTGCCAGTGTGGCTGCTCAACTCTTCCCGGGTGATATTCAGCCACAAACATTTCAATCACATCCTCAGTGAGGGGGGATAACCTGGATGACTCTGAATCACTCTCTGCAACACTAAAATATTCTCGGATCTGATCCTGGATGTCTCAACAAGATGTTCACAAATCAGCCCAGGAAGACTTGTCCCTGCCTCTGATGTTCAAATTTTGCCCTTGAGCTCTCAGAGAGGGAAAAAAAAACAAAAAAAAAAACAAGAGGTTTTGAGCTTTCCTCCTGCTATTTGACCCAGATGGCTCCTCACAAGTACACGGGGCTCATCCGGAGCCCAGGGCACTGGTCTTGAGCTCCCGGCAGCCCCAGCCCCAAGGCAGGAGAGAAATCCATTTGGCAGAAGTGAAGTTTGCCAGCGCAGCCATGGCTCATGGTGGTGATGTGATCTGACTTCAGAGTGAGGTGGTGGCTCCTTTGGTGAAACTGGGGTCAAGGCCCTTCTCACCAGCAGGGATGCAGAGGCACTTCCGTCCCGAGTTCATCATTCCATCTGGACTTGTGGCTGCTCACGAGGGACAGCGAGATCATTAATTGATCAGCAGCAAAGGTAACGAGCTCAGGCTCAGAGAACGGGGGCCAGTCCTGGATTCTGATGTTGATGAATGTGCATGAATATGCACAATTAACTGGAATGGTGGTCTGCAGTGAGGGAAGGGGGCACAGAGCTGGTGCTGGGAGGACGGTGTGTGTCAGGCAGGGATTTGCACTCTGGAATGAATAATCTGGTATCACCTCCTGCCTTTCCCTGGCCAATTACAGCCCCATCCAGCTAATCAGCAGTGGAGAAGCAGCCCACCTCCCTGGGTGCTCAGATGACAATTTTATGGATACTGCACACCCCTGCAACATCAATCCTGCTCCCAGCTTTGCCCAGATTATTGATTAAAAGTGTATTAACAATCGATAGCTGGACTAATTGCACGGCTGCTGAAATGGCTGCCTCTCACAGCTCCTCAGTCCTGCCACTACCACAATGCTCCAGAGTGGCTCCACTCCCTCTCCCTCACTCCTGGAAGCAGTACAGCTGCCTGATGTGTGGCCAGGGATCTAACATCTCCCGATACAATATCAGCCTCCCGGAGTCGATTTCAATAGCAGAAATCAAAGGGAACTATTAAAACTCATTACCATTTTTATCTCCAGTGCTGCAGATTTGCTATAATTTTATTTGAATCTGAATGTAGATGATATTTGCACAGGGCACCCTTTCCTCTCCCCCTCATTCTAGTTCTAAGGAATACTCAGTTGTACCCACCAGTGGCAGAGCAGCCACTCACATCCCTTTCCCAGCCTGGCTCTGGAGAGATGAGCAGGTTTGCAATGCAGAGTGGTGGGCGGCAGCACTTCTGGGAAGTTGGATCACAGAGAACAAAGTTCCACAATTTGAGTGAATGTTTCAGCACGATGAAGCGCCTTAAACCGGTCAGTGGGTGAACTTTTTGGTGATTTTCCTGTTGTTCTCTGAGCTGCATGAGGATGAATAGCAAAAATGAGCTTGCTTAAGCAGCTGCTGGGCTCTGGGAGCTCCCCCATTCCCCAGCCTGGGCATCTCCTCAAGCAGATGCTGAAGTTGCTTCCTTTTGCCAAAATCAAAGTTTAGCATCTGTTTTCACAGTAAACCATGTGCTGCTTTTCCAGTCCCTTCCAGTGCTTTGGCTTGGGTGTGCTTCTGCAGGAGCTTCCTGGTGCCTTGCCAGTATGTCAACAGGGAGGATGCAGGTGCCAAGGAGCTGACCTGGCCTATCTGTGGCCTTTAAAATACATTAAGCCAAACTCCATTGCACCCAGGATGCTTCCCCAGCCCTTGACACCACCTCAGGCACAGGGTGCTGATGCTTAAGAGCAACGTCAAGAAACTCAACACATCCTACTGGGCTGTTGGGAGCAGCTGCTGGGAAGAGGAAGATCCAATTCCATCCTCAGAGGAGGGATGCCAGCCAGCAGCATGCTGGAAGGAGATGCCTTGGCAAACATCACCACACAGGGGTCCTGCTGGGGGCCTGCAGTGGCCACCTGGGTCTTGCTGCCCCTTGCCCGCCAGGGCAGATCCATTTTCATGCAGTCCCCTCCCTGGGAGCTGCCACATGGCTCCCCTCATATCATGTGTGAACTGCGTTTCACTGCAGCCCACAAGCTGATTAAAGTTAGCACACGATGCTGGCACTAAGTCGTCACTCCGAGCAGCACAGAGCAACACAGGGAGCTGGGGTGAGCACCCCAAACCCTTGGGAGTGCCGGGCTGGCCTGGGGCCAGCAATCCCACAAGGTGCTGGAGCACGGAGTGGTGGAGTTCCCGTAGTGACAGCAGCGCCACATTTCCCACACAAATGACCATCAAGTGGCAGATTAACACCTACCCATAAAGTTCCAGAAAGGGAGAGCCACATGCTGTGAGGAAAAATCACCTGTAGAAAACTTTTGGGCCATTTTCCTGCTGAAAGCATTCCCTGGCTGCAGGAGGATTCCTACCTGTGCCACGGGACACTTGGTGCTTGACACATCCTCACAGATCAGGCTTGGACAGGTTTCTACCAAAACACAGGGACTGATGGTCATTCCTTGTGAAGGCACCTGAACCCAGCCTGCTGCTTTCCATACAGGACAGATGCAGGCTTTCCCAAAACTCATTTTCCAGTGATCTTTTAACCCTTCTCCAAGTTTTAGCATGGGAATCTAATCTTTTGCAGAGAGCAGAGGTTCCTTTTTGACAGAGAAATTAATATTCATTAGCCATCAGGGAAGAAAACGCTGAGCTGTTTATCATTGCTTCATTAAATTTAGCCAAATACCAACTAAACATAATTACTTACATAAACTCCTGTGGCAGAGCTTGAAAATTGTAGCCCAAAGAGAAAATGTAAAGAGGAACTGTGGAGATTGGCCTCGGGGTCTGAGCTCACTGCTGCTCTCAGAGCAGCCAAAAACAGACACAGCTTCAAAAAGTGTCTCTCATTCTTTGTCATCTCCTTTTCTGCTTGTTTATAACCACCAAGAAAACACACCAGGTGGCCCCAGAAATGAAGTGGAAGGAGAAAACATCCTCTCTCACTCTCTTTAGATGCTGTTTTACTCTGTGCACCCGTGGGGGGTCTGGACCTCCCTCCAGTCTTGGGTATGGGCCAGAGCAGGGCCAGCAACTCCCGAGGTGCCCTGTTTGGTTTTGTGGGTGTGGAAATGCAATCTGTTCCCCCATGCTTGATTAAACTAATCTAGCCTTCCCCTCCCCTTCTTCTTCTCTTCCAATAAAAGCAGGGGCATGGGGCTGTATGAGCCCCAGCAGTGCTCTCCTGATGAAGCTCTGATACATCCCGGCCCACCACAGGATGCCTTGGGATGTTCTGCAGTGCATGGATATCACCATGGGATGCTCTCCAGCATGAAGGCAGGTCACTGCTGTGGGATATCCTCCAGGGCACACGGAAGCCATGTCACTGCCATGGGATGATCCCCAAGGTGAGGGAGTCAGGTCACATCTCCTCCTCTGTGTCCTGCCCAACGTTAAACACCTCTAGCAGACACCTGAGGGGAAGCAAAGGATCTTCTCTGCCTTTCAGATCCACTCTCTAATTACAAAGCTCGTTCATTTTAGCACCCCGCTATCCCATAATTGATGTTGGGTACCTCTCACAATGAGCCTGATTTAAATGTATACATGTTTCTCCTTCTCCTGAAACCCTGCTGGCTGTGAGACACCTAATTAACAGCAGAGCTTTCAAAGTCTCCCTAACAAATGCATCCCCGTGTTTCTGAGCACAAGGACTCTCATTAGTGAAGCTGTGCTTTGTGATTATTTACACCCCTTCTATAATTAAAAATTCTGAAAGCTAATTACAATTATCCATCAGTTTTCCAACATCCCGGGACTGGAACCTTCACCTTTTTTTGCCATTGCTTTTTTCTTTTACCCAACATCCCTTCAGGCACAGACATCCACGAGCACCTGTGGCTCCCCATTCCTCCTCTTCCCTGGGGCTCCTTCTCATGGGGCAGACACTTTTATGATGTGATTTGCTCCGCTGGTGCCACAATCCATGTTTGCTTTGCCAGACAGGAGAGAAAGCAAATGGCAGTGATCGTTCCTGGCTCCAAGAGGAGCTCCAGGGAGCGTGGAGATGCTCACATGTGCATGCAAGGAGCGGTGCTGAGGAATGGCACATTTTACTGAGGGTTATGATCCCTCTCCCGGTACCAGGTGTCCCCTCTGTGCTGCCTCTTGAGGCTCTGGACAGGTATTCCCATTGCCATGGCAACGGACAGGCTGAGCTGGGTGCTGTCGTCCACAGGCCCCACTTCCCCCTCACCCCACAACCCCCCTATGGCACTTCTGGGTCCTTCAGAGCAGCACTGAAAAAGGACTGTGAAAAATGACTTTGGAATCGAGTGAGTTCCCTGGTCGGGCTGAGTCTGGGAAGTCATAATCTTAATATGAACATCTTTAAATATCCTCACTAATGGGCTCATTCTTTAATTTCCTGAAGCAATGACAGTCTCAACAGACCCTATATCACAGCTAAGATGGGATCTGTCACTGAATGGCTGAATTATATTTCATCCTTTATTTTTATCAGCTCTGCTGACTTATTTATGACAGTTAGAGTCTCGGCTGGCTTTTGTCTGGCCTGTACTTTGCTGCTGCTCAGAAAGGAAAAAGCAATAGTTTATAAAGCCATTTTCACAGCATCCCCATAATTTTAGGCGGTGTCTGCAGCTTCATTTTGAACGAAACTCTCTAGATAAACTGTTATTCATGGCAACGCCTGCAAAGTCCTCAGCAGCCCCCAGAGAACACTGCCTGCTCAGAACGGGCTTTCCCTCAGATTTATTTGTGAAGAACAAAGGGCAATTTTCCCATCCTGGCAGCATCAGCCCACGTGGCAGATGCCACTCAGGGGGCTTATCTTCCAGTGCTTCTTTTATTGAAAACATAATCAAATTGCAGGCTGTGTGTGGCCGGGGAGTAAGCCCCAGGGAGCGCTTCCCACACAGAGCTGGCTGGGTTTGCCGTGGGTGGCCTCTCCATGGACAGTGCCAGCCACAGTTCAACCCTGGGAAGGTGGCACAGCCAAGGAGCCCTCTCCTATTTTCCTGCTGGACATCCTGGGGTGGCTTATCCCACGTGGCAGCCTGGATGGTTCATCCCAGTTTGGGGACAAGAAGGCAACTTCCCGCTTGCCTTGTCCCTCTCCTCGCTCCTTCCAGAGCCTTGCTCCTCCCAGGGCTTTGTTCCCAGCAGTGCAGCCCACAGTGAGTCTCAGCCAGGCTTTAAGCATCTGGGCATTATGAGCCCGGGTGTTCCTGAGCCAACAGAGCAGTTGGTCGTGTTGTCCTGGACACATTCCCATGCTCCCTGCTCTGCTCGTGAGTTGGCTCCGGGGTCGTGGGAGCCCCTGGGAGCAATGAGCATCTCCCAGCCCAGGCACTGCTGGCCTGGCTCAGCTGCTCTGTGGCATGGGATGGCTGAGTGCCATCTGCCAGCCTCACCTCACGGGCCTGGGCTGCTCCCGGCGGGGCACAGACGAGCTGCCGGCAAATGTCAGTGACCTCCAGGCAGCCGCAGTTTGGGGACAGGGAACTTTCCTAGCAGAAGGGGAGAGCATAAAGGAGCTGGGGGAGTGGAGGTGAAGCACAGGAGCAGCTTCAGGAGCTTCTCCCGAGACCCAGCCAAGTGCCAAAGTTAATTCATTTAATATATTTCATACGTGCTCTGCCAGCCATTAGGAATGTGCTTGTTTTGTCATTGCTCTGAGGCAATCACGGGAAGCGTCTGATCCCTGAGTGCACGGGGAAAAATGAGAGTGCCCTGAGCTGGAGTGGTCAGCCAAAAATATCGTTCATCTTTATCCTTGGAAGGAAATTGGGCACTGATTGGAGGACAGCAGTTGGGTGCAGCACTTGAAGCAATGTGACATTTCCATGCGTTAGGGGCATGTGCGCTGTCGGCGATATTCGGGGTACACGCGGCCAGTCCCTTCATGTGTGTCAGCCACGCTCAGAGAAGAGCAGCTCTCGCCAGGAGCCACATCCCAGTCCTGTGGCCTTCCACTGCCTCACCTCACTGCAGCTAAAAGCTGGAATAGCCACAAAGCAGTGAGCGACCTGGATAAAACACTGAGGTGTTCACCTCCTGCTTGCCAATGGATGATCCCTTAACAGCATCTTAGCTCTGAGTGCTGGCTGGTGCTGCTGTCAGCGTGGGCTCCCCTGGGCAGCACTCACCATGGGGGGAGCCTCCCAGCCCATTTGGCCCATTTGCCCATCACAGCTCCAAACCATGAGAGATTTCACCCAGCCGCATGAATATTTAAAGTAACTTGCCGGATCTCGAGGGCTCCCCACCTACCCTTCTTTTGGGTGGTAATGAGCTCTGAATAGGAAATTAGGAATAATTATAACCCATTCATCCCTTTAATAATGAGTCAAATCATTCCAGTGCCTGTTGGCAGAACTTCTCTGGAAGTTCTCCATCCTGTGAGTTCCGAAGCACTGCCTGAGTTAGTGACTTCTCTCTTTGCGTTACCTCACAGATTTTACAGCACTTTTAGCTCAGAGTAAACTTTCCGATTCCAGCGGTGACTTGAGGAATTCCCAGGCACATCCAAGGACGGAAAGCCAAATTCTGCATTCCCAAAGCTAATATATAGAGAGACAACAAGAGAAAAAAGGAGCTTATGACTAAACACTTCGGGAGCTGACAAGCACAGCAGTATTTTAAGCTCCTGCCTGCTATCTTTGGACTGTGACTCTCTGATGACTAACAAAATATTTGCTTTTTTTCCCTTTATGGGCCTGTGATTTCACTGTCTGAATCTTGTCCTATTGACCCAAAGAGCTTCAATTTCAAAGCTATTAAAACCTAATTTTCTATACCAGGCTCCTGAGACAGACACTAACTTCCATAGAATAATTCATTTCTTTCCTTGAAAAAGGCAAAGAAAAAGAGGGAGAAGCAAAGGACGTTGGAGTGGTTGTTCAAAGGAAAGTCCAGGCCAGCAGGTGCCTGTGTTCACTGCTGATACTTCCCTCTGCAGTGTCCTTCCAGAGGAGGAGCAGGAATGCTCCTCGGATCATCGCCCGTGGAGCAGCAGCTCTGTTTGCACAGGAGAACTGTGGTTCTCTGATAACACCCAGAGCCCCTGCACTGTCCTGCCACGAGTAGCACTGGCAGCCAAGGTCTCTTCTTCTGGGATGAGGCAAACTTCCAGCCTCCTCTGCCTCCAAAGTATTTGGGTTTGCTGTATCCTGGGCCTTTGGCACTGGTCGACAACAGAGCCTCATATTCTGTGCTGTGACCAGTGGGAAAATTGAGGTGTTTTAGTGGGTGGGCTGTGGTGGGGCCATGGAGCCACTCTGATCCTCCCTCCTCTGCCCATCCCACACAGGGCCTGCTTGGGTGCCAGCAAGCCCTAGAGCTGGTTCTGCTCTGCCAAGACGCCTTTTCATATTCTCCATCATTATAATGCTTTGTTGGATAAGTGCTTTTTAAACCCTACAGATAGATAGAGTATCTGGAGTGGCATTTTAAAAGAGAAAATTGAGACAAGATTCATTACAGGCACCAGTAAATGTCAAACATTTTATCAACTGCGTAAAGTGCCGTGTTAAGCTGTCTTTTCCCCCCAAAGCTTGATTAAAACTATAAATGCCTTTTTAATATTAATATTATTCTCTTCTCCGTGCAGCTTGTTTGGTTATTTGCAGCGACAGGAATGGGATGGTTCTTGGTGGAGAAGGCAATGTGAGCATCGGGAACCCTGAGGCTCTGCTTGTCCCCACAGTGCCCATCCCACACCCTGTCCCACTGTGGGACCCCCGTCCCAGTGCCTTGTTCCCTGCCAGACTCAGCCCTGCTCCAAAATCCTCCTGCACACGTCACTCTCGCACGTGGCACGGTGTCTCTGACAGGTCCCCCTCGCTAAGCTGTGTTTAATTAAAAGCTGGCTCTCTGTTGCGGGTGCTAATTAGCGCTCTTTGCTTGGAGGCGCAGACTCCATCAATATCCAAATCCATAGTCGAAACCCAGCACAGTAATAAATACTGTGCTGGCTGTTTTACCAGGATCCCAAAGTTCCTGCAGTGTATCCACATGGATCCAGCTCCGGCAGTGCTGAGCGGGTCACCCAAGCCAGCCCCCAGGCTGGGAAGGGTCCATGCCTTTCCCCAAAAACTCCTGGAATGTACACAGAACTGCTGCTTCAGTGTGTTTTTCCTCCAGGAATTGCTGGTTTTTGCAGTCAGGAGAGCAGCTCTCCTTGGGCAGAGCCATGGGGCACACCTGACCCTCGGTGGATCCCTGAAGAATCCTTCCAGGATGTGTTTCCTGCACTGAGATATTCAGAGTCAGCTTTTCAAGCAAATTGTTCACTATAAAAATGACTTCTGTTCCAGATGCATCCAATCTTCTTAAAGGGTGCGGCTCCCAATAGCAGAACGAACTCATGAAAAATACATGACCTGGAGCGTCTCTGGAATATTTATTTATTCAGCAAGTCTCACTCGGGGTGTTATGTCACTGCCAAGGGTGTGCTGCACTGTCAGGAGCTGGCAGCAGTGACCACCTCTGGAGCCACTGGCTCTCACCCTGCCAGGTTTGGGGCACCAGCCAGTGCTCCTCTGTGCCACCCACAGCTACCTCACCAGGGAGCTCAGAGTTTGTGAGTTGGCCACAGGATAAGCCAGTGAACACTGTCCAGGGAATCTGCCAGCAAGGTTTTGGGGCAGACACAAAGCAGTGCCAGGTGGTAGAAGCTTGGAGGGACAGCCAGGCTTGGGGGGAACAGCAGTTCCTCCTGTAGCTGGATAAGGTTGAGCCAGCGTTATTCCTGTGTTTTTCTGATGTTTTCCCTGCAAGCTGCCTTCAATCAGGAGCTGCTCTGGCAGCTTCACCTGCCTTCCTTTCCCTAATTGCGTGAATAATGCTGGCCTGCTGTTGGATGGACATGCTGGCCCTGGGGAGTTAGGCTGGGTGGTGGCATGGCAACAAGGCTATACATTCATTCTGTAGCACTTGATAGGTAAACCAAAAGGTAACAGATTAACTCTGTGTGGGGATTAAGGCTGCCCATGCTCAAATGACAAGGCTCTCACATGCCAGAGCTTTCTGCTCACCTGGTCCGGTGAGGGGAGTGGTGGCGGTGCCAGGGGCCACATCCCAGCTGCCTGGGGAAGAGACACAGCCACAGGAACCCAGCTGAGCCCCCAGAAGTGATGCAGTGATGGCATGGGGCCATCCCTGAGAAACTGTAAAGGAATTTTTTACCCGTGCTGCTGTGTCAAATCTCCAAACACATCCTTAAAGAGCAGCTCTTCACCTAGAGACGTTAATGATGCTGCCCATCTGCCAGCACCAGTGCTTGGCCTCAGCTATCCAGGCACTTTTTGGCAGGGTCACTTAAAAAGATGGAGAGGAAAAAGGGATGCAGAGAGCATGGGGGGAGTGCAGAGGTTGCTCTGTTGCAATAAAACAGATTTAATGGTGCTGGGTGAGACCGCTGTGCGCGCTGAAGGCAGTGCAGGCTGCAGGCCTGCTGCCTTTGCCTCCAAGTACTTGCCCTTCATAGATGAAGGAACTGGTAACTGCTGTCCCCAGACAGCCTCGATGGCTTTAGGGTATGGTGGTCTCCTGCCTGGCACCAGGGGGGAGCATAAATACTTCCCCTTGCACCTGAGGTCTGTCCTCCAGGGAAAAGTATAAGAAACAGCTTCCAGGGGTAACTTCATCCCTGCATCACCTCTGATGTGTTTTCAGACTGAAATCCTGTGCCAAGAGCACTGCCGCAGCAGGCTAGAGTCAGACCTTTAACTGCCACAGCAAGGAGGTTATTTATTTCACAGATATGGGCTGGCAGCAGGAGGTTCACATGAGCCCAGAGAGAAGGGAGGGTTGACAGCTCCAGCCTGGGAAGTCCTGCGGATCACCCCTGATTCCCAGTTACATAAAGCTCCTTATGCAGCAAACAATCATGTTATTAAAGGCTGAAGGACAAGGTCCGATGTAATCCAGCGACTGTGACTAACTGGATTTATGGGCTCACTCCCACTGCTTGGTGCAGTAGCAGAAAGATCCTTCAGATCTTAAAGGAGCTAATTTTGGCAAAGATCCTCAGCAGTGATTGTTCCCCTGGAGAAGGGACAAGGGCATGGAAGGAGGTTGGTGTGGTTAAGATTTTCTCTGTTGGCTTTTCCAGCATCACACTTTGAGCGGCCCACACAGGTACAGAGGTGGGTTTGTGCCTGCAGAGGTGGGTCAGAGCCTTAACTCAAATTTTCCCCCAAAATCACGCTGAGGAAAAGCCATCCACTGTGTCCTTCCCCTTGGATCTTCAAGCTATTTTGGGGACAGCAGTGGGTTTGGTCTCTGGAGGCGATGCTTCCCACCCCCACTTGGCAGGGCTGCTGTTGTGGCTGCTCCAGGTTTGGCTCCAGTGCTGATGCCCTCCCACTGCCACCCAGCTTCAACGAGTTCTCTCTGGCTGGGATGAAAAGCCTTTTGTTCCTTTTATCTAAGCAGGTATTGAGGCATGTCCATCATCCCTTGGGTGCTTTCCTAGAGATGAATGCATTCCCATGGTCCGTGATACTTCGTGTTCTCCCTGTGTTTGGAACTTTTCCAGGTTTCCCTCTCCAGGTCTGGCACAATGAGTTGGGTGTTGGTGTTCCTGAGATGGTCTTTTGTCGCCCCTGGGGAAGGAGCAGCGTGATTCAGTGCATGGTCTGAAGGGGAAAGTGGGCTTGGGGAGGGCTGTTGAGCAGGAGGCTTTGGGAACAGTCAATATTTATAGAACATGATAGCAGTGGCATTTGAAGATAATTCTGGATATTAAGGGAAAATAGCAGCATTTTCTTTCCTAGCTACACAAGGTATTTGTGCCGACAGCCTTCCCTGTCCCTCCTGATCCAGCACAGACTCACTCCTAGCACTGACTCCTAAAACTGCTCATGACTTCAATCATCCTGAGACTACACCAGAGGGTTTCATCCTTCTTGATGCTCTGTCAGCCACAGTGCTGCCTTCAGCACTCCCACATCCAGAGCCCAAATCAGCACCCACTCCAGGCTCTGATGCAGCCTCCACCAAGGCATCTCAGCTCTACCCTCAGCTGCACCACCTGCCCTCCCTCACCCTATGCCCAGGCTGTGCCACACATCAGAGGAAAGGAGGGTGAGTGGAAACAATTGGACTGACTCCAGCACCTGCCAGCCGTCCGCCTTCGCTCAAGTGGAACAGAATCTTATAATTATGAGACTGTGCTTTAATTATATATTTGCAGAACTACAAGTTCAGCTTTGGCGTTGATGGGGAGGCACCTGTTAATTGACTCCTATGATCTGCCCAATGCCAGCATGGGGCTGAAACTTTGCTGGGCTGGCACTGGCAGTGCACACACCTGTCAGACCTGACTCCTGTGGGCATGGGAGCCATCCTGGTGGGACCAGGACAGGTGTCCTCCCTGGGGAATGCCACTCAGCTCTGTATTCCCCGGCCTTACCTGTGTCGATTAAACCACCATACGCTGGGGTGGCATATGTCATCATTTCCTACAGCCTTTTGAAAGTGCAAAGAAAGCAACTGGTGCTCGGCACCGCAGCATATGCTTTTTGGGAACACAGCCCATTATCATACCAGCAATGGTAGCGGGACATATTGCCAGGCTGTTCTGGAGGCTTCAAGGTACCAGTGGCCTCTGAGCTGGCCCTTCCCAGCATGAGTTGGGATTGAGTTCCAATGGGGAGGCACCGATGCCCTGTGGCCTCACCACCCCACAAGCTGTAGGTGCTGGGGCTGCCCCTGAACTGCTATCACCATAACCCAGGGCACCGCGGAGCCAGAAACGCAGCTCAACTCACCCACACAAACCATCCTTCCAGCTCAAGCGGCGGCGATCGCTCCTTGGCCCACAGCTGCGCGAGATCTGGGGCCGGCCCCGTTTCCCGTTCCTCGTTTTTCCTCTCAGGAAAATCCTGCAGAAGGCTTCCCAGACTCGGAGCACCACAGCATCCCCGCGGCGGCCGCTCAGGCCGGCTGCCTTATGTAAGTGAGGGAGGGACCTTGCAGAACTCCCTCTGTTCCGAGGCTGTTTTAATTAAAAGCCAGTTTTATGGTGCCTGCGCTAATTATAACTTTTTAGCCCAGAGGGTCAAAATGAACTTGTTGCTTATAACTCTGTAATTCAAATCTGCTGCAAAGAGTTTGGATGCTCTGAAATTTTCCAAATAATTCATCTCTATAAATGTGCTTTGCTGATAGGGGTTTTTTCTCACTTGAACTTTTTTTGTGCGCTCATATGCAAAGGCAACCGCCTGGGGATGTGTTCCTTGCAAAAAGTAGGGATGCTGATCCTTGAAACTATTACGCTGGTGAACAGTAATAATTATCCATGTTTTTTAATACCACAGTGTAAGATATCCAGGCAACTGAGCAGAAGGGAAAACCGCCCCTGGGAAATACCAAGTGCTTTTCTCTGGTGAGAATGGTGGAGGGATCCCATTGGGATGAACTGTTGAGAGCACAGGCTCCAGAATAAGCATCAACCTGCTTTGCACGGGGCAAAGGAGCCACTCCTGACTTCTCTTACACCTACTTTGGAACACACTGAGAAAATTAAAAGGGAAAAAAAAGACTAGTCTACATTCAGAGCAGGAAAGTGCAATGTGGGATGGATTCTGGAGCAGAGATAGGTCTCCTGGGTACAAGCTGTTTTTCCTGAACACATAGTGAAAAATTGTGGCAAACCGTCCCAGGAGTTTTTAACTCTATCCAGCAATGTCAGAGCTGTTCACATCCTGCCTCATCAGCCCCAGTGACTCTTATTCCTGTGGGGTAAGATGAGAGAACAGCTTAACACCAGTGCTCCTGGAGCCCCAGCCAGGAATGTGGGCCCAGAAGCAGCAGCAGGCTCAGCCTTGGGGACTGAGCTTGAGGTCCTGTTGATGGAGCAGAGCAGAAGTTGGGGTACACAGCTCAACCCCCTCTTCACAGGAGGCCTTCCTTCCTGAGCACGAGGAGCTGGCAGTTAAAAAGGGAAAACCCAGAGAAGTTTGTTGAAAAGGTTGCAATCTGTTAATAAGCAAATTGCTCACTTAATTACGTTAATCATGCTTTCACTGAGCTACTGTTACCGCCAATACAAAGGGGAAAAAGGAGAAGCGATAAAAAATCTCCTGGATTAGCAAAGCCTCGATTACAGACAAGTGAGAGACACAACCCTTTGTAAAGCTCCATTACTGCCTGTTGTGCTAGATCCCTTTGTTGTTCTCCTGCATGCCATGGTCTCTAGGGAAGATGCAACTCTCGGTGTCTGGGATTTCTGTGGCCACACACTGGATAAAAATAAATCCCGGGATTTCAAGGTGCGCAAATGTCGCCATTCAATTGATACAAGGTGACCCATGAGGGTCCTCAAGGGCCCCATCAGCCCTTGAGGATCCCACAGAAATGCTGCCATGGAGCAGCAGTGTCTCTAAACGTATGCTTAAGCATGCTGCTAATTAGGGCTGGCGAGAACACGTGTGGTAATTACATTTTTGTGCTGTTAAAACAGCAGCTACAATTGTTGGATAAATAGATGAAGCAAAAGCAAATATGTTTGTTTCTCCCTTACCTTGTATGTTACAGGAAGAAGCACCAGCTGCCTCACAAAACATATTTGTTATTCACTCAGAACACACTTTAAAAACCAGGAATAAACAGCAAAGTCAAAATATTTGGTTTCCACAACAAGCTGAGGCTGCTGAAGGACTTGTCACGGTGTGGAAGCTGAGGAGCAGCAAGCCACAAATTTGTGGCATTAAAACAAGGGAGGAATATTCTGAGATCAAAAGGTTTCTGTTCAGCTCAGGCCGCTTTGACATTGAGCTACCACTGCATCAAGTCGCATCATTCCACAGGCACAGATCTGCACCCCATGAGGGAGCCAGCCACCTCCACCACTTCCAAGGGAACAAAGCTTTTCTGAAATCCTCCTGTTTGCCGACTCTTCACACCTAAAACACTCCAATGACCCATTCATTGGTGCTCCTTTAGGGTAGCATGTGGATAAATGATGACAGCACTGGGCTGTCCTCAAGGATGCTCCAAGGAGGTGGAGCAGAGGAGCCCTCCTGGTCCCATACATTTATGGTAATGGCACAACCTCCCTGACCAGGTTTCTCCAAGCCACATCCAACCTGGCCTCCCTTCCAGGGAGGGGATATCAACAGCTTCTCTGGCCAAATTTTCAGGCACTTTAGAGACCTATTAGCTCTAATAGGTCTAGGGGTGGGGTGGGGCCGATGTGCACCAGTGACAGCCAAGCACATGCCATGCCCAGCACCGACCTTCCCCACACTGGGAAGCCAAATAATCTGGTTTTCCTCAGCCCCAGACAGAACAAGCTCAACATAAATATTCATCTGCTCAAGTGAAAGCAGGAGCCGTTTTTTCCTCGAGTGGAACTAACTGAAAAGCGACAATAGTTTTCTGAAAAATGTGAGATTATGTACACAGAAGAAATTACATATAAACTTATTAATAATTTAACAGCTTGTTAATGAGCAAGCTTCGGTCTCATAGCTGAACCAACCCACCCTTTTGCTGCCACGGGTGGCTTGGCAGGGAGAGCTCAGAAACCCAAATGCTTTTCACGTCTTAAGCGATGAGCTTGGGAGGCCACGCTCCGGGAGGGAATAGGAGAGGCCAGCTGTGGGCTGGGATCCAGCAGCACAGCAGACCCCTCATCTCCGGCTCCAGATGCCTGCACAGAGCCTGGAAGCATTAGCTGCATTATACGCTTTTGAAATTCTCATTAAACATGTATAAATGGAAATTATTTTATTTTCTAATGCAAGCAAAAAATTTGCATTGATACAAAATGCCTGTTCCTGGAGCAGCGCTGGTGTGCAGCACAGCCAGGGCCTCTGGCCCTGAACCTCCTGCAAATGGAGTTTCTCACTTTTGCTGGAATTCCCAACATCCCAAGCACTGAAACATGCTGTCATCATTAATTGTTTCACACTGTCAGCTGTGGGAAGGTTCAGGTCAGGTCTTGGTCTGTCCTTGAGGTGACTCTGTGAAGGTGACAGCAGTGATAAGGTGTCTTCTCCATATTGGTGTGGTGCTGCTTTCAAAAATGTTTGTCATATCATCCTGACCCGTGCCAGGATCACAATATGCTCATGTAAATAAGTGTCAGTTAAAACCAGGGAGGTGTTTTCACTGAAGGTGGTGGAAGATTTGTGCATAATAAATGTTAAAAGCACTAAATGCTGGGAAATGTCAGCAAGAGAACAACTGTTACCTCTGGTGAGGAGGTTACAAAGAACACCTACACAAAGATCCCTTACTTGTGGATTAATGGATGTGAAACCCAAAATATTACATGTAATTGTATATGTGAGTCCCTTTTCACATTGAATAAACCCTGCCCAGCCCCAGCCTCCGTCATGCAGCAGCAGAAAGGGGACAATGCCCAGCTGTGGAGCAGGATCAGCAGGACTGTGTGAGTGGGTGCAGCAGTTGAACCCAGCTGCAGAAGAAGCTGCTCAGATGGCAGAGGGTGAGGTTTTAAATCCCCTCATCAGAGTCTCAGCTCCTCCTTGGTATCTTCATGCCCTTTCTGTCTGTGTTTTGGAGTGGAAAGGCTTTCCTACGCCTTACGAAGCCAAGGGAAAGCTGTGTTTCCCTCTGAGTCTGCATTGGATTGGTGGCAGAATGAGTGATAATGGGATGGACTCTGGGCACTCCCTGTCCCTGGTGCCACAAAGAGCACCAGCCCTTCCCCCGGCCTCTTAGGGACATCGTTTCCCCCCAGATGGCAGCTCCTGCAGTTTGGGAAAATGCAGGAGTGGGTGAGGAATGGGCAGAACTGGTGAGAAAAGCAGTGGTGGGCACATAGGGGGTGCAGCAGGCAGGTGGGCACTCCTGTCTCTGCTGGGTCTGAGGATGCTCATTGCAGCAGCTCAGCCGCAAGGCGCCGATCGATGAGTTTGCACTTAATTCTCTTTCCTCTTCAGATGCGAGGACAATTTAAATTGAAATGTCACCTAGATTATTCAAATTTGATATAATCTGCTTCCAGATGTCAGGCCTGCATTGACGATAATCTTTTTCCCCCCATGAGCTAATTTGCTTATTCCTAAAGGAAGCGATGCAAGGTCTGGTTAACATGACTCTACAGAGGCTGCGTTGGGATTTGGGCAAACAGGCTTTATCACTGGGGCTGGCAGCTCCTCCCCAACCTTCTCTGTTAAAAAGCTCTTTCAGAGGCGTTGGCAGCAGGGATTTCCACGTCTCAGTGGAAAGGCTTCCTGCAGAAGATGTGTAGGTTTTGAGGGGAAAAAGGAGTCCAATTGAATTTTTTTCATTTGTGTGGCTGCTGAGGAGTTCCATTGCATTATTCATCCTGGGAACCGGGTAAACCAGGAAAGTTAAAGAGAGAAATTGCTGCTGTAAGTCGAGGTGTTTTAACATGCAAATGACTTTTTTTATTCCTAACAATAGAACTGTTGGGTTTTTAATTTTACACCCTGTGTGTTCATCTCACTATGCAGACATGGGAGTCCTACAGCTCTGACTGTCATCTTCCCTATTTCCACTGCTGTCGAGCAGCTTTCAGATCCATGGTGATTTTATGCACCTGACCTTTTCTGCTGCATCTGTTGGAGCAGGGGAAAGGATCCAGACACCCAGGGAGTCACTTCTCAGCCCAAGCACTGACGTCTTTGTTACAAAAATCACAGAATGGCAATTTCCCCACTTGGAGATTTCATTGTGGGGTTTTCAGTCTTTTTTTTCTTTCTTTCTTTCTTTTTCTTTTTTATTTTCTTTTTTTTTCCACAGACCTGTGTCAATTGCTCAGGGTAAAAGTTTTGGTGATCCACAGGACAGTGTCCAATTGTGCCTGAGCTGCCCTGCCTGTGTGGCTCTGGGCGAGGTGACAGCCAGGTCCACTGGCCACACTCACCAGAGGTGTCTGCTGGTATGTTTGCTATCCAGCTGGAACAGCAAGGTGCTTGTGCAAGGGCAAAGGCATTTCGGAAGTTTAAAGGTACACGTTGACCCCGCCGCTTGTCAGTGTGATACTCTGGAGCTCTAAAAATAGAGCATCTCTGACCGAGGAGAGATATTTTTGGAAAAGCTCGTTACTGCAGACGATCCGTGTCGTTACTGCAGCCCCTGCTCCAGCCTTCCCCTCGTTTCCTTCTGCACACAAATTTTTTGCCAAGTGTTGAGACAGAGAGGGTGTGTGCCCTTGCAGGGTGGCACGCCCGGATGAGAAGCCCTCTCACTCCTGAGCTGGGGTCCCTGTCCCACCTGACGGGATGTGCAGCCCATCTGCCAGCTCTACTCCCCAGGCCATCAGGTATGACTGGGGAAGCAAACTAACAAGGTGCTTGCAATCAGGTAGTCAGGCTCGAAGCAGGAGAGTGTCAGGAGATGCAATTATTCATTGCTGCACCACCAGAGAATCCTGATTTGAGCCATTAGAAATGGTTGTGCACGTGCTGAACTGAAGGGAATACCCCCAGCAGGTTATTTACCAAAATCACTGCTCCAAACAGCGTTTGAGAGGGATTCCAGCTGTAGAGGAGTGGGGAAAAAGTGATGAATTCCAGATGAAAATCTGCTCAACGAGAGCAGGAGTAGGAGGTGTATTTGTCTTTTTGCAAATAATAAAAGAAAAATCTACTCTTTGGTCTTGGCTGCCAGCAGACAGCTCTGTGATCATGATGGAAACTGTCTCAGACAGCTCTTACGAGCATTGAAATTAATACCCTTCCTCATTGGAAGTGGCACATCCAACTACTCCCTGAAAGGTGAACATTAATATTCTGATTTTCAGTCATTAGACACGTGCTTTGGCCTCAGAGCTGCAGAGATGGGGGATGAGGGAGGAAAACACAGCTCTGAGGTGAACCCTAGTTCCATCCCCACAGTATCAGTGGAGGAACCACCCCTGATCCTGTTGGAAATGTTCTGCCATGATGTTTCTACATCACTTTGCCATCTTGGAGTGTTTCCAATGTGAGTAAAACAGAGAGGAACCTTCCCGAGTGCAACCTTATTATCTGTGGCATATCAGGGTAATTTATGCCCAACATCTCACTGACTCTCTGGTAGGAAATTGTGTTGTTGGTTCCGCAGCTCTTGCAAGAGCTGTGTCAGAAATATTGAAATAAATAGATCCAGCTCAGGATTCCTGCGTGATTTTATTGCCAATTTATCAATGCAGGCAAGGCACAGCATGAGTTATGCTGGCACAAGGAGGAGGGAGGTGAGGATGTGGTGGCCTGGCTGCCCACACAGTCACCAAGAAAAGGTTTGGTGTCTCAGCAATCCCCACTGCCCCCACAAGGGAGCCAGCTGAATTCTCTGTTCCTTAAGTTTTCCTACTTTTGCTTTTTTAATCCACTCCTAGTTAGGGAGCCAGCAAAAGTTTAGGGAAAAAAAAAAAAAAAAAAAAAAAAAACAAAATTAATGAGCAGCATGAGGGGAGAAAAAAACCTTTTCTGGCCTGAGTCCTTGGCACGGGCAGGAATTCACTGCTCCTCTTGGAGAGTGTTAAGCTGGCTGTGAGCTGCCAGTGGGGGAAGTCAAGTGAGAACCAAGTGCCTGGAAGCAGAGCTTGCCACAGCCACCCTCTGCTCAGCTCCTTGAGCACCTCAGCCACAGCCACAGGTCCTCATTGCTTTCAGCCCGGACTAAATGGGTTTTGGATCTGCAGCTCATTTGTCAGTGAGAGCAAGCAAGCTGTTTCTGAGACTGACAGTGGCTGGTTGAGCTCACATGCATCCCCAGATGAGGACGAGGGCTGGCCCTGTGGTCAGCAGCAGCAGTTAAACCTTCCCCAAAGGCCCATCTGGAGCTGGCCCTTGGATGACAGCAGCTGAGCATCCCCAGGCTGGCTGATGTGCCCCAGCAGCAGATCCAGAAATCCCCTGGAGCATCCCACATCCTCTCCCGTGCTCTCTGGAAACCGTGGTCAGTGTTTGCCAGCACTGAGACAAGGGTGCTGGTGCCACAGGAGGCTGACATGCTGAGCCACAAACCTGTGGGAGAAGGTTCACTTGTCTGGGATCAGGATCAGGATCTCTGCTGAACCCTGGAGTTTTTCAGTTTCTCTGGGACACCGGCTTTGTTCAAACACTGGCGTGTGCTCCCACAGGTGAAGACACTGGGATGGAAAGGGTAAATTCCTGGTTTTGTTTATATAGAGCAGCTCCTGGCATAACTTCCTTCTCTTCCATTTCCCCTTGCAAAAGCTGGGTCTCCATTTTCTTACCTTTGTGTTTGACTCCTTCTGGCCAGTGGCTATTTTGGGATTGAATTTTTTTCTTGTTCTGGCTTTGGGGAGCTTTGGCAGGTTGGCCTCTCTTGCTGATGGGGAACTGGTCAGTCCACACACCGAGTCTTGAGTGTGAGCAACCCCAGTGCTCCTGGTGTACATGAGCCCTTCCTCTCTTTCCCAATGGGCCATCCCAGCCTTCCAGAGGCATCAGCAACTCATTCCTAATCCAGAGGCAAGGGGTGTCATTGCTTCTTTAGCAATAGTCCTTTTCAGTCCCTTTCAAATTCCTTTGGAATTTGCCGCAAAATTTTAGGTAGGAAGAGCAGAGTTTTCTTGCTTCAGCACGAAGTGAGGAACCCACATGGAGACATTTAATGCCTTGCAGGGATTATTAGATACAAAATGCATTGGAGAGAAAGCATGCCATAAATCCCAGCCTTTCCATAAACTCTAAATCTGTTACACGTTAAACCGTAATCTTCTGAAACAAAAGTGACTGCACCAAATAGAGAGTGTTATTGTTTAAATATTCCTGCTGGGAAATGCTGCCTGAAGAGCAGACACAATAGCTGCCCTGATGCAGGATTTATTGGAGCAACTTGGCACCAGCCTGTTAGTAGGGAGCGGAATATGCTTGTAGAGATTATACCAGATTTACAGTGATTAATAATGGATTGGACATGGCAGACTTCAAAGGGTTTGGCTCCCACGCAGTTTGGTGTGGGTTGAGTCACAGTAACAGCCCATTCCAGTGGTTCAAACAGCTGCCTTCCCTCAAAGAGCAGAGATTTGGGCTGGACAGCATCAGCCAAGCCCTGCTCCTTGTCCCCTTGTCCCTGAGGCTTTGCCCGAGCAATGGGATGGAGGCGGTGGCATGGCAACGTTACACCTGGCACAGCTGTGTGTGGAGACCAGCACAGCTCCAGAGAACTCCCATCCAGCTCCAGCACTCCAGATGTGCCCTGCTTGGGGTACCCTGTGAGACCCCCAAACCCGTGATTAACTGGGAGCAGAGGTGCCCTTAATTACAGGAAGGTTTCTCTCAAACTCAGAGCCGGGAGCTCACCTGCCAGGAGGATGAGCAGGGATTTTATCATCAGGCAGAGGGATTAAGAGAGCTGGGAAATGTAGGACATCCCTCTTCCTTGCAATGTGCACATACAGACCTCGAGCTATTTTTAAAGACCTTTCAGCACCCACTGTGGCCATTACTTTTAGTATGAAACATTTTAAATCTTCTCCTTGCGGCAGGAACTCCCTCTCCTGCTTTGTCCAGGGGTTCCCAGACATGCTGAGGATGGCACTGCAAAAAGAGCAAGGCTCTGCAAACTAATCACAGCGGTGTTAATTGTGTGTTGGTATAATCATGCTCTCACCAGGTCTCTGCCAGGCAGGTCAGTAGCCCCTGTGAGCACACCCTGCCCACCTACATCACTTCTCCCCCCTCCCTGCCTGCTCGAGCTGTCGGAGCTTTTCCTGTGAACACAAGATCCTTCAGACGCACTGAGAAAAGGCCAGGGATCCTCAGACAGATGTATTTCATAAGTGGTAAGTGCTCTGGCGTTAATCAAAGGTTATTGTGTGTGAGGGTTGGGAGGCTGATGAAGATGTTTCCCCTGTATCTGCTGTTATCTGGGAAACCGAGAGCTGCGGAGGCTCCATCCTGCTCCAGACAGGGCTGATGGGATTTGTGCTGGTCCCAGTTGCCATGGAGAAAGTGTTGGATGGCTTTAATACATCTCTGTGAATTTCTCCCCAGAGTTTTCCCATGACAAGCTGGACTGGAGGTAGTGTATAAGGAGCTCTAATCTTCCAGACGTATGAAAAAAATGATTGATGGAGAGCGAGGGGCATAAACAGCTTACAGGGCTCTGGCAGCACATGGGGCAGGAAGGGGGTGCCAGGAGGGACCAGCCATGGTCCAGGGGCTCCCTGACAGCTGCACAGCCCTGAGCTGTGCCCAGCCCTGCTCTGCCATCCCAATCCAGCTGTCACTGATCTGGGGTGAGGTGGGGATAGCAACTGTCAGGCAGCCCCACACAGGACTGAGCTCAGGTTCCCTTCTCTTCACTGGTCCAGATGTGTCTCCTGTTACCCCTGTTCTGGCCATGGAGATCCCACCTCTCAATAAAGTCCATTCATTTAGAAGTAAAGGAAATTAAACTTTATCTATTCTGTCATAATTTCAAAATCCTATTGTTTACATTTTTCTGCTTGCTTTTCAAGTTGCTGAAAATATGAAAGATTCCAAAAAGCAAAAGAAAATAAAATCTCCAGCTCAGTGTGCTAAGCAGCCACTCTCTCACCTGCACAGGTAGTTTGAGTCTTCCCTCGATTCATCACCCTGCCTGGCTTTTATCTAAGGGGTCATTGGACATGGACCATGATGGGATCAGGTAAACCCAAACTGGAGGCTCTCTGGGAGAAATGAGACGGCAGGGAGCTGAGGAACAACAGATAGAGAAGAGCTGAGTGTCAAAACCTACTGAGGCATCTGGAACCTTCAGGCACAAGCATTGGCTGGTGGGTTTGGGAACAGGCAATCTTTCCATCAGTGCCAGCTCCTTCCTCTGCCTTTTTGCTTTGTGAGTTTATTATTTTTACCCTGGATTTGCTTCCCCCTGCTTTAGATTCCCTAAATATTTCCTCTTGGGCAGCTCACGGGCTTTTGAAACATGGAATCCATCAATCACCAGCTGATGTCCCCTTGCCACTGCCCCCTGCTCTGAGTCCCTGCTCACCACAGCTGGGCACAGCAATGAAAGGGGCTGCATGTGGTAGGTAGCTGCTGCCAAAGCCAAAAATAGGGTTACCAAGCTCTTTGTTCTCTCCTTCCATCATTTCCCTGGGTTTTTGGTGAAATCCCTGAAAACACAATCACTTGCTGGAGCACTCAGCACAGAGGAGGTTTCCCGTGGAGTGCTGTGGAGAAGAGATGCTCTGTGTGAAGTGTGTACTTCAGTTGATGCGCTGGGGCTAAAAAGTAATTAATTAGCAAGTTTATGGTCTTTTCCCATCTGAAATTAAAAATAAAAAAAATTATGCAGAACATTCAAGGTAATTAGAAAATTGCGAGCTACAACACACCTTTAAATGTGAGCTCTAGAAAAACACGATGTTTGGCAGCAGATTTTTAATGGAACAGCTGATCAAGGCTCCTGCCTTCATCTGTGTTCCTGGGAGTGCTCCCCACATTTCCCCCTTCCCTTATGGATCTGGCTTGGACTACAGCAACTCCCAGATGTATTGTTCTCCATGATCAAGTCGCCCATCTGAAGTCTGATGGCCAAGATGAGAATACTGGTCCATGTTTTATGTGCTGACTTCACTTGGAGTTTTCTTCCCCTGGCATTTACAGCTGGCCCCACCCCCTGATGCTTTGGCTGTGCAGGATGTTCCACCAATTTATTCTAGTGGAGAGCACGGAGCAGGTCACGCATATTAAATGCGAAGTTTTTGCTACAGTTGCTTCAATAATCTGAAAGAAAAACATTTTAATGTGGGGTTTTTTTTTTCCTTGCTTTTTACCGTGTACCAGCTGCTGCTTTTGGCAGGGCAGCTGCTCAGCGGGCGGCCGGCGCTGCGGATGCACTTCCCGGGGAGCGATGCCCAGTGTGCCAAGGGCATCCCCTCCCTGCCATGCTGGGGAACAGCTGAGATGCCTGTGAACATCCCACTTTTCATGCCTCTCCCTTGCCACTGAAAGCTGAAAATTGAGGCTTTGTGCTATTTTCGTTTTCAGCCAGGTCTGCAGTGCCAGCAGCGTTGCCCAATGCGCTGTTTCCCTCTTTGCAATCCTCTCCCAAACCCGACTGCATGAAGGCCAGAGAACTTTTCCCGTGGGTTTTGTGCCTTTGGTGTGCATTTCCAAAGGCTCCTTAAATTCTCAGGGGAAGAAGAGGCTGCTCTGTGGAGCTGTGACTGAGGGAGCAGCTTTCTGGCCAGCTGGGTGATGGGTGGGGATGGCCAGACCCTGCCCTGCAACCCGGGGATGGCCAATGGCTGTTAATCCAATCAGTTAAATTATTTCAGAGGAAATTTTCTTTCTTTCCGTGTTTCTTGATGACCTTTCTATTTCCAGCAGTTTTTCTGCAATTTGCATTGGGGAGGTTGAGCGCAGAGCCCCTTGCAGAGCCAGGAGGGGATCAACATAGGAAATGATGATGACAAAAGGAGAACCACCAGGGATCGCAGAAAAATTATCCTTGCAGAAATACCAACATCAACCCTGGCAGCAAGAGGAGAAGAAAAACAGTTTGAGAAGGAGGAAAATGTACAAATCTCCATGGGAAGGGTGCCTGCATGAGAAATAACTCCCCAAAAGATCATATTTGGGGGTGTCAGAGGTGGGGACTCCTCTCTGCTTTATCAGCATCACTGGGCAGTGCCTGGTCCTGTTTATGCGGCTGCTTCTACACTTTTCTCTGTCTTTTCTGTCTCTCTTTGCTTTCTCCTGTGGTTTCTCTTTTGCCCCTGTCTCCCACTGCTGTCACCTGTCTTCTCCTCAGGTATTAGGCTGCTCTCTCCCACAGAATGTGGTAGGGAAGATGCTGGGGCCAGTGGGTGCCGAGTGGGCACTGCTGGCAGGAGGGCCTGTGTGCTGTTAGTTTGGCTTGGTGCCTGAAATCGATATGAGCTTGCTTGGGGTAATTGTTTTGTATCTCTGGAACAGTTTATTTGGTTTCTAAAGTGCTCACTTTATAGAGTTATTTCTCAAGCCTTGTCCGAGCCCCTTGTCACGTCAGTACTAAGTGAATTTCAGGGCTATTTGCTAGTCAGCTTTGTCATTTCTATTTTATTTTTCAGTTTGCTCTCCACGTACACTGAAGGGTAATTCTGTTCGTTTCTCTGACTAGGGCATGAAGAGAAGCACATCGCCATCTTCTGAAACCCCCTTCACCTCCCTGGCAGCCCCCTGAGCTTTGTNCCCCGAGTCCTTCTCCCGGGATTTCCCTTTGTCAGGGTTGGGCAGGGACACCAAGGGTATGTGAGGGTGCAAGGATTCAGGGATGTAGGGGTGTGGAGATGCTGTGCCCCACCAGTGCTGAGCACCTGGAAAACGAGCAGTGAATTAAAGGACTGCCCATGAGCGCGGGGGAGGGAAGAGAAAGCCTGAACTTTCCAGATGACATTTACGCCTGCAGAAGGCCGATGTATTTTATCCACTGTCACATTTAAAAGGCACTGAATTCATTATACTGTTGAATAAATCATTATTTTAAAAAATATATTTATCCAGAGAAGAGCCACAGCTTTTCAGTCAAGAGCTCGGATAAACTCTTCCACTATGGGAGCTTCCAGCTCTCCCCTCACTGACAGCACTGGTAGCAGCAGGTCCTACACTGTCCTGTGCATGGAGGAAAAGATCCAGGCTTTGATTGGAGAAGCAGCTGAGGGCTGAAAAGACACTGAATTGCTTGCATGCCTCTGTCACAAAGGGTTAAAGTTGTTGAGCTGAAGCTTGGTAAATCAGGCAAGAAAATAATCAGCTCCCAGGTGAAGTGAGGAGATGCTTGATGTTTTACAGCTTCTTTCATACACTTTACAGAAACTAATGGTTACACAAATAATACCTGGGGGATGATAACAAGCTATAAATAATTCAGGGTTCTCCAGAACAGAGCTACTGTGTGCAGGTGTGAGGAGCACACAGTGCCTTGGGATGACTCAGGTCCAGGGAGGCTGGTGCCCTTTCACCATCCTACAGCTCCCTTAGCAGTGTCCCTGTCCTTTACCCAGCCTTTCTGGGCTGGCTCTGCTTTCTCCCCTTACACCTGAGTCACCCTCTCCCCTGACTGCTGCAGGAGCTACCAGCAGCGCCCTTTGCCAAAGGTGCTGGGAGAAGCCAGAGGTGTTCCGTGGGTGCTGGGGCCACACAACCAACTGGCCAAGCCCATCACCTTCCAAAGAGTTGAGCATAAGCTGCTCTGCCCCAAAGCCACTGCTGGTGGCTATATCCAAACTGAGCACCTTGCAGAGCAACCATCCCTGGCTGGCTGTGGGTCACACCAGGTTCTGCCCGCCTCTGCCAGCCTTTTCTACAAACATTGGAAGCTTTTTTGAGAGCTGTTTGTGTGGAATTCCCCATCCTCGGATGGAGAGGTTTCAGTTTCTCTGGCGCTAAATATTTTGACAGCCTCTCGTCTCGCAGCCTAGCACAGTGTGACATGTTGTACGGTAACAGTCCCCTGGGCTCCCCGCCGCGGCACACCGCGTGCTTCGTGCCAGCACACCGCGTGCTCCCCGTGCTGAAACGGGCTCCATCGGGCAGCCACAACCCTCCCAGGGGGGAATGTTCCCAGCTCAAACCCGGAGATGGGAAAGGGGGCAAGGGAAGAAGGCACTCTGTCACAGCTGCCTCCAGGCGGGAGATGGATGGCTGCCGAGGCGGGCTCAGCCTCCTTCATCCCAAAGGATTCTCCACAGCCAGGTCCCTCCTGACTGCACGTCTGGCTGTCTTATCAGTCATGAACGTGTTGTTCTTAATGAGGAAACAACCAGGAAAGTTGGTGGCAGGACCCACAGCTCAATAAACCAGGAGAACAAAAACCTCCACTGCAATTTGGAATCGAGCTTTCTCTCCCGGCCCATGTGGCGGGGAGGAATTGATCTGTCTAATCTCTTATCTGTGACTATGAAATTGTATTTCCCTCTTAATAGCCCTACAAATGTTACAGATGGATAGTTTGGAAGACAGGCTGCCAGTGGTAGGAATACTAAAAAGGATGTTGGGTTTTGCTTGCTTTGGGGTGCAGAAACCAGCATGAAATGCCAGGATCCATGCTGGCCTTGGCCCCACTCCTCAGGGACCCAGCTCAAACACAGATATTTGCACCCCATTCCTGCTTAGCTTGGGCTGGGGGGCTCTTAGGAGCTGATTATTTTAGGCATCACAAAGCTGCCCCATCCCTCCTCACACTGTTACTGCATTGCAAGGGAAAGGAGAAAGAAGCACACCAGGATCTTTCTCTGCTTTTCCCAGTTTCCCATGTGAAAGCCTGGTTTTCCCACACAGGGATGGCCACCAAGTGTCTCAGGCACTCCCCACGGAGCAGTGACTGACACCTTCAGGGGGCAGAGGGGGCTTTGCCAGGTTTCCCCATGATTTTCCTTGCAAGTTCACAGGCACTGCCATCCCCCAGATACTTTGGTGCCCGGATTGCAGAAACATGAGGTGACAATATCCGTGTCCCCTCGGCTCCTGCCCAGTCCCTGATGGACTGTCTTGCTCCACAGCATCTTCAGCGTGGCTGTGATGTGTCAGGTGCCTCCAGCTCTGGCCATCCCCTCTGCTTCCAGTCCAGGAGAGTTCCCCAGGATCAAGCATCCAAGGTGAAGGAGAATGGGAACGCCGCGAGCCACTGCCATGGAGCTGTTTGATGATGAATTTGGAGTGATCAAGGTGACCTTTTCGGGATGGGGACAATGCCTGTCTCCATGCATCCCTCATGCCTGCCTGGCTATTGAGCTGTTTTTGCCATCAGAACATTCATCACCAAACTATCACAGTATTTAAATGAGTCAGATTAATCACTTTATCATCCAAATACAGGTGGATTAAAGCTGTCACTTAATACTCTGTTTAAGCAGCTGATTTTTTTTTTTAAAAAAGCTCAATAATTGAGGGAATTACTGCAAAAATTAGAAAAATTAACAGTTTATTTACTACTTATTGTCAGAGCTGCCAGCCAAGAAAAAGGGGATCAATAAGCACTTATTTTACCTTCCTACACCTCTCCCCTTCAAACAGGCCCTCTGGTAACACAAATCTGGGGCTCCTGACCTGCCTGCCATGGCCAAGGCTGAACAGGTAAGCGTGGAAATACCTCACATGGGGATAACTGAGCTCCATCTCCATGTATTTTAATATGGAAAATGTCATCTGCTGTTCCAGCTCCACTCATAAACAGGGAATGTGCCTGTCAGCAAGCTGAACCTGTAAAAGTTGAATAATATTTGTTGATTAATGTAGTCAATGGATTTCATATTTCCTTTAAAATAGTTGCTCCATATTTTTGTAAATTATTCATCCAGTTTATAAGGCAAAGCAAATATTTGTGAATAGATATGAATTATGTGATTTATAAGAATGAAATATTCATGAGTCATTTTCATTATTCACCTCGTCCTGGAATTGCTACATAAATCTGATCAAGCAAATAGATTTGGCGAAGCTCTGCCCGGAATTTGCAGGTATCATGGTGCCGGCATGGTGAACCATGTTTGGGTTGAACCCCTGAGCCGTGTGCTCGGCTGTTGCTCCTCGGGCTGGTGCCCTCGGGGAGAGGCAGGGAAGGACAGGACAGCTGAGCCAGGGTGTCCCCAGTTTTCACCTGAATTTCAGCAGAGGCAAGGGCAGGAAGAGGAGACCAACATTCCCCTCCTTGGCAAGGACGTCGGCGCTGCCGGGAGGTCGTGCAGCACCGCGGGGAAGGATGCTGGGGGAAGGGAGGTGTTCCATCTTGGAGGGATGGCTGCAGACAGCGGCAGCATGGGCTGTGCGGAATTAGGGAAAACTGCATAGAAAGCCTCACTGCCAGGTGGTTCTGACCCCAGCGCTCGCAGATCCCCTTTGCCAGCCTTCAGCCAGCACAGCTGCAAGAAAAACCCCAAAATCTCCCTGGATTCCTGCTCACTCCTCTCCCCCTGCCCACTGCACCATCTCCAGGAGGGCAGGCTCCCACTGGCTGGGGAGCCTATTCCCCCAAAAGCTGGACAGCTCTCCCATGTGCATCACCCAGAACATAATCTTTTCTCCCAGCCTTCTCTCTAAAAGTGATTTCTTTCTCCAAGTGCACTCCAAGGGAGATACCCAAACTACAGAACAGTGGGAGCAGTAGGAGAAGCATCACAAGAAGGACATGCATAGGTGGGGGGTGTTTATCTCAGTTTCTGCTTTCCAAAAACCAGAAAACTCCTTACTTTTGTGAGGACAAGTGGAGAAAATCTTGTTGGTAGAGCCCAAGGAAGAACTTCAGGATCATGAGGGACAATGAGACCCTGCCCTCAGCTGCCTCACAAGGACAGGGTGAGTCTGAGAATGAAGCTTGTGCCGGACTTGGAGTTAAAAAGAAAACAAAAAAAACCACCAGCATTAAAAACTTTGACGGATGCTGAACTTTTAGGACGTGAGTAACACCTCCAGCTACTCTGGGACTGTGGGTCCACTCCAAGTAATGTGCGTGCTAAGCGCTGCTTGGACCACTGCCACCCAGCACTCGCTGCTGCTGGTAATGAACTTGGGAGCTGCAAGATGAGCACTCTAAAATTCAGCTGTGGGATCTTCCTATTTTCCAAAGCATTCGAGTGCTTTCTTCTTAAGCAGCAAGCTGCCACGTAGGGAATACTGTTCCACAGAGAGTGTTGTGCATCTTCTGCCACCGGCGTGTTTTGTTCAGCGCTGTGCAGGGACGACATAAAATCCATGTGCTTATCCAAGTGGAATTGCTGACTCTATTACCCTGGTCAGAGAAAACCTTCTGTCTTCATCCTTCCTCTGATCCACCAGGAAGGGGATTGCAGTTCAGTGCCCTAGTGCACTGCACACCCCAGATCTGCAGCCAGTGCTGACCAAGTTTCAGTGGAAACCCTTTGGGGGGTGCAGAATATGAGGCCGTTGTTCCTCCCCACGTGTTGCAGAGGTCAGGTTGATACATAGGATTATTTAAACCTGTGGGAGGGATGCAGGCACAGCCCTTGTGCAGAGATCACAGCTGCCCAAGGCAAAGGCACCAGGGCAGGTGCTGCTCTAACACACCTGAGGAAGGAGGGAGAGGTAGATCCCTGGCCTCTGGCTGCTTTCCTGTAGCCCCTCTCCCGAAGGTCACATTGCTGCCTCAAGCCAAAGGCAGAGATGTTTCATTCCAGCCAAGGCAACTCCAAGAGTTGTCGTACTAAACTCCAGACCTGTTCATCCGTGGGATGGCATTTTTCCCCTTGCTGGCTCTGGAATAGCCACAGAGAAGCCATTTATCAGCCTGGTGTGCACATCCAATCTCCGGGGCGCTCTGCTTCGCCTCCCGTTATCGGCTGTCTCCACGGTGCTTAACGAGGCAGCTATTTTGAGGCCTAATCAATTCGAAAAGTTTTTGACCCTTCTATTGCAGTGTCTCAAGTAGCAGGAACCTGGAAAATAGCCTTAATGTCACCGAGGGCATTATGAGCCTGTGCAGTTATCGCAGGTGCTCTGCTCAGGTGTTTCTGGGAGAGCTGCCAGCAAACAGGAGCAGTGGAAGGTTCAGCAGAGAGGGCTTTTCCTTTGGAAAAAAAGCTTTTCCTTCCTTCCATGAGGGAGTCAAGGGTTTGGTGACTTAGAGATGACTGCAGCTGTCAAGGACAAGGCAGTAAATTGTGGCTCAGTCACAGCCCTGCTCCAGAGAGACTCGGCTGTGTCACTGCTCCCGGGCCAGGGGATGCTTGTTGAATTATTACAAGCATGCCTCAATAAATCCAGTTCCCATGGGCACAGCATGCAGTCCCCTTGCCTGGGCTTGCAGGTCAGGGAAATCCCAGCTGCTTTCCGGGTGCTGCGTCCTTTCCCCTCATGCCAGAGGACCATGAAGCATCTCAAGGGTTCCTCCTTCCAACTTTCTTCTTCTCCCCTCATCCACTTCCCCAAAGGACTTTGTTCCTCAGTCATTGATTTTTTAAGGAAAAACAAAGATGAAAATCTCCCTCCAAGGGGCATTAATTGCTGCTACTTCACAGTGCACAGGGCTGAGAAGTTGGGTTTTCTTCAGCAGCTGATGGAGTTGGAAATCTCCTCCAGGGCAGCAGGAATCCTGTAACAAGGGCTGAGAGGCAGGAACAAAAGGCCAAAAGCAGCCCTTCAAGGAATGTAGCCTGTCTCTGTTGCCCTCCAGAACACTCCAGCAAATCCTCCTGGACTCCCCTCATTGTTGCCTTGTCCCAGACATTTGTTTTGTCAGCACCAGGGAACAACCCCATCTAAGCCATCATCAGCCCACAGAGACATCAGACATAATTGTAAGGTCCGTTAAATATGATTTAAATATTTTTTTACTCATTAACAACAATTTAGACTGATTCTCTCTCTTTTTTTCCGGAAACTTCAAGTATGACTGTAATAGCTTTGTAATTTTGGGCTCTATCATTAAAATTAATGATATCCTAATGCTCTATGTGCACTAGAAAAGTCTGATCACTTTTTTCCCCTTTATATATCATTACTAATAGAACATTTTAATGGCTGTAATTTCCAGCCCTGTAGATGGAAACCTAAAAATAGGAAGAAAGCCTATTTCATCACGCCATGCCTGCCCCTAAATAATTCAATTACATAGACTGGAATATCTGAAGCTGGGTGTGTTCCCAGTACCAAAAGTACTTGGTACTGCTTTTAAAGTGGGTTGGTTATTACAGGATCTCCTTCTCTGGTCCTGGTGAGGCTGCCACCAGCAATGCTGGGGTGCAGAGCTCCATCAGCTTCCCCTGCTGGAGCTAGGGCTGGAGTCCCTACTGGGTTCCAGGTGGATCCAGGGCAGCAGCAGAGCTTCAGAGACTCAGCCCAACTCATAGTGAGTACAACCCACCTATCGCTGGCAGGCAATGCCTGCAGCCAGCGTCAGCAAAGGCTCCTCCGTGGATACCTCCAGCTCCATGCTGAACTCTCAGATCCCTCTTGCTGTGTTTTCCCTGCAAGCAGAGTCTGTCCCTCCCGGCTCTTCTCCCCCACAGGGAAAGGCGACAGAATCACCACGACCGAAGCCTAAAGCTCCCCTAAACCTTTGCTAAGCACCCTGTTTATTACTCCCCACAGTCTTTCTCCTGCTGTAGATACTTCCAAAGCCTTTCATCATCCCACACACTCCCACATGCAGCCAACTCATTTCTCATCTTCACCTCCCAGAGCTTATCAGACGCATTTCTACCATTTATTGGTTTATGCTTTGCCTTCACCAGCAAGAGTTCACAATTAAATTCTCTCTCTGGGTTATTTTTTTTCATCTCTCTTTTTTCCTTGCCTAAGGCTGAGGAATGGCTCTGGTGAGCTTGTTACAGAGCTGGTCTGTCCCTGTGGTGGCTGGACCCAGCCGTGGGCGGGAGGGGAGGGACATTGCGGGTCAGCTTCCAGCCCACGCATTTTCTCACCTCAATAACTCGCCGTTTTGCTCCAGAGCAGCAGGGTTTCGCTTGGCTCCAAGCAAACAAGACACAGCCATATCATCTGCTGTTTGTTAAGCACAAAGCTGAGATTTTCTCTTTTTTCCTATCCCTTTTCTAGGTTAGCTTTGCTTGAGCTCTTCATCCTGACACAGCTATATGGGCAGCCCCAGCCAGGTAGGACTGCACCAAGACCAAGGTGAGATGAAGAATATTGCCTGCTGAATGCTGAGTACTCATTTTATAATCATGCCCTGGTCTGAGCTTTTCAGGCTTTTGGATTTTCTGTGGCACTCCTCGGGTGCCACACCTCAAACATCCCCTTGTGCCACTGAGCAGGGAGGGACAGCAAGGCTTGGAGGGGACAGGGCAGTGCTGACACCAGCTCACCCGTGCCACCAAGCAGCCCTGTGCCAGTGCAGGGATGGCAAAAATGAAGCACTGAACATGGGTTTTTTGTAAGCCCTCAGAGCTGGCCGCATGTTCAGGAGAGAAGGAAAACGCTTTTACTCCACCCCACCCTGGCAACGCCACAGTACCGGTCCATGGTTTGGTTTGATGTTCATGTTTTGGTGCAAAAGGGAAGCTGTTATCACCCAGAGAGCCACTTCCCCAGCAGCGAGTGGTAGAATTACACATGAGTTTCAACCTGACGAGAGCAGGCTGAGTAAAACAAGGTGCTGCTCTGTCAGGGCACTGATTTACAATGCATCAGCCCTGACCCTGCTGACACTTCCCATGGAAGGAAGCAATTGCCTGCTCCAAGTCCTCCACTGGAACAAGGCACAAGGAGTCTGAGCTGTGATGTCTTGGCCACAATATTTAAGTGTTTGGACTTGTTCCCAAACAATTGCCACATTAAAAGATATTTAATGCATTTAGGGATGAAGATTTAAAGGCGCAGTTACTGAAAGGCGCCAGGGTTGTCTCCTTTTGTCATTTGAATGACACAGGTCTGAAAATGTGGTGTTTTGGCTGTGGGAGAGGGAGGGTTTTCCTTAATCATGCTCACATAGGGAGATCCTGGTGCTCTTCCATAGCTGCTCTGGTGTCAGCTGAGCTCCTCCCCACAGGAGGTTTATCCCATGGAACTGGGATGCCCTGCTCCCCCAGGGTGCTGCCCACACATCTCCCCCAGGCCAGGGTGCCCAGGTTGCCCCTGAACCCATCACTGTGCTGCCCTGCCAATGGCCAGAGGTCACATGAGAGAATCACCCTCTGCACTCCCAGCAGCGTGTGGGAAACAGCCTTGGACATGCAGACCTCTCCCAAGGCTCAGGGGGCTGAACTTCCCATTTCTGGGACAGGTCCTTGAGTGTTTGCAACACTGTCCCTGTGTACAAAGACCAGCATTTCCACAGAACGTAAGAATTTCTCATAGTTCCTTTTGAAGTGGGAGGTTTTCCTGCCTGGCATGGAGGGAGTGTGGAGAAGACCCATGAAGTGCTGCTGTGGCCCTGCTGAGCTCTGCAGATGCTGGGAGCAGGCATGGGATGGTCAGGTTGTGAGTTTAACACTTCTCTGCAGCGATAAATCCAGCGTCTGCATTCAGAATTGATGCACTTTTCTATCGTTAAAATCCTAGTCGGTTTTTATCAGTGGCATCACACTTCTCCATGTGAGAGCTGCTCCACTATCAGCTGGAGGAGTGCTATAATGCGGTAAAAGATACTGGAACATGTTCAAAGGTGTTTTTGGCTGCTCCTCTCCCCCTTGGAAGCTCCATTCCGAGTGGATTGTTGCCTGCAGTTGTTGTCCGCAGGCACTGTGACACAGAGCCAGGCACACATCAGGCGGAGTTCCACTCCTTTCACAACATTCCCAGCTCTCAGCCAAGCTCTGTGAAGGCAATTCCCAGGCGTAGATGCTGGCTGTGACCCACAGCAGCTGTCCCTGTGCTCACCGTAACTCTCCAAAACTTCTCTCCTCACAGGGGTTTTTCCTTGTGCCCCGGGTGGCAATTAAAGTGTGATCAATCAGTGTCAAATAAAAGTCATTGGAATATGGCTGCGAGGCTGATTGCCTGTAACCAGTGTAATTAGACAGCAAGGATTTTCTTCTTTTTCTCTTTCTGCAAGAGGGCTAAAAGCCTCCCAGACTGGAGCTCCTGTGTCTGCAGCAAGGTGAATTCACATCTGACCTATTGTTCAAATAAGAATTCTCCTCAAATCCAGCCAAAGACCTCTCCAAAGAACAGCAGAGAGTCATAATCCCTAAAATTTATTGCCATTTTAGTATGTGTGGTCAGGTTGATTTCAGGAATGATGGGCAGGAGAGCAGATCTGGGTCTCATCAACCCTGGTGTGGCGCTGGCACTGCTGTCCCCATCCTGGGTGTTCCCTATCATAGCTGTCTTCTTTGCATCTCCAGAAACTCTGTACTGATTTCCTCAGGCTGACAAAAGTTGGTTGTTTCCATATTCCCTGTCACTGCTGATCTGTCCCTTCTCACTCTCTAAATCTTCTTTCCATTTCTATTGGCATTAATGAACTGCTGCTGTCCCCTAGCGCCACCACCCCCTCACCCACCCAGAATTGTCTCATACTCCAGTCAGTTTCACCAACTCCTCAGGCCTCAGCATCTCCCCAAAAAATCCT
>VWZN01015187.1:117030-162638 GCA_013396955.1 Regulus satrapa | reverse complement strand
CCTCAAGAAAGCCCCAGCCTTTCTCCCAGGACTCTCCAGCTCAGCATACGCCAGGAGAGATTTCCTCTGGAAAGGTGAGCTGGGATGTAGGAGCCCTCCCTGGGGCACCCAGCCCCCCCAGTTCTGCCACCTCCTGACAGCTGTTGACATTTCTCCTTGGGCTCACTCTGGCATTTATTTTGATCCATCTTCAATTTGCACTTCCCTCTCAGGATCAACAGGCAAAGTGGCAAGATGTTGATACAGAAAGGTGAACTCACCCAAACCAGAACCATCAGTCACAGCCCGTGAGGTGAGAGGGAAACTGAGGCAGCTTTGGAATTCCATGGGAGGGATGGGAAGCCCAAAACTCCTGTGGGGAAGCTTTATGTGACCTCTGAGTGCAGACAGAAGTCACCATGCCTGGCACTGACTTACCCTGAGGTAAGTGGCTTTAGGGCTGCCTGGTCCCCTCCTTCCATCACTGACTGGAACTGCCCAGGAGACAGACAGATGGACAGACAGACAGACAGACCGCTCTACATCGCTCTCAGGGCACCACAAGGGAGAGGGACAGATGGACAGAAAGACCACTCTGCGCGGCCCCGCAGGCATCACCCAGGCGACAGATGGACGAACAGACCCCTGTGTGTTGGAGCGGCCGGACGGACAGACAGCCACTCGCTGCCCAGCGTCCTCCCGGCCACGCATCATTTGTCCACAGGCTCCATCTTGTGGAAGATGCTCCCTCGAGGAGTGAAGTGGGAAGCCACCCCCTGGCGTGGGAGCCAGCGTGCGTGGGTCCCCTTGGCACTGCCAAGGGAGTGGGAGTCCTCACGGGGGACTGTGCTGGCGCCCCGACTGACCCGCTCTGCCTCCACGGGCTAAATACCACGGTTCTGCCCCTGTACAGCTAATGAGAGAAGCAAATGTGGTGGAATTTATTCCAACAGATGGAGGACAATTTTCCTCTCATCATTTATCCGACACACCGCGCCGTACCAGCTTGCAGAGCCCCGGGCTGTGATGTGGAGCCACCAGGGCTCTGCTGGCAGTGTCACCACCAGCTCCCACCATCCCGGCAGAGCAGCCTTTCCCCATTGTATCTCTCAGCTGTGGGATAAAACCAGGCGGTTTTCAGGCTGCTGGATGTGCTGCCTTCATCAGGTTTATTTGCCATATAATGTGACACAGTGGTTTCACTGTTTGTAATTTAATGAGACATTAGGAAGGAGTTAATCACGGGAAGCAGAGCTCGTGCTGAGTGTTTGGCCATGGTCTGGCACAAGAAGCCTCGCTCCCAGCCCTCATTCCCTGACCCAGGGTGGTGCAGGCCCTTGGGTGCAGCAGGTGGAAGCTCTGTCAGCGCCGTCATTGCCAGTTTTCTGTCCCCAAGTGGCCCTTGGCAGTCCTGCAGTGCCCCCAGGCTGGGGACACGGCTGGAGGGACACGGTTGGAGACTGATGCTTGCAGGAAAATAAGACACGCAAAACTCTCAAGTGCACATCCAATTTCCACTCATTAAGCTGTAATTTCCATCATTTTAATTACATAAAAGGCAGATAAATGGCGAGTATGCTCCTACTTGTGCCTTTTCTCCTAATTATTGGTCCTTTGCACGGGCCAGTTTGCAATGAATCAGCCTTTAAGCAGCGTTCACTCGGAACATGCTCGGCTTTATTTGAATTATCTTGTTGGACGATCATTCCCCAGAACATAATAAAACAAACATTAATTACTACTTCAGTGAGTGTAATCTTCTTGAAAGCACTCGACACTACTCGAATGCCACTGTAGCCTCACGCTCCGCACTTTGAAGCACGCGGGTAAACGAACTCATCCTGCAGGTCTGAGGCTGTGGCTTCAGGAAAGGATGGCTGGAGAATGTGCTGGTGTTCAAAGGAAAAAGCTGAACCTGCTCTCCTGAGAGCACAGAAGATCTGGTGCCTCGGGGGATGCAGCAGGTCCGACCATGCCACATAGGGCTCTGCCACGTTTTGCAGCACGTGGCACATTCATGAACATGTAAATGGCAACTCCCAACTTCCCCTCCATTCCTGATGGCATTTCCAGCACTGTCACTAGAACACCCTGGATGTCGTGGGATGGGCGCTGCCCTGGAGGGTGCCAATTCACCCGTCAGTAGGATTGGCATTGCTGCTGGTGTTTGGGTTTGTCCACAGGCAAGGAGAGATTTAGCTGGATGCAGCCCAGCCATGTTTTAGCCAGGAGAGGGAAGAGACACAGCTGTAGCCAGGCAGCAGCATGACATTCTTCCAGCCAGTTGAAGTTCAGCACCATCAGACATTCCTCATACATGTATCATGCATGGAAACTTCTGGTAAGGTCTTTCCCTGGCAGTTCTCCTGCCTGCTCCTCCACCTGCACAACCCCAGCCCTTGGGTTTGCTCCTGGAGTTACCCAAACCTTTAGAGGTGAGGATGGCTTTCCTTGCCCTTGGCCCTGCTGCCTCATTTCCAAAAGCATCCCTGAGTTTCACTAGATGCAAAGTTGGGGAGAAGGCAGCTGCTGCCTGAAGCTTAAAGACAAAAATCAAGTGAGGAAAGGGAAACCCTTTCCAAGCACTCATATGCACACAGCAGCTGTAGCATCCAGCAATCCTTGCTCTGGAGGATCTCCACTCAAATCCAGGTATATGCCAAACAGAAAATCGCTTTCAGTGTCTTCAGTATTCACTACTGGCATTTTAAAGACTGACTACACACCTGTGAAAGAGAAAGGAATTGAAATACACCTCTAATAAGAACATCGTTTCATGTCCTTTTGTAATCTTCCCGCCCATCCTAAAGGATGTTTCCCCAAGGATGAACCAATCCAGCATGAAGGGCACAGGGAGCCAGGGAGAGCCCCAGTCCAGCCCCAGCATTCTAGGGAGGAGAAGGAAGAGCAGGAGGAGCAGGAGGAGGAGGAGGAGGCAGAGGCGGAGGTGGAGGACATGCTCTGAGGATAGAGCCATATGTTGCCAAGTTAATAAAAGACCTTGAAAAGCATAAATCCTCGGCATCCTGGCTGCTGGCCCAGGTGCATAATTTCCTTGCCATTGGGGGAGAGCAGGCAGCATCTGTGTAACTCCAGCATGGAGCACTGATGAAAAAGCCCAGGATGAAACGCTCAGTCCCCAGGGACAGCAAGGGAACCCGGCTCTCTCCAGCAGAGCTGGTGCTTGCGTTGGAGGGGAGCTTGGCAGGTTAGAGGGAGGTTTCTCTCTGCTTTCCATGCCAGAGAGAAACCATCCACCCTGAATCCACTTTCCCTGAGCACCCAGGGCTCAGGAGGGTACAGCATGGTGGGGGCATCGCCAGGGTGTCCCCAAGGCCAAGGACTTTGCCTGTGGCACAGATGGAAAGGACAGTTCTGACAAAGGGGGAAAAGCTGTGTTCAGCAGCTGCACAGACCTGAGCTGCAAACCTCACTGCTCAGAAAGGGAATACCGGGATGTGTTCAGTGGGGTGAGTGGGGAGGGGAGGCAGCAGTGAGGGGTGCAGGACCCCACAGCTCTGTCCCTGCCCAGTCCAGTGAGTTCTCAGAATGTCCTAGGATCTGCCAGCTGTGGGACATTTTCCAAGAAACAGATTTTTCTCAGTAAAGCAAATATTCCTTGACCCACATGAGGCTGAGAAGGAGTAGAGAAGCAATTGTGTGTGTGACTCAACAGAATACAAAGCTATTTGCCTCCACATTTGCCAACCTGAACATCCAGATGTACACAAATTAATGAGCATTATGATGAGCCTCATTAAAAGAACTGTTCTTCAGGGGGAAGCATCTTCCCCAGTACCAGTGCTATGTTCTGTTTGCTCAGCTATTAGCTGATGGCAAACTGTGAAATCCTCGGTTTCATTCTGATGCTGATGCTTTTATGCAGTTGGTCCCTTGCTGGAGGTGGCAGCGCTGGGTGCCACAAATAGTGATGGTGGCAGAGCTGGCTCCAGCTCCCAGACATTCCATAGGGGCTAAATCCCCCATGACTGCAGCTCCTCTTTGCCCAAAAACAAGCAACTGATGCTGGGTGAATTCGTTTTGTATCCCACAGTGCCAGCAAAGCTGCTGGGCTTTTTAGGGAAACAAATGGGGGTTTTTTGCCTTTTTGTGGACTGATCCAAGGTAAGTGTTCATCCTTGCCTTAACTGGGGAACCAGCACAGCTGCTCAAAGCCTCATTTTGTCTTTTGCCATTGCATTGTATTAAAAGGGCTTTCAGGTTATCTCTTAAGGAGGTGCTTTTCATTCCAGCCACATTCCCTCCCTTCTGGCCAGGCTGCTCTCCCTAGAGCAGGAGCTCCCCTTGCCTGTGCAGAAACATCTCAGCTGCTTCTCTCCTGCTGGTTCCTGGCAAATTCAGCATGACAGGGTGTTGTAACAACCCCATTCCTGGGGCACCTCTGCCTCTGTCCTGGCCCCCTCTGTCCTCTGGGAATGCAGTGATGGAGACAGGAGCCAGATGCTGGCATGGCTGGGGTTCCACTAACCTGCTGAGGCTGAGATCCATGATTTCTCTGAGGGAGCAGTGAGACTGGGACCAGTGTTGATGAAATTTGCAGTTGAGCTGGTAAAGAGGAGAAGAAGGAGGAGAGAATCCAGCTCATGACCCAGCAGTGGAGGAGCCACTGGGCCAGCCTCACCAGCCCCTCAATTCTGAGAACACCGCTGACTAACTGGAAGCAACGCTTGGCCCAGGCCCCATTTGAACTCTGATGTAGGTTTTTCTCTTTCGACGGATGAAAAAAACTCCGTTTCCAAGAAGTGCATCAAGCCCTTAATCAGGGTTTTAATTCCTAAATGGCAGTGGGTGCAGCAGAGCTGGTTGTTTGGAGAGCAGATACCCCCAGCCCAGGGAGTGCAGCCATGGCTGCATGGCAATGAGGTGTCTGGCAGCCCCCAGAGCCAGCACTGATTCTCTCTTGCATCTAAAAGCAGACACAAGTGGTGCTTATTAATTTGAGTCCACCTCTGAATGCACTTAACGATTCAAGTCCAATTAGTTTTCAGAGTACCCAGGTAGGAAGTAATCATTAAAAACATGTAAATTAAGTTACTGGGGAGCTTAATAGATTAGTCATTGACTTTCTAGCTTATGTTGGCTCTTAACCTTCAGCTTAAATTCATCACAAACAATTTCTCTGAACTGGCTGCACAGGGTTAGAGCTGGGGGCTGTGGCTTTGCCAAAAGGAGAGCTGGCCATGCCATGGCATCTGCCTTGGGAGAGGGAGCCCATGCTAGAGCCCCCCTGTACTTCCAAAAGGGAACACCTTGGTTGCTGCAAGTGCTTCATCTGCAGCCAATGTGCCCAATCTGCCTTCTGGTGGGGGATGGCCCCTGGGCACAGGACCACCTGGGGGGGGGTCCCACTCCCCTCTTGCCCCACTCTGCCTGGATTCAGAATCCAAATCCCTTTGCTGTCTGGGGGAATGAGCATTTGATTAACTCCCAGACTGATGTGTATCTGGAACGGGTACCTCAGGGATGAGCTGCTGGAAGGAGAGGTCCCTGCTCAACTCTGCCACTGCCATCTCTCCTGCCAGGCTCTTTTCTGTCTGAGCAGATCCATCCCTCTGTCACCAAATTTTAGCTGCAACTGGAATTAATAGGAGTTAATCTGGGATTAATAAATGGACTACTAACTAATGCCCTAATAGGTTAGGAGGGGCCTAATGAAAAGATAGAGTCTCCTGGGGCAACACAAACGTCTTGATGAGTGGTCAGAGGCACCTACAGGGCCCCTGCTGCTTTGGGGCACCCCCTGACTTAGACCAAATCCCCATCCCAGGAAACAGCTTTATTACAAAGGGGAAAATGAAGGAAAGATATCAAAAAATATCTCAGGCCGGGAGCATTTGGAAAAGCTATTTCTAAAATTGCAATTACCAGGAAGGAGAACAAATTACCACTTCAGGGACCGTCGCACATGGAGAATCAGAGCTTTGGGAAATAATCAGAAGAATATATTCACAGAAGTGCATTATTTATATTGAAACATTTTGAAGTAAAGGTCACAAGGAGAAGTTGAAGATTAGTAAATAGGAGAATGCAAGGATTGCTTTGCTGTTGTAATGATTATGGTCCATTTTGATTATGACTGCATTAGTCACCGAGACGCGTAAATCACCACAGAGCAGCCGCGGGTGCGGCTCTTGAGGAGTTAAGGAGTGGGAAATCCTCCGGCACTACTCTGATCCAGGCCAGGCCATTGGCTTCATATTCAGGCTCCCCCTTGGCAGAGCCACCTGGTATCACATGGGGGTTCCTTTTGTGCCCTCTTGTCTGGCCAGGCTGGGTCAGGGCATGGCTGAACAAATGGGATGGGTCCAGTGGAGCACTCACAGGTAGATTTTAATAGCTACTGAGACCTCCTGGTCTGAGCTAAAAAAACCTGATCACATGGTCCAGGGAATGAGCTCCAAAAGACCCAGGGGTGTGGCTGACTTAACAATACAAAGAGTTCACCTGGGGGCAGGTGTCCAATCCTAAACATAGGAAAAGGGCTTTGATCTTATTTGTCACAGGTCTTTGCAGAAACACCACCCCACTAAAAGATGGGTTCATTAGCATCTTTCCAGCACTCTGCCTCGCAGGGTCTCAGGTTTATACCCTCTGAATTGGGAACTTGGGCTAAGCTAATTAATTTGCTTCCCACAACCTGGTGCTCTCCTTGAGCCTTTCCAGAAATTCCCCATTCCCTCAACCTTTGGACTCGGCTCCTGGTACCTCAGGGGTCCCAGAGCTCCAGAGCTCATGGTGGCACTCAGAGACCCCGTGTGCATCACCATCCTGCTGCTCAGCTCACCAGGTGCCAGGTTCTGGCAGTTACAGAGGCACCAACTGCCCACACGGAGGAATCCCAAACAAGAAGTTTTCTCCCCAAACCCAACAGCGCCTGTGCGATAGAGCAGCACTGCTAATCTTCCATGCCTTCAGACTCCTTGTAAGGCAGCAGCCTCTTTTCCTCCCCTTTTATTATTGTAGATAATTTTTAATACAGTGCTGACCTGTCAAGCTTCTCTTGGCTCCATGTCAGCTGTTACAAAGGGCTTAGAGGAGATACACGGAGGGAGATCTCGCTGGGTGGTGCCAAAGGCCAGGCGAGGCAGGAGATAATGGTGCTGGGATGCCTCCCGAACACCCAGGATGCCAAGCAGCCCAGGAAAGAGCCGGGGGCTCGCAGCCATTGCCCTTCACTCATCCCTCGTGGGCTGACGGACCAGCCAAGCTGGACCATGAGGCTGACCGGGCCACACTCATCTTTGCCAACAGTCCCTGGGTCCCATGCCCCTCCCTCCACAGCAGCCCTGAGAAAATATTTGCAGCTTATAAAAGCAGTGAAAATGGGATTGATTTACTGTAGTGACATCTCAAAGCATGAAGTGGCACTTTTACACTCGCATCACCCATTAGACATCTGAAGGCATCAGCACAGCCCATTTCATTTTTAAAGACATACAAAATGCTCGGAGGAAGCCATTTGACATCCCCATTCTGGGAGCTGTGATAGCGTGCTGGGAATAATACAGATGCATCAGAAGCCTCACATCTCATCATTCCGGTCCCCGTTGTGTCAATACGCTGCTGAAGAGCTGGCAATTGTCGTTCCGTAATTTTCCTGCGTGTCACAGATGCTAAAGGAGCTGCCCATGGACAGTGCCTCTAAATCAAAGTGGCAGCCACAGCCACATCTGGTTGGAGTGGCTTGTGGAGGTGGTGACAGCCACAGGAGATGCTGGAGCACCTTCTGGGAGGTGCAGCGGTTCCCCCATCCCAGCATTTCCACAGGCAGTGTGTTGGAGCAACTCCTGTTGCCCAAGAGAAGGAAAAGGCAAGGAGCAAGGAGCTTCCCTGAAGATGGGCTGTGCTGGGCTCTGAAATCACTGGGTATCCTGTCTGCATCCAGGAGTGGGAAGCACAGGATACACCAACCCTAGTCTTGGGTACCTCAGCACTCACCCTCCAGCTCCACAACTCCTCCCCAGAGACACCTCCACGCTGAAAACATTCATAATTTTTAATGGGATTAGTCCATCCCTGGTGCCAGGGGAAGCAGCCTGACCATGTCCTGCACTGCAATCACTGTGCACCAATAGTGCCAGCCCTGATTTATTAGCCCAGAGATTTTATTGCCCGGCCACTGACAAATGGCCACAATTTTACCAGCCCCTGTCCTCCCAATCAATAGCTTTTAATCAAATCCAATCACACCCTATTAAATTAAGTGTCCAGAATAGCCCCAAAGTGCTGAGGGTGCTGCTGCTGGCACAAGCACCAGGAGCTGTGGGAATTAATCACCTCTGTGCTGCTGGCATGAGGAGCCTGGGGCTCAGGAGGGGAGAAAGGGAGGTTGGGCATACAAGAACTGTCTCAGGATACTTCTAATCATGGATTAGAATCATGGTAGCTCCTGGATTGCTCCCACACTTCCACCAAATTTGTGCCGTTTCCTTATGGCTCCTTGGGGTTTGCTCTATTCAGCTCTCACGCTTCCCCTTAGTTTTAGAGCTATTTCTGCATATGAATTATTCCCTGACACAATTTTACAGCCCTGGTTATATTTAGAGAGAGCTCGTTCATTGGGTGAGGCTCCTCATTTTCTATTTCGTTGAGTGAGATCCTCCAATTTCTCCGTCCCATCTTTCAGGCTCCAGTTGATCTGTGCTCACTAATTACATAGTGGGACACCAGATGAGGTCAAGCTCATGCTTCCCCCATGTTCTGCAGCAATATTTATTTGTGATAAGGCAGAAGGCAGCTGCTGTGGAGAGAAATCCCCCTGCGAGTGTGTCGTGGCTGCATCAGCTTTTTCTCTCTATCAGCTGTGGAATAAATTTCCACCATGGAAAGAGAAAAGCTGCTGCAGTGGGACCCACAGCACTTTGTGTTTCTATGTATTAAGAGCTTGGTTCTGTGTTGCCACATCTTCTCCAGGGCTCTCCAGATGGCTCTGTGGGACAGCCAGAGCCTCGTTGCCCCAGGGGGTTCCCTGGGGGCTGTGGCAGTTGTTTACCCATCCTCACCTGGCTGAATGCTGCTCCCCCTCCATCTTCCTCTCCTTTGTACCCACCTCTCCTCAGCCAGGCTCTCATTTCCCAGCCACCTCTCTCACCTCTGTACCTCGAGATGTTTTTAATGCAGCCCTGGCTTTTACTCCTCGTTCATCTGCCTTCTGGGAAACACTTGACTTTTCACTGCATCATCAGCATTTTCCAGGTACTCCTCTCACAGGTGTCCCAGAAGCTCTTAGGAGAATCCCAGCAGCCCCCAGCTGCTCACCCAGCTCTGGATACTGCTGACATGCTCCCATGGGCAGCATGACCTTGGTTCTGTCACTGGCTTGGGTGACAAGCCCCTCTCCTGGAGCTCCTCATCCATGCCCAGCATCCTCATGCTGCCTTCAGAGAGGACAGCGGCGCCGCTGGAGCTGCGCCAGCTGTGGCAGCTGGAGCCTGGCAGATTTAAAGTCTTAATTGCCTGTGATAATTAAAAATCTGAGGAAGTTTCCCCAAAGCATGGAGCTGTCCAGGCCCAGCCACAGTTCTGCCTTCCCACCAGCCCATCCATGCTTTGGAGAATTCAGGGTGAATTTGCTCCCACTCCTGCAGCTGACAGTGGGGCAGAGCAGAATGAGCACTTTTCCCAGACAGGAATTTGATCCAAGCCCTGGACTAGGGATACTGAACAGGCACCTTCTGCAAACTGCATCACCATCCCACTGCAGGGAGGGCAATGCCAAGGAGCACAGGATCCCTTTTGGGATCTATGTGCCACAGGGAAGGTGCCATGAGGAATGAGCTTGACCAGCCATCAGCTGGGGAGGAAGAGGCGAGACAAGGACAGGGTCTGGCTCTGTCCTCACCTGCATGTACCAGGACCAGTGACAGCCACCAGTGAAGGAGACAGGAAAGACTTTAGTATCCATCTCCAGTCCTGTGTGCACAGTAACTGCAGCTGCAGATTTATGGTTCAAATTAATTGTGCGAGTAAATTAGAGGTTTCACCCAGGTGAAACCACAGACAGGCCATCTCCTACGTGCTGCTCCTTCCTTGGTACTGGCCCATCCCTGCCCGCCCTGGGAGGTAAGGGGGGCTATGGCAGAGCTTGGGCCCCTCACCAAGGAAGGTGTCAAGGACTGGTGTTTGCCCCCAAAGGCTGCTGTGAGTGTCCTTTCCCAGCACCTTTGAATCCTGCACTTTTCCTGTCCTGGTCCCCACACCTTGGCCACCCATTCCATGCTTGTTTGGATGCGTGGATCTACAAACACCCTCAGAACAGCCTGGGGGCTGCAGACTCTTGCCCACAGCCCTCCTGGGAGAGGGTTGTGTCTTGTGCTGGGGTCTCCACACTCCTCCACTGTGTCTCTTCACCAGCCCTCCAAACCACAGGCAAGCCACTGCCTCCCCAGAGAGCGCTCCGTCATCCCTGCCGACAGCGCATCCCAGCTCCCTGTCATCAACCAAATCTCATCACGCTCCCCCCTAACCTTTGTGCAAAGGTTGTGAGAAATGCCAGGGCCATATTTCAAAAGAAATGCAAGTCTGAGCAGTCCTGAGCTGGTACCATCTCCAGAGGGGCTGAGTGGGACAGCCGGCTCATCCTGCAGCGGGCATTCCCAGCCCTTGAGCAAAGGGGGTGGCTCGTGGGGAAGAGACCAGCACTCTGAGGCTGGCTGGAATGAATTAGGAGAGCCGGGCTTGCCTGTGCTTCCTTATCTGCCCAATAATTGAGTGGAATAAGCTCTCTTATCTCTGTGGCCCGGCTTTTCCCTGACAGACCCCTTATCTCTCAGCCCTTGGAGATTGCGAGCAGCCGTCAGGGTGCTGCATCCATCCACTCCTGATGGGATGGGGCATTCCGGGGCACAGACCCCGCCTGCCCCTCGTCCTGCCAGAGAGAGGATGCTCCAGCCAGCAATTGAGTCTGCTGCAGGTTACCCGCACTGGGGGGGTGGGTGCCTCTCCCCTCAGTGAAGGTGGAAGTGACCTCCTGGTAACAAACACAGAGAACTGGTGCATCCCTTGTGTTACTGCCCACCTCTGCTTTGTCTTTGGTTGGTGATCTTCAGGACAGCACCTCCATCAAGCTCAAAGATGATGTGGAAAAACACAGAACCTTTGGGTTTGGTTATTTCCTTATCAATTCTTTTGGACTGGGTGGGAAATTTTTTTTTAAAGAAGTATCAACGCATCTGTGAATGCCACTAGGTGGCAATGAAAATGGCAGTGGTCCAGGGGGCTCGAGGCCAGGCTTCCACTGGCACAGCCTCTGGCTTTTGGGACAACCCCTCGGAGAGTGATCTTGGCCCCTCAGTCAGGGTTACCCCAGTGCCCCACAGCCATTCCCAGGCCCTCCTGCATAACCCAGTGAAGCAGAACACAAGCTGTTCTTCTCTTCTGCTCCTTGTTTTCCTGCTTGAGCCCTTGGGATGGCTCTCCTGGCCCAGGCAATGGCAGAGGAAGCTGTGGTGCGGCCACAGTGCCCGAGGGGGCTGCACCGCAATGCTCCGCACCGAGCCGAGCAGTAATTGGGTCTCTTAGGTAAAACACGGCGGGTTGCAAGCGGCTGCAGCTGCACGGCTGATGAACCACGGAGGAGACATTAGCATGTAAAATGATGACCATTAACTTGATTAAAGAAAGGACACAACACGCATCTTGTTCTCGTATTGGAGCCACGAATCGTTGGTTGGGGATTTTGATTTCCTTGTGCAGAAGACAAAACACCTCAGAAGTGCTGGGTAATTGCTTGTGGGCTGAGTTTTTCTAGGCTAACCTAATCTTGCCAGGGATTTGCTTTTAGCCCCTATGTGAGGATGGATTTTCTTTAAGATCAGGATGAAAAACACTGTCATAAATTAGCAGCAGAATAAACGACTTCTCAGTGCTGGATTTACACAGGATTTTCCTAAGCGATGGCTAACCTGAAAAAGCAAGCCCCAGTCCTACTCACAGGACCCAAGGACCAGCTAGGAGAGTGCAATCCTGAACACACCTGCTCCTGGGAAATTGTCTGTACTTGTGGGAATATCGTTGGGCTTCCCAACACAGGAGTACAGCACAGGAAAGTTGGCAGGAGAAAAGTTCTCTTCAGGGATGTCTGTACAGCATCCTGGGCCAGAGGGATGTCCACAGATCCCTGGAGAACAAGTCCTGCTGTCCATCCCTTCTCCATCTCTTTGCCAGCCCGGATGCTGGCACAGGTCAGCCTGAATGCCACAGGAGCAGGCAGATGTGCTCGTAATTAGGATGCATCGAATCAGTTAAAGCTGAAGACAAAGAAAATTAGAGAAAATGAAGAGGAAATGAAACAGCTCGAGCAGATGCAGGGGAAATATTTTTAGTCCTTCTAAGACCATGGCGTCTGTTGTTTGGGAGAGTCCCCACTGAATGCTCCCGGGACTTGCTTCCTTTCAAACGAGGTTGCCATCTCCCAGCGCTGCAATTAGTCATGTCTGTGCAGCTTCTGTGGAGTACAACCAAAGCACTTAATTTTCATTAAAAAGATGACATTGGGAGCAGTTATGAAGGACAGGCACAGGAACTAGTAACCACGTTCCTGAGGACGGAATGGGACACGCAAATGCATAAATTACCGGGCTCCTTTTCCACATTCCGTCTTCTGATTTTCTGCAAATAAGATTGACTTGATTGTAGGCCTCTCTGATATCTCTTTGTAAATCCTATTCATATTTGCATTAGATAATTCGGTATGTCCATAAATTAGTGTTGAACATCAGTTGCTTTTACGGAAGCCTTGCATAATCTCCGCCTCATAGGTGTTCAAAGCCCATCCCAAGATCCCAGCAGAGGCAGGGGAGGCTGGTGAGTGTTGGCAGAAAGGAACTGTCTTTCTGCCATTCCTAAGGGCTCCCATCAATTTATGGCTGCTCCATCGCACACTAGGCACTGCTCAAATCCAAAGAGGGATCAGCAGCGCCACTTCATTTAACTCTGCTTAGGGTGGGAAGTGATGAGGGTCTGCATCATGCTGGGACAAGCATTGCCCTTGCTCCAGAAGCAATTCCCTGCACTGGAACAAGCCAGGGATACTTCCAGGGCCTGAATACCACAGTCTGCATCCCACTCCATCCCATCCCACCACTGTGTTCCAGCATGAGCCCTGTCCTTGAAACAAGGGCTGGATAAAAAAGGGTCATTTTTATTTTTCAAGTTTTCCATGTTCATGAAAGCAAAGATTTCTGTGGCTGAGCCTGAAGACAAACTGCTTCAAAGAGCAATTTTAATTGAAATTATAATGATGGAAATTTTGCAGCCAAAATTGAAAAGTGTGTTACTGTATCCCTTCCCTCTTCCCGTGACACGTCCAGGCAAAGCAGCAACAAAAATAGGGGCCCTTTGTGAGAGTCTTTGTATGACTCAGTTTCTTCAGTCCACAAATTCTGTTTCTCTTTCTAAAAGACACTAAAGCACTACACTGTCCCTCTTCTTTGCAGCTTTCCTCGTGTTGCTCCTCTCCCTGTGCTCTGGGTGTAGGGCAGTGGTCCTGCTGGTGCACAGAGACCCCCTTGACAGAAGCTGTGTAGCTTGAAAGGGTGAAATTTAAGAAGGAAATTTCAGACATTTTAGAAGGAAAGAGGCAGAGCTGTCCTGGGATGCATCCCCAGGATGGGCTGGGTGCCAGCGGGATTGGGATGGCGCCCTGAGGCTGGACTGCTGCTGGCTCCCGGCAGGAGCACTGAGCCCCAGGGAGCAAAAAGCTCATCCGCTACCCAAACAGAAAACGGCTGCTGGTTCCCCTCTCCTCGGCATTAATCTCTGTCCCTCCTGGGAAATTACGCCACGATAAATCTTTATTTCTCATGATGGCTTGCCAGCTTTAATAACGATTTAGCGGGGGATGGGAGACGCTGGCAAACCGGAGCATGGGCTGGAGGATGCTCGGCTTCCCCAGCACACACTGATGGCTTGGGACTGATTTATCTTCTTTTCCCAAACCCTGTTTGTCCAGCTGCCAGATAGGGCCAAGTGAGTAACTGTTTCCTCAGTAAATTTAGTCTGCTCTTAATCCTCAGGTACCCCTGTTTTCCTGGAATTTATTCAGCACTCACACAGAGCTGTATGGCATGAAAATGTGGGTATTCAGACACTCCCCTCGAAAGGACTGCCTGGTTACTCCATGTGCTGGAACGTAGGAATTGAGTAGTGCTGGGGAGTTACTGTAATACTGTTTGTATTACTCAATACAAACCATTTGTAGAACTGTGCTTAAGAACAATGGAATTTGTGCTTAGTTCCTGTGGCATCCAACTGGCGAATGTGAACAATTGAGTTTTCTGTTATTTGAGGAAATAACTGAGTGGCCAAATCCAATTACTCCTGGAAATTCTTCTGTGATACAGAGAGCAACCTGAGCTCTGAGTACTTCTTTCCAGCCAGTGGCTGTTGCTCCTGGGTAGTTTCAGGATGCTCATGAGCCTGCACTTGGCCGTCCCACTCCACTCCTGCTCCGAGGAGGGAGCTGAGAATACACACTAAATGCCCAGTGAAAATGTGACCTACAGCTGAGGAAGATGAGAAGATGCTGCAGAGAGAGAGAAGAGCTGTTGGGTTTCACCCCAGGGGCTGTGACAGCCAGTGCCTGAGGCTGCTGCACGTACCCTGACTGAGCAACCCAGCTCAGCAGGTCAGCAGGATCCTAACTCCTGTTCCGTCTGCTCAGTGGGGTTTCTCAGGGAAATGTTGCCAAATAAACCCCAAAGTGACAGTGCTGCTGCTCCTGCGTCCTCTCATGTGTCCTGTAACAGATGAAGAAAGGGGAGTGCAGGGCTCCGTGATCAGACCTGAGCTGGGGCTCCTCCACATATCTGGTAGTTGGGGCAGCAGAACAGTTTTGGGCGGTTGAGCACCAAATGTTTTCACAGGGAGTTACTATAGAAACTATCTCAACACCTTTTTTCTGTGCAGCCTCGTTGCTGCTAATAAATAGCTTCATTATTTTGTAAAAAAGTGCTCGGGAAACCAGGAGCAGCACGGCACAGGCCGAGACAGAATTAATGATTGAAAATAGTGGGACCATTTTTCCCTGTGCCACAGAAAGCAGAGAGGCCGGGGCTCCATTAGGGAGAGTTATGGCTCATTTCTCCACTTTTGCTGTATTTATGTTTTATGTATTCAAAAGTGATTTCAGCCACAATCCCAAATTACCAATTCCCACATTACATTAAACGGCTGTGAACAGGAATGGCTCCTGCCTATCAAAATGAACCAGTGAGTGCCATGCAGGGAGCTGGCTCCTTCCTGGTGCTTGCAGCCAGCACTGCTTGCAGTGAAATGCTCCAGGGCCTGCTGAGGGCCTGCTGTCCCAGCTGGTACCAGGGTCATCACCAGTGCCAAAGGCAGAGTATCCCTAATTTCCATCATTTATTTCTCCCTCTTTGACCCAGCAGTCACTTTCCCTTTTCTGCCCGGTGCCTTAAGCCAAACCATTTTTGCTTCCCTTCAAGCCCCAGTGCCCCTGACAGGAGAGGACTGTAAAAAAATATTAACAGGAATGACACAATAGCAGGAATAACACAGTAACAGGAAGAACACATCTCTGTGGTGAGAAGCTCAAATACACATCCTTCTTTATGTATTCATTGGTCCTGTTGATACTCTTAATGTCACACCCCTCCCAGCCAGAAACATGTTCCATCTGGGCAGGGCCGGGCTCCATAATGTGCTGGGACTTCTAGGTTCTATGCTGGGGTCTTGGATCTTTGTGGACATTGGCCGTTTTACCGCTTGGCACCCTCATCATCCCGTGGTTCACACCCAGACCTCACTCAGCACGGCGGTTCCTTGCTGATCTCATCAGTGCTGGAGACTCCCAGAGCTTCCATGAATCTGGGTGATCTTGTCTGACTCGTGTCCAAAACTTAGCTTCCTCATGTCATCTGAAAAGCTTCTGGATTTGGATACAGGCTTCATTACAAATATCACTTTCATCCTCCAACCCATGGGCAGTCCTACTTGTGGTCCTACTCATGGTCCTGCTCACAGTCCTATGTGCAGTTCAGCAGTGGGTCACTCTGGTGAGTGAAAATGGTGCAATTTTAGAAAAAAATTCCACCACCAGCACTAGGACCATGGTTTCCTGACAGATCCCTGTCTGCCTCTTGCTATGAGGAGCACGAGAGCTCCGACACTGGGGATGCAGTTTGCACCACCCTGATTCTGGTTAAATTGAATGCTATCATCCATGGATCTGAGAGGCAAATACTGCCCAGAAGATGAGTTGGATATTTACCTTCAGGGAGGCTGGAAGCTGGCAGTGCCCACATGAAACCTCAGTGTGGGCAGGCTGTGACTATCCCAGTCATTCCTGAGGGCAGGGACAGCCTCCCCATCCACCTGCTTGCAAAGCCTCTTGCAGCCATAGTTTCCTCTGCTTTTCCCAGGAAAAGCTGGACGTCGCTGTGGAGTTCTCATGCCACATCTCTGTGTGCTGCCATTTTTGTGAAGATCTGAAAGAAAACTAGAACTGATCACGCTGGTTTGCCCCTGGCAGGAGCCACCACAGACAAATAGGAACACAGCTCTCCATGGCTCTTCTTGGGGATCACACTAATGACTTGCATGGCACAGGCCCAACATCTCAACAGGAGGCAGCCAGGCATCAGCGAAAATGATGGGGAATATAATGAATCATTTGTCTTCCCTGAGAAGGAAGAGTGGCAGTGGAAAACACAGACTCTTAACTCTTCCACAGCTGCCTGCCACTGCTGTCAGCATTCCCAGGGTCCCCAGTGGACTGGCAGGAGAGGAAAAAAGAGATGAAAGGGGACATCACCACGTTGGCATGTCCCAGTTTCTAGGATGGATGTAGGCTTGCTCTCCAGAGCAGCTTGGCTGTCAGCAGTTGCTTATTTTGCTCTTAATGACACAGAACCGCTTATGGAAAAGGATTTCATTTCCTCGATATTGCAAATAAAGTGGATTTGGCTTCGTGCTCTGCACCCTTTCTCTGAGGGGCTGGAGACACCAGAGGCATTTGGAGAGCTGCTCCTTCAGCACACAGTGGTGGCAGAATCCAGATGTGTTGGGAAGCAGCTGAACAATCCAGAAGGGAGCCAGATCCTTGCCCAGGAATGCTTCAGACCATGGCTGCTTTTCCCTGGAATGTCCCTGATGTGACAGAGTTCCTCACCCAGCTCCTTGGGCAGGGAGTGATTCATGGAGTACAAGGATCCAAACCATCAGCCATGATCGCAAGCACTTTCAGGTCTGGTGAGGGGCACCCCAGACCAGTCCCAAAGGAGGCAGGACTGCTGTGGCTGCCCAAAGGTTCCAGATCCCTGAGAATGCTGGAACTGCTGACGGCTGGGAATAAATTACAGTTCCCATCTAATCAACTCTTTGCATCATTTCCAGTTGAGCAAATTAAAAATCTTCCAGCAGCACAGATGAACTGCGGCCCAACCTAGCGCCTGATAAATGTTGCTTTTGAACTTACACACAATGGGGGAGCCGATTAAACTTTTAACTTTTTTAATCCTATAATTTATTTTAAATGCATTCGCTGAAAGAAAAGACTGTGGAAGATCTTTTTCTTTGTGATTTCTTAGGGGGAGCTGATGTAAGAGGTAGATAACGCAGTGCAGCAAACTCGATTCTAACATTACTGCTCAAACCGAGTCTTGCAGCTCAGGCTGAAATTCCCAACTTTCAGTGAAATCTGGGATTCAGCTGGGGCAGGAGTTTCCTGGGAAAAGACAGGTCACATTAACTGCCACACTTCCCAAGGGGAATTTACATGGAATATACACAGGCACTGTAGCCCAACAAGCTTCCCGGGATTATTGCTATTGCTGTAATTACCCAAGGAATTAGTAATGCTAAACCATCAAGAGGTTAACCACAAGAGAGGCTAACAAACCACGCGACACATCAAAATGCTGGGAAGCATTTTCTCAGCTCAGAAGCTCAGAGTCACACAATATTAGCCTGGGATACTGTCCCTGAAAGTGCCCAAGGCCAGGCTAGGTGGGACTTGGAAAATATGGGTGTATTGGAAGATGCCCCTGCCTGTGCCAGGGGTGTGGAACTGGATGATTTTTAAGGCACTTCCCTACACAAAACATTCTGGGATTCCATGATTCCTTGCCTCCCTGGGAAGCAGTGAGCTGGTTTGCTTTTTTCCCACCCTGTTGCTGGCACACAGTGCTGAGCTGGCAGCTCTGGCCCAAGCAGGGACACATCTTCCCTCCAGAAACTCCCCCTCTCCACATAGCTCCTGACAGGGGCAGCAGCCTCAACCCGGCCTTTCGACAATCTCCTCTTTATCTGCTACTGACAACAAAGCTGTAATTGCAGCCCTCAGCAGAGCAGATAGAAGGAGCTCTCCAGGCACCACAAGGAATAAAGGGCATCGCATGATCCAAGGCTTGTCCTGATATAACTGTGACTCTGCTCCAACAGATGACAGAGGGTGATGCTTCTGGCCACTCACTCCCTAAGCCCAGCCCCCTCCTTAAGGCTGACCTTCCAAAGCCACAGAAAGCACACATGACATCCTGTGGTCTCACAGGATCCCTGCACATCCCATCAGCTCCAACAGACCCAGGCACGGGGGTGCCCTGTGCTCCCATCTGTGGGATGAGGAGCGGGCGTGCTGCGGATGCGGAGCAGTCGCCGCCTCCTGCAATCCTCAGTGCCACCTCAGAATCAAAAACCAACAATGACAGCAATAAGTTTAATTCTTGATGAATGGCAGGCATAAAACTGAGCTATAGTGTTGCTGAAAGAAATTGAATTAAGGGTGAGCAGAATGGACACATCGCTTGGCAGTGTGGTTGATAATACTGCCTGCTTGGCCGGCTGCCACCAGCAGCCCTTTGGTTCCTGACACAGTTCCTGATGGTCCTGGCAGATCCCTGGGTGCCCAGTATTCTCTAAAACCAACTCATTCCAATTCCATGGTTCCATTGTTGCTGTACAGGGAAGCAGGTCTCCAGCCTCTCCAACATTCTCCTCATCATCCCTTTCCCAGCATCCCTCCCAGCATTACCTGAATCATGGCACTGGGGACTCGATGGTCCCTTCACCCCATCCCCTGGACATGCAGGAAAGAGAGATTGGTCTTTGCAAAGCTTTTTGGTTTAGAGACCCTTTCCCTTGGGATGGACACTTACTTGTGTCTGATTATTTTTCCCAGCACATCTGCGACAGACTCTAGGTTTCCTCTGCATGCACAGGAAGACTTTCTTCATTAGCTGTTAGACTCCAACTCCCGAAGAGCAAATTAGGGGACATGAATATGCAAATTAATGCTTCTACACTGATAGCAGCATTGCTGCCTCCAAGGGGATCAAAGCTGGGGTGACATTTGGCTTCCAGCTCTTCGCATTCGGGAGTGGGGTTGACACTTTCTTTAATTGTTTTTTACACTGGAGAGAGCTAAAAATAAACCTTCCACAAACTTGTTATCCTGCTCACTCTGTCGGGCTTGGGTTGGGATTTTTTAAAATTGTTTTTGCCCCATGTTGCCCAAGCTGGCAGGGCTGAGACTTTTCCAGTCATGCAAGAGCCATCCCAATGATGTTCTGCCCAGTTTCCATGTGGGACCACAGCAGTGGCACAAGCACAATGGCCATGGCAAGATGGTATGGCACTAGGGACAGTTTGGGGACATACTGGATGACAGAAACTGCATGGAGTCACAGATGGCTGAATTTGGGCTGCAACTACCCCAAAGAAGCCATTCCCCACCTTCAAAGGAGCTTTCCAACAACATCCAAGGCCATCAGCTTTCTATCTCCACAGCCAGCCATGAAGCCTCAGTAATATGTCCTGCAGCCACCATCAGCACAGAAATGTTGTAAGCTGACAAAAGTGCTGGTGCCTGAGGATTTGAGAGGCAGAGAGAGCTCCACACCATCATATCCTGCATCCCCACAGGGCATCTCCATCCTGGGGCACTGCCCAGGTAGCTCGTCAATAAGTATTTGGAATCAGGGGGGATAATAAGGAATTCCAACAAACTCCCTGCTAGAAGCAGCTGTTGCTCCGTGTCCCGCTGCCCTGAGCTGTAAATGCCCTTGGCTGGCTCTCTCCCCACTCTCTGCCAGCTCAGCCTCTGCTTAGAAGTAATTAGGAGATAATTAACATTTGTAGCAAACAGCAGGAAACATCTGGGCCTGATAACATAAGTGGAGCCCTCGAGGGTGATTAATGGGGCTGGAGGAAGGAGAGTGGCGGGTGGCATGGCAGGGCATCATGGTGGTGGGGTTGGGACAGGAAGGGACGGGACGGGATGGGACGGGATGATGGGATGGGATGGGATGGGATGGGATGGGATGGGATGGGATGGGATGGGATGGGATGGGATGGGGATGTCTCTGGGGAATGCTCCAGGGATGGTGATGCCTCCTTCCATCCTCCTCTCAAGCAAAGGTGGGGGAGCAGCACCGACCGACCAGGAAGTTTCTCCATCAGGAGTCAATCACTTGGAAGCGACCTGGACTCAGAGGAAGAACAGAGGGCATTTGGTGGAGCTGTAATTTATTTTGTATGACTCCTACTTAATTAAGTACTTCATTTGCATAACCCTGTGCAGTAACTCACTTCTGTCATCATGAAATTCAGCCATGTGCAAACAGTCTGCAAAAATAACACACATAATTCAAACTTATGTTTGTTGTAAGAATGGGTTTACATGATGCAATTAAACAGGCCTGACAGGCAGCTCAGAATCCCCTTCCCTTTCTCCTTCCTCTCCCTATTCCCTTTCCCTTCTCGTTCCCTTTCCCTTTCCCTTTTCCCCTTCCCCTTCTCTAAAGAGAGGCATAAACCTTTGCATTGATTTCTGGAGAAATATTTGGGATGTTGCTGGGCTTCATTAGCTCCTCTCCAGCAATTCCCTTTCTGACCTCCCTGCTGCAGAGGTCTGCAGTGGAGAGGGAGCCTTGGGCTCCCCAGAGCCACTCACACATTATTTCCCTGTAAATCAGCAGAAGGCCAAGCCAAGGGGTCCTCAAGGCCTCCCGTAACCTTATTAAACCTTTCCCTCACTTGTGCCCTGGCCTCTCCGGCCTTTCACTAGCAGTGTGTCTGTCGGATACTGAAGAAGCCAAAAATACAGCTGTGCACTGGCAGAGACATATTTTTAGGGCTGCGCTGACCTTCCACATCTTGCTGCTGTCCTCCCCATGTGACACCAGGAGAAATATCCCGGGTGACACTCGGTGGCCGTGCACGACTGGCCCGCGAGCGAGCGGCTCCACGTGCACGGGCTCGGCAGCCGGTGCAGCCGGGAGGGCTCAGTGCCGTGGGATGCTCAGCAAACCCAGCTGACATTTCCCAGTACTGACATTAACAAAGGTGGGCTGGAGCACAGCAGGGAGCTCCCGAGGCACTGGGGAGAAGCCAGAACATCCCTGAGGAGGGGGACTCCAAGGTCTGTCCGATCCTGCCCTGCTTGTTCCTTATTCACGCCCGTGCCAGAACGATGCTCAGCGCCACAGCAGCAGCCCCTGGGCTCTCCCACCCACTGTCACGCGGGTGAGCAGCCCTGCTCCAGCCTGGCATTTCTGGGGCACCCGTGTTCACAGCAGCTTGAGCAGCTACTGTCAAAGGACACATGTGGACCTGGTGTGGGGAACAGCATCTTCACAGGTAGAGGCTTTTTGCCAGTATTGGAAAGTTTCTGAGACGTTTGCGAAGTTCTGATTTGTTAAGCATGAACAGGTTGGGTTTGCTGGTCCTTCTGCCAGCCTGGCTAGCCACTGCAGCACTGCTGAGCCCAAAAGTTGGGAGGATTTCCAGGCATCCAAATGGCAGTTGCTGGTGGCCCCCAGGAGTTTCCCTCAGATATACACGCCACAGGAAAATTTGTTTGGCCATAATCCAAGAGGCTCTGTGAAGCAGCAGAATGCATCCTCTGTGGTAAGCATACCCTGGGATTCCTCAGGGCCATGGAGCTGGGGTTGCTGCTGTCCCAAACCCCCCTGTGAGCAATATTAGCAAACAGCAACAAACCTTCCCATGCCCCCTTCGGCTGCCAGACCCACATGGCCAGGAACATGCACATGTGATTCCCACAGAGAGAACAATTCCTAGTGTCTATAAATACCCAGAAAGGTAAATGCATTAACCTTATCATGATCCCAGAGTGTAATTACATACAGCCTGGCTCCCAGGTAAATTAGTACATTAATAGTAATTTTGTTCCATAATTACTGTCATTCCTTAGATCTCGCAGCTATTTGCCCATTCACTTACACGTGCAAGGGCATTCCCACCGCTGGAGCAGCCTTGGCCAAACAGCTCCAGGCAGTGCTTGGCAAATCTGTGAGCTGACTACAGAAGTCTACTCATAGTTTAGATAAAGGTGCTACAGACAAACCAGCTTGGTCTTCGTCCAGCTGTGGAGCTGATTCCCACCAGAGGAGAAGAGTTTTTGCTGGTTTTCCTCCAGCATGGGAGGAAAACATGCTGGGAACCTGTTCCTGGCATGCCTGGGATGCATCATTGCGGAATAGGGCACTGGGGACAGGGTCACCAGCACACCAGGACTGAATCCACCAGGTCTGCCAGCAGCTGCACATGGCAAAGCCAGCTGCAGAACTGCTGGATGCTCAGAGACTCCCAGCCCTGCAAGGGCCATCCCCGAGAGGGGTTTCTCCATCGGCTCAAGAGGAAAAAGGAAGGGAGCATCCACTCAGATCTCCATGGAAACCAGGGAGAGGTGGGGGAGACTTTAATTTGAAGTGCTGATTTGGCAGGGGCCCTGGGAGCCATAGGCAGGAGATGAGCTGCATTAAGGAGCAGCAGGAGGGGGCTGTGGCTCTGAAAATGGGTGCCAAAAGGGTATCTGATACCATTAGGCTTGAAAAGTTGCTGTGAAAGGCAGGGAATCAAATGGGACCAGTGTAGCAGCAAATGATTTATTTAATTCATTTGGCTCTTTTTCTGTGCATAAATTATCCATAGAGATTTTTTTAACTTTTTTTTTTCTGAATTTGCTTACTAATTTGCAGCAAGGGGGCAGATGGCTGATGCAGGAAGAGCTCAGAGCATCCTGCTGCCTGCACCCTGGGTGAAGGCAAACCCTGACACCAACCCCACACCACAGGGACTGCAGCCACTGGCACCTCCTGCTCCCAGCTTCCTCCACACATACTTCAGACTTTGGAGATAAACAGAAGGCTGCAGCCTCCAAGGCTTTGCTTCCAGGACTTTTCATTTACTGTAATTACTGAAGGATGTTTCCCCTGAGATAAGATCTGCGTGACATTTGCACAGCCGAACCTCCTGCTCACAATTACCAAACAGACACAAAGCCACAAAAAAAAAAAAAAAACCAAACAGGACCTGCAGCAGGAGACAAAGCCAGCACCGCTGGGGAAGCCGTGGGGCGGCTCCCTCCAACTTCCCGGGATGAGTGCAGGCTTCAGCAAGCCACGGGAAAGCAGGATGAGAACCCCATGCTAATCTAGGCTGGGAGGTGAGGAGCAGCTGTCAGTGCCCAGATCACTGTGTCCCTAAAATCAAGTGTTCTCTAAGCATGAATTTGGGGTGCAGTCTGATGTACCCTCATGCTGCTGAGCCAAGTGATCCGCTCTTGCTCTCACAAACCTGTTCTCACCACCCAGAAGAATCCACTGCAGCATCAGTCTTGCAAGAGGGGCCTTCGCTGCCTTCAGCACCCACTGGGTTTATTTAAAAACCTTAATAGTATTTGGAAATTACAGGCAAATGCTCCATGTTGACCTTCACTGACGTGGCTGCAGTTTCCCACCTCCGTACAGTAAATCAGTGGGTAAATGAACACAGAGACTCAATTCATCATCAAATGTCAAGCCTGAGACAGAAAGACGGGAAATGATTTAAAAGCAACCAGCAGTTTAGAACTGCTGCAGATTTCTCATTACGGAGCTGTGAATCGTTATGAAAAACTAATCTGTGTTTTAAGCTTTGGTCTGCCCAGAGCTGCCAAGGCCCCTCTCCTTCACCCCTCCCTTCGGTTGGGGTGAGTCCCATCTGACACCCCCAAAAGCTTTTGAGCATCACCCCCTTGGATGCCCCACTCTCCATCAGACCCTGCAGGACCCGAGCTCCACAGGGTTGATTTTGAGGTGTGTTTTGTGAGCATCATCCCCAGGTGAGCATCCTTCCCTGGGGGTTCTCCCCCAGCCCAGCTCCTGTGATGTCACCACAGCACCCATCACCCTCCTTCTCCCTGCAGGACCAACCAGGTAGTATGGAGTGTGGATCCAAAAATCCTTCACAACCCATCCACTGCAGCTGAACAGGAGCACAGCCACTGCAGCTCAGAGGCTGCTCATCCCTCCTGCCAAGACTCCCTTCTCCAGAGACGCTAATAAAATGCATTTCCTCCAGCCAGTGTCTCACTTAGGGAACCTTTGCCTGGGTGTGATTGAGTGCACTTAATATAGTTGCTCTCACCATAGAAAGGATTCTGAGCCTCCTATTTGACAGCCTTGATCTTAAAGAAATCCATTAAGAGCAGCTTTATCTCTAGGTTTTGTAACCATTAAATGAGGTTTTATCAAGTGGGTGACGCGCTTTCAGAGAGACAAGTGGGAGAAACAGGGAATAAACCTCCCAAACTCCTACACTGGGGCTGCTGGGCTAGATTTAGGTGACACAGAAATAACAAAGAAAAGGTTTGTCTCAGTGGAAAGCCTCCCAGGGTGATGCTGCCTCACCAGCAGGTCACAAGAGCCTTTGCTGGATGCTGCCGTACTGCTTCCATGCGCCTCAATCGGCTTTTGGTTTGGCAGAGGCACTAAATACTCATTTCAGCTAATAAAGATGCCCGGTAATGTCACATTACAGGGCTGGCGAGCTCCCAGCAAATATTATGGTGAGGCTTTGTTTAATTAGAGGGTTCTCAGGCAGTCGCAATTTCCTCCTCATAATGGGGAAAACAAGCTGGGTTTGAAAGTTTGGGCTGGCGAAAAACCCTGCTGAGGCTCGGGGATCCTGAGAGCCAGTTTCCCAAGGGCCTTCAGCCGCTGCAGGAGCTTTACCCCAAACTCCTATGTTGGTTTTTCTTTTTTTACCTTGTTTTCTCACTACTAGTTGCCATTTTTTAGTTGCCTGGGTGCTGGAGCCAGGTCTCCCTGCTCTCCTTACTCCTCTCTGTTGCTGTTCCAGCAATGCCTTTGCCAAGGCAGTGACACTTCCAGTCCCCAAAAGGTCTCATCTGCATCTGCTCCAAGAGAATTACTGAACCCATGAAAAGGGCTTTTCAATTCTTCTCCTCCCTGCACACCTTGGTGATGAGACACAAACCAAGACTTTTAGGGCAAATTAATTCTGTCATTACTAGAATCCAGTTTCCTTCCTGACATGAATGCAAATGGGAAGAACACAAGCTGCATGCCAGGCACGGGTGCTTGAGTTCATTGTCATTAGCAGGGATAACTTCATTAACAAGTGGGAACCCAGGAAGCTGCCCCCACACTTGTCTTGAGTTTGAGAGGCAGCAGCAGCAATTCCAAGGGCCATGGCCATAATGCCAAGCAGCTGGGACACAAGGCATTTGCATTTACTAAAGGGAAAGTTTTATCCCCTTTTCTTAATGACAGTTCTGTAGATTTTGGGCCACAGACATGTGCTGCAGGGGAGCAGGCAGCACCATTCAAGCATCAGCTCAGCTCAAGTCCCTGTGCTGGCATTCCCTGAATGCTGGCACATCATTCACCACTCGAAGTGCCTGTGCTGCAGGTACAGCACCAGCTCATTCATAAGCCTCAAGAAATATCGTTGTGTGAAAATGTAATAAAAATTATTCAGCTAATCTACTTTAATAACCCAACTTCAGGGCCTCTCTGTGCTGCAGACAGGATAATCATTTCTAAAATATGAGCTGTCATTTCCCATCAGTGCGAGGGAGGCAGAAGAACTCAGCACCCAACTTTATTGGGGCCACTAATTCACCAGCCTCAGGCCTGTGAGGCAGCATTTCCAGAGCTGGTGGGCTGCCCTGCCCTCCCAGTCCCATTTACAGCCCCTGCCCTGACCCCCAGGATGCTCCAAGGGATGGGGTGATGCGGGGGGACCTCCAGGACTCATCTCCACAGGACAGGGATGCTGAGGATTTCCACCTCCCCAGGAAGAAAATGCTGTCACACTCTGACAGTTGTGCACAGCAATTTTTATGCATCAAGGATGAGTAAAAAGTATCAAAAATCCCATAAATCTGCCTTAGTGTACAAAACTCACCGCTGAATATAAAATACTTTAAAAATATTCCGCAGAATCAAATCTGCAAACCTTTCAAGTTAAAAAAAGATTCAAAGTGCCTAAAATATCATCAGGCTTAACAAAAATACAAGATCCTGCAGTCACAAAGTGCCATAACAAACACATCCACTCGTCTCGATTTGTGCGGATGGAGCCGCCTGGCACCACCGGATCTCGCAGCAATGCCCAGGGATCCCAGTAAAAAGAGATACCCCCCAGCCTGGCAAGGGGACAGCCAGGGGATGGGGGCCATGTCCACCCTCAGACGGACACAGGCACCCCCGAGGCGATGCTGATGAAGCTGCTGGGCTGGCACAGGAACCTGCAGCTGTGCAGTGACAGGCAGGCGGCCTCACTGGTACAGGACCTTCACGCAGAAGGTCTCCTCGTTCTTGTCCTCATGGTCATTGATGTGAATAAGGATCTCCTCCTCCCCCACGGCCTGGCTCGGGGCAAAGCGCAGGCCGATGGTGTACACCTCCCCTCCGGCCACCTGCAGGAGAGAGGGCCAGAGGAGGCAGCAGCACCCGGTCAGGCCCTTCATGTGCCCACCTTCCCCCAGCCAGGGTGACCCTCAGGGCCAGCACCCACCCAGCATCACCTGATCTGACCAGATGAGGGGCCTGACAAGGGAGGAGTGCTGGCAGCAGGACATACCTCGAAGGAGTCCTCCTTGAACTGCAGCAGGTCAGGGCGGTTGGTGCATAAGAAGTAGAGCCGGGGCGAGGGGTAGGGGTTGGTGTAGGTGATGCGTTTGTTGCAGCCTTTCCCACCTCCCGCAGGCAGCGAGATCTCAAAGACCTGTGGGGCAAGCAGGGGCCGTGGCACAGATGACAGGGTGGGCAGCAGCAACAGTGGGCACTCCCCCAAATCCACCACAGAGAATTGCCTCCCACACATTGTCCTCCCCTCCCACACCTCACATCTGCCCTGCCAGCCAGCGGGAAGAACCCACTTTTGGACAAAAGCGGCAACAATTAATTATGAGTGTGAAGGACAAAGGGCTGGGAGAGCAGTGGAGACTAGCCAGCTCCTTCTCATTCCCAGGAAGAGCTGTGGTACTTAAATAACTAGATGGACTTGATGACCCTGAACAGCCCCTTCCAGCCACAACTACTCTGATTCTTTTAACACCCCATAGAACAAGCAGCATGCGGCAGGACAATGGGGTATCGGTGTAAACGCCAATTTGAACCTTTCCCAGTACCAAGGGGTTCGGGAAAACATTTTTAGAAGGAACACATTAGCCAGGAAATCTAATTTCTGTCTTTGAGGCAAGGCCTCTGCCAGCACAGCGCTAATCGAAAGCAGCATGCTGCAGCTCTAATTTCACAACTGGGAATACTTCCGAACTGCCGCTCCTCAGCGTGGGGCTGCCTCCAAAACAGCCTAAAAGACATTTTACCAGGGGCTTCAGTGAGATTATTCAAATACCCCAAGGGCTAAATGTGTGTTTATGGTGCTAAGTGCCAAAAAAAGCCACAGATGGAAAGAGAGGAAGAAGCAGGAGACAGCCACAGGTTATTGGCTGAACTGCGACCACTGATCCAGCACCATCACCACGTTTTGCTGTGGCGAGAGCTGCCGTACCTTGGAGATGAGAGGCTGCCTGCAGGACAGGCAGAGCAGCCAGGAGGACACCAGCTGGTGGGACTCCACATCCACCAGGTTGAGGTAGATGAACTTGCTGCCAGCCCGCCGTGGCCTCACGCCAATGTACAGGTCCTGAATGCCATTGGCAGGGAGGAGAAAGGCGCTGCTCGGATCCACCTGTGGAACAACACCTGAAGGTACAGCCACCCACAGCGGCTGATCACAGCCCTGAAAAGTCCAGCTTGGAGCATCAATTAAACCCAGTTGCTCTTAAAAACCTAATCCCAAAAATCCTAATTCCACCACTACTGAATTCCATACTTCCCAGCCCCAGGAATACTCTGGGACTAATTTATGTAAGGAAGGATAAGTGGCACTCGGGAACACCCAGGGCCTCCCCAGCCCAGGGGTTCTGCCACACAGGCTTTGCCTGAGGAGCTTTTGCCTCTCCTTTACAGGACAGCAAGAGAGTTTTTCTGCCTTTTATTATTCACATTTCCAATTACGGACGAACGAATTCTAAAGAAATTGAGAGTCTTCAGACAGTCTCATTAACGCAGATAATTTGCCCTCCGGGGTTTCGCGCCAATGATCCTACACATGACAGCTCTAATCAAAAGATAATTATCACAAACGCTTTACAGCTCTCGGTTGTTCACAGTTCCGCGTGGGTTGCCTTTTGCTTTCTGGATGGGGTTTCTCTGGGCTGACCCAAGCCAGCCAGCCCCCAGCCCACTACGGGGGTTACCTCCAGCTCCTGGGGGTGGGAGGTGAAGGCCTGCACCCTGCGTGGGGCCGCAGTGCCACGCAACAGCAGGGAGAGGCGGGTGAGCTGCCCAGCCGTGCAGGCGACGTCCAGGCGCTGCAGCGAGTGCAGGTAGAACTGCCAGATCTGGACAGGTGCTGCCAGCCAGACGTCCCTGTGCACGGACAGACAGACAGGGCTCGCCACACACCATGAGAGTCAATGCTCCCTACCCTTTTGGGGTCCTGCTACTTACGTATAAATAGCGACGAAGAACTTTTTGATCTGCGGGCTTGGTCCTCCAGCTACTTTGAGGAAGATGTCCTGTGGCTCGCCAGGTCCCTGCATAGACAACGGAGCATTGTCCCAGCAGTTGACCAGCTAATGAGGACCCCAGGGGTGTCTTCCCATTAATGGAGGAACTACCACCAACTCCCTTATGAAAGCAGATGCTTTTGGTACCTCGTTAAACTACGTTATTAAGTTATTATATAGCTTGGCTGAGCTCTCCCAGTATTTTTAATTACAGAAGAGGATACAACCGACTATCACATTCCAGGTCTGTATCTGTAATCAAATTTTGGCAAATTTTCCACAAGTTTTCTAACAAGCCCTTAATCCAATTACCATACTAATGCATTTCCACAACAGCAATTAGCAACTATCCCTCATCATCATTTGCATGGACATGCCCAAGTTTATTTTTTTCTTCCACCCCTTCCTGCTTTGGAGCCAGCCCAGGAGAGCCTCCTGCTACGGGAGGGAGTGGGATGGTGCAGGGCTGGGCATGGAGCTGCCCCACTACCCCAGCATCCCTCAGCAGGGACAGGCTTTGCTGTGCACCCCAAGGACACACCATCCCACCACACACTGCCAATGGCTGTGGGGTACCCCAGGCAGCAGAAAGGTCTATCCCAGCCCAACAAAAGCTGCTTTTCCCCAGTGTCTGAATCATCTGGTACTTGCTCAAAAGAACAAGTGAGCACAGGCTGCTGCATGATGCGATAAGGGGCAACGCTCAGCCTCCCCCGCCAAAACAATGCAGCTCCTTTTAATTGGGAATAAAAAGCAATTCCAGCTTCATCACTGCCACGAGCTGGTACACGGGGATGCTCTATGGTTGCACCCACATCGGCAGCTCTCTGCCAACCCAAACAATCTGCAGGAGAAGGACATGAGGAACAGCGATGCCAAAATGTAACATACCAAGGATTTGGTTTCACAAATGATATCGGGGTCGCTGCAGCGAACAAACATCTCAGGCTGCCCACCCGGCACCCCCACTGGCGTGCCTGTGGACAAGGGACCAAGGAAACCATCTTCAGCTTTTCCTCTGCCTGTGCCTCTCCCCTGTGCCCCATGCAGCTGCACACAGAACATCTCGCACTAGACTACCAGCAAACCACAAGGGTGTGCAGGTGTAGGGAATTTGGGTTGAAGTTAACAGAGAAAGATGGATGGAGAGCAAGCGAGGAGCCCAGGGCTGAGTGAAGGGGTGAGGAAGCAGCAACGTGCTCTCGATTCTGCTGTGCCTCCAGAAAGGCTCTGTGAACTATGGATTATGACTAACAGGGAAGAACCCAAACCTCACCAGGCATGCCATGAACTCACCAGGGAGGGTGTGCCAGGGAGGCAGCCGGATGGTTTTCTTCAGGAAAGTGAGCTCTGGGTGGTAGAAGCGGAAGGTCTGGTCCACCACATGGGGCTGTGGCTCCACTTTCACCCGCAGGAGTGCAATGGGCTTTCCCCCGCTCACCTGGAAGGAGACCTGTCCCGGGGGCCAGCAGGAGAGGGATGGGGTTTTCCAGTGATTCTGCTCCTCTCACGCAGCCCCTCAAGCAGGGTTTCACCTGGCTCCCTAACCTGGATGAACTTTGTCTGCTTGGCCCCGCTCTTCCCAAGGGAGTGAGTGTTCTCGTTGGCACCGGTGCCCAGCCCAGCTGGCCCCTGCAGGGTGAAAGAGTGAGTTCCCTCAGGCTGCAGCATCGTTGCTGCTGCTCCTCATGGCTGTTCCAGCCTGCTCTGCATTGGCAACCACATCAGAGGGAAACACTTCCTACCAGGAACAGCTCAAAGCAGGGGCCTGTGCCTACCTGTGCCGCAACCACAGCGGGGTCTGCGGAGAAGGTCTGGTATTTGAAGGGGATGTGGACAGTCTCACTGGGACGCAGGTAGACCTGAGGCTTGAGGTCATCACGGAGATGGAACATATCCTCTTCCACCGGAGTGACACTTTTGGTGAGCTCCTTGAAGTGGCGCCACTCCCTCGGGTCCAGGATGACACTGGGGTAGTGAGAGCAGAGGTGCTGGTGAGGACTGGGAGGGAGCTGGTGCCACCCTGGCATCTCCCCATTCACACAAGAGAGCTCCCACCTGAGCTCAGGGTGGTCGACCTCGATGGTCACAGTGTGCTGGACACCGTACGGGTTCTTCAGGGCGAACTCAAAGAACTCAGCTGTCCCCAGCACAGCGTGGACAGTGCGGGTGGCTGTGATGGCCTGGCTGAGCATCTGGTAGATGCTCTCTCCCTTGATGTGATCCCGATAGGCATCGATGATCTGCAGGTCCCAGGCACGCTGCTTTGGCCAGCCCTGCCAGGAGGGAAGGGACCATAAGAGACACCGCAGGGGTGCGGCCCCAAGCCCTCCTGCCACCAGCACCCTTGTGCTGTGACCAGTGGGTGGACATGGCCTCCCTGAGGGTGATCAGGGGAGCCAGGCTCACTTCTGGCCGGCGACTGCGCAGTGCAGCCTGTAACTCATTGTCCACATCCACCAGCTTCTGTGCCCACGACGTCCTCCTGCCTATGGGAGAGACCACCATGTCACCACGGAAGGACCCCCCAGATACTGCAGCCCCCCTCTGCAGCACCAGAGAGGGCAACTGACCCACAGCTGGCACTGCAGCAGCAGAGACTCTGCCCACCTCAACCCATAGGGGAACAGGCCAGGGCCCAGCGGGACTCACCACTCGGAGTGTTCAGGGAGCACCAGCTACCACCTGAGGTGGTGACAGTGCTGGCCGGTGCAGTGACAACGTGGGAGTGGGATGGCAGGTGCCCTGTGGTCTCCTCGCATGGGTGACCTGCCACAAGCAGAGACAGGAGTGGAAACCATCCATTTTCATTGTTATAAAATCTCCTGCCAATTTTTTACCTCCCTGCAGCTCTGTTCAGCCAATTGATACAAGCAGGAGGGAATATCTGGAAACCAATGATGCCCTAAGAGCTCGACATACTCCCCAGAGCCTGTTCTGTCCTCTGTCCAAGGATGGAGCAGCACCGAGAGCACACACTATCCTGAGCCCCTCACCAGCTCCTGCTTTCATTTCTGTGTTCTGCCTCCCCCAGTATGGGCACATGCTGCTGCTTCTCCCCACTCCCACAAAGGCTGTGCCAAGTGGAGTCACACAAGGCTCTAAACCCACCAAGTATTTGCCCAGCCTACACATCCCACCCCCATCCTTTAGGAAAGGGTACCAAGCTTTGCCATCCTTTTTCTAACAGTATTTTGAATGTCTTTTTAAAGATGGGAAAAACACCAATCAAAGGGTGGCTGCTATCCTGGCACACCCTGGCACACAAGGAAGTTCTTCTTCCCTCCCTTCCTCTTCTTTGTCAGGGTGCAAGTTAAACCACTCCCTGAGTTGTGGATCTCAGATTCTCCTTTCCCAGGAGCTTATCGGCCCTTTGCAGGCAAAGTATGGAAATGACGATTTAAGATATCTTATATGGAGCTAATCTCTCCTCTGAAGATAAGATTTTAAAACCTGGAGTCACTGCACATTTATAGGACACAGAATTAAATACATAAAATAAAAGCAGCCAGCAGGTTCTGGGAAGAGTGACGTCTCATGCAGCCTGGGTCTCACTCAGGTACAGCCCCGCACATGCTGCGTGCCCCACCCGAGCCTTTGGGCTACATGAGCAGGGGGTTCTCACCAACATTGGCCAAGCAGAGGTGGAGGCAGCCCTTGAGAGCCACACGGACACCGAGGGGCCACAGGGCGCCGTGCCGCAGAGCCTCCCGGCCCATCACCGCCCCGTCCGGCTCGTACTCAGTCGTGGCCACCTCCAGCTCATGGTAGGTCCTGACAGCTGTCTGGCCCTGGCGCAGCAGGGGCTGGGGACAAGGCAAGGACAGACAACAGGCAAGCAGTTACTGCGGAATCTGGTCCAGAGGGGTCAAGGGGTCTGGGTATGAACAGCACTGGATGTCCTGGCTCTGCACGGCTTGGTGCTAGGATACTGCCAGAGTTCCAGGGAAGGGTGAAGAAAGTTAATGCTTTGTCATCACTTTGGAGGAAAAGATAACAAATCCTGTGATTAGGGACTTGTCAAGCTGATACCAGACTTGGTTACACAAAGGAACTGACAGCATCTCCATTACTGAAGACACAAGGACACTGCAACAGCATCTCAAAACTGGACCAAAGGGAGAGTTGGGCTCTTCCCTAGCACTCCACAGAGGCAGGAGGCCCTTCAGCATTACCAGCTACAGGAAAAGACCTTCAGTCTAACCAATACCTCCAGTTTAATGGCAGCAGACCCAACATGGAGCAGGGAGTCTCCATCCCAGACATCAATCTGGAGGCTGTGCTCAGCGAGGTACCTCAGGAACCAGCGCTGCTCCCTGGGCCGCAGGAAAGCCGGATCCACCATGTACTTCAGCTGCAAGCCTGGTGGTCCTGCAAGACACCACGCTGTCACAGATGTGGCACTTGGCTTGGTGGGAAGCCTCAATGTGCACCTCATGCAACCAACACTCTGTTCTACTTCAAACACTGGATGTTTTGAATGCTTTTCATGATGTGCAAACCAGCAGAGGTTTGCTATTAACAGACAACCAGCCCATCCCTTGGGCCAGAGGCAAGCCCTGATCAAAGAGGAGCAGCCACACATGGATGCTAAAACCAGAGCTTACTGGTTAGGGTCCCATCCTCATTGACACGGACAAGGAGCTGCGCTGGCACAGCCAGCCCAGTTGCCAGCCCGCCCTCCATGCTGACCAGCTGCAGCCGGGGTGTGGTGACCGGTGGGAAACGGTAGAACTGGAAGGTGAGGAAGATAGTCCTCAGACATGGCCCCTCCACGCTGCCCTGGGCATCCCTTGAGGAGAGAGAGGGGTTTGGGTTACTTGTGGCACGGCACCACCACTCTGTCACGAGCTCCTTGCGCATTTGGCGCATGCCAAGATGCAGAAGAACAAGATGCAGAAGAACAAGATGCAGAAGAACAAGAGAAGATTGGCAGCACCACAAGTATTTGGACTTTTCTGAAGACAGCGGCCATACGGTTTGCCTTAACTTTCCAAAAAGATTCATAATTCCAGCTGTCTCCTGCCATATGCTGTGATGGAGGCACCCAGCAAAGGCAGTGTGTTACCTTCCCACAGCACACTGCCAGCCATGGAAAAAACAGAAGCGGGGCCTTATCCAGCCAAAGCCACCCCTTGGGTGCCAACTTTCCCAACTCCATTTGCATTTCTGGAGAAACCCTGCATTAATGAGCTCTGACATCACATTGTGGCCCATGGATCCAATTTTTAAAAACAGGATTATGACTTTAAAGTGCCTGGGAAGGATAAAAGGAGGTGCTGAAAGAAGAGACACCTCTGCAAGGACATCTCCTGCCCAAGCAGGGAAGCGGGTTGGGCGGGTTGGGGGAATTTGGAAGGGACTCTGTCCAGAAGGCCTTTGGGATCTGCCCACACAAGACCACAAGCTGCCATCCCACCTGCCAAAAGCCAGGAACTGCAGGACTATTTCATTGCCTTGCAGAGGGTCAGCTTCCTCCAGCTGCAGGTTGAAATTGCCCAGTTCCACTGGCTCGGAGATTTCCACTGGCTCCTGGTTGCGGTCCAGGATGTCTGGAAAGCCAGCAGCGTGCAGGCGCGCCAGTGCAGCACGAGAGAGGGACACGTGGGAACTGATGGAGAAACAGGGCTGAGCTTCACAAAAGGGGCCACGGGGACCCTGGTAGGCCAGGTGATGGGGCCACAGGAGCCTGGGGAGGGGCAGCCGAGCATCACCTGCATGCCTGCAGCCCCACAGCAGCCATGGGCAGCTGCAGCGGGGTGAAAGGCAGTGCCCGCAGCTGGTCACTGGCAGAGGATTCTGCATCTGGCGAGCACAGGTCAGCCTCCAGGTGGGTGATGCCTCCATCCTGCTCCAGGGTCTGGCCTGTGCCCCGTGGTGAGGCCACGAGCTGGGACACAGATAGCTGGAGAGAGAACAGCAAGCGTGAGCAGCCGCAGCCCCAAGGCAGTCCCTGGAGGCAGCCCTTGTGGCAAGCTGAGCCAGCAGCCTGTGCTAAAAGAGCTTGGTCACCACGTGTCCCAGTGTTGTCATTCCACCAAGAAGTGGTACAACTTGGCCATACAAGGGTTTGCACCTCCACTGCCATTTCCCTGCTGCTCGCTTCCTGGCAAGGAGGAGGGATGAGCATATGCAGCAGGAAGATCAAACTGCTTAATGGAGCCTTATGAGGCATTTCATTTCATCAAAAATATTTGTGTGCATTGATTCCTGCATCAAGATATAAAACAGCATAAAGAGGGCTCTCAGTATTCACAGCTCTCCTTAAATCCTGGGAGCTCTGCATGAACAAACTGTGTGTCACTGTCAGCACATACCGGGGACAACACCACCCAGCAAATCTGGGCTGTCAAAAACCAGAGCTGCCCTCACTCCTGGGGTGTGAAAAGAGCACAGGGAACCTCTCCCAGCACATCACAGGCAGGAGCTGCTTTGCTGCCTGGAAGAGATGAAGTTGAGGACACTCGGTGCCTCTTGGCAGCAGCACACAGGAAAACGGGCAGGGGATGGGTCCAGAAGCATATCCTACATGTGGGTCATCCCCTGGGCAATGCTGCTGCCCACCACCCACATCCACTGGTGCATGTGGCACTTACCCCTGGCCCCCATGGGGAAACTGGCACTCGCCGTGGGGTTGGCACTCCTGTGGAGAGAAACAGGAGAGATGCTGTAGAGGAACCATCACCCTCAGGCCCCACAGCTGCAGCTGCACCCATTGCCACCAAAGCTGCCCTGTCCTCCCACCAGCCCTTTCCAATTTTAGAGGCGAAGGCAGCGCAGTGAAGCAGCTTACCATCACCCAAACACTTCTTTTGACTTATTTCCCAATAAGACTGCTGCTTGGGGGTTAACACAGCACATCTCCAGATCCATCCGTTATTTTCCCTTGAATCAGGCTAACTCTGCCACAAACAGCAGCTCCCCCATCCCCTGACAGCGCCGCGGTGCCTCACGGCCACACGGTGCTGCCTAAGTGGGATGCTTAATGAGACATGAAAGTTTTAGGATACTTAAGGTTTTCATCGCTTCTCTGTTATTTTTTGTCACTCCCTTCAACTGCTCGAGCATTTGTGCCCCGAAACGGTGGGAGCTTTATTGTGTTTATACTCAGCTGCTCTCTGGAGCTGGCACAGCTGAGCTCGCTGCGCCGTGGAGCCGCGGGTCCTTTGCGGCAGAGCAGGGGCACAGATGTTCCATCTCTGAATCCACGTGGTGCTGAGACCTTAATTTGCTTTCCCCCACCACATATATCCCAGCTACTCCATGCTGGCTGCTGTGCAATGGAAACCACCCCGTTTCCCTCATGCCTAAAATACTGTTCCCTTCCAGTTAGGATAGCTTTGGCTGGCGTTAAGAAGAGGATGGACAGATACAGCAGCAACACCAGCATTTGAGCTGACAGAAGAAGCTCCTGGCCTCCCCTGGGCCAGGCAGCAGCACATTTCTCAACGGAGAAATGTAGAAATGTAGAGCTCTACAAAAAGTTAACCCAATCGTTTCTTCAGCACCTTGGGACACAGGCTAGAGGGGAACAACTCCGGGACCACTGCTGCATTTGCAAGCTCTCCCTGGTGCTGTAAGACCCCTGGAGCTAGGAAATGCCAAGGAGTTTGTCCCTGAAAATCACCTTGATAGGGATCTCCCCCCACCAGGGACACAGCCACAGCCAGCACATTCCTTCCAACCAGACCACCACCAGGTTGGAAGCTCAGTGTCAGCCCTTGCTTCCCTCTCCCCTCACCACACTAGAACTCCATCAGCATCCCGGACACCTACAGCTGAAAGGCACCAGGTAAAACTTTTCAAGCAGCACCAGGAAGGTACCAGTCACGACGCAGTCTGTGCTGCAGGGAGATGAACCCCACATACCCTGACATCATCAGACCCCTTCATCTCTGCCTAAAGCTTTCCTCTCCAAAGCCCCTCCCAGCAGCAATCCTGGCTCCTCACCAGCAGAAACACAGGATTTGTCACAGGAAAGCCATGGTGCCACTGCCATCTTGTGGAAGGCACCACAGCACTGAGCCAGCATGGAACAGCAACCCACCGTACTGGGCATTGCCTGGCCCGTGGGCTGGCACCAAGTGGCTCATCAGAGAGCTGGGGAGATATGACACACACTGAAACACTGCCTGGTGCCCAAAGCATTGCCCCAAGGCACAGCCAGGACCCCAGCAGAAGCAGCACTGCAAAGAAAGGGGAGTTTGCCTCCCACCAATCACAAAAAGGGGATGAGAAAGAAACAAGCCAAAGAGGATTTTTAGTATCACAGCGCATGGACACAATCCCATGCCCAAACCCAAGCCCACAGCATTTTTCCTTCCATCTCCAATAGAGCAGAGGGGTGCTGGAACCCCAACCACATGGGCCCCAAACTATAGACAGATGCACCTGTGCAAAAGCACAGACACTGCCTGCTCTTCCCCAGGCAGGCACCAGCACATCCTGCTCACATCAACCCAACTCAGGCTGCTGTCACACTCCCTCAGCGGTGGCACAACCAGATTATTCTTCCCCAGCCTGTGACTGACATCTCTCTTGTCCCCATGTCTGGAGAGACTCTGAGTCCAGGGAGAGACACAGAAGTATCTGCATGGAGAATGTGCTGCTGGTGTGGCCACTGCAGCTGGTGACCCAGAATGGGAATGGGAACGGGCTGGGGCAGGGCTGGCAGCCCCTGGGGATTTTGCACACAGCTCAGGAATACTATCACATGGGAATTTTGCAAGTTAAAAAGTAAGAGCTGAATTTGACTTGACAAAAAACTTGATTCACTCCAGTAATTCATAACTAGCTCACTGAAACTCACTGAAGTCTTGTTTTCTCTCCCAAGCAGACACCAGTGCCACACTCTATATTTTAAATGTCAGCGATCTGGAAAACACTCACTCAGTGATGGCGTAGGAGGCGGCTTCGACTTGTCCCTGTCTTTACATAGGATCTCCGCAGCAGTTACAAGATGTTCTTCCGAATCAGTGGAAACATGGAATTGCACAGTCCCAGACTCCACGTGCTTCCCCTGAAGTTGGCAACAAAAATGCTTTCAGACAGCGTCTTACACGCAGCCTCCCTCGTGCCTCCAACAGCGGCTCCCTCGCCCTGACACCCGAGGCAAAGCTACCAGGGGCCAGCACACCCTTACCTGCCGGGAGCTCGGTGGGGCCCGGTAGACCAAGGCTTGGCAGGGGCCACGGCGGGCACCGCCACGCAGGGGCAGGACCACGTTGGTGTCACCGGTGCTGGGGACGGGGCTCCAGACAGCCCAGCGCACCGAGCGCATGTCGGCCGCCTCACTGCGGGCACTGCCAGACAGGGCCTGGGGGGTGGAGGGGTGCAGTGAGCACCAGGCAGCCCCACCTCACTGCCAGGACCTGGGAATGGGTGCTGCCAGACTGGCACTGGCTCTCAGCCCCCACCGCGCCTCCTCACACCTGGCTCTGGCATCACAGAAGCCACTGCTCTTCATCCCGCTCTGGAGACATTTCACTTTCCAGGACCTTATGCCTCTGTAACCCCTCCCTCAAGCAGCTGCACAAAGGGATACGTGTTGGACCTCCCCACCCCTGGCAGAGAGGAAAGGTTTCCACTTACCCAGCTCATCCACAGCCTCCCTCAAACTGAAGGAGAGGCACAGAAATAAGAGAGGGCTCTGCCAGCACCCACCATCACAAGCACAGCTAATTATGGCACTGAGGACGAGGACAAGGACAAGGTGATCAGCTTTGCAAGCAGCTTTGGGATTAACCACTCTGCCCCAAGGTTGCAGCACAGGGACTGGTTCAGACAGAACTCCCCACAGAGCCAAAGAGATCTGCCTCTGGAACCCCAAATCCCCATGGGACCTTGGACTTCAGCTTTCCAACAGAGTCGGACCCAACAACAACTTCCAACAGCACAGCTCAGTGTCTCCCTTTTCAGTACAGATCCCTCTTGTCTGGCACATCCATCCTGCTTCAAAAATGCCCATTTCCCCTACTTTGGCTCTGGACAGCTAACAAGTGGCATTTGCTACATTTTCAATCAACATCTTAGCAGGACAATTAAAGCCTCCTAACAAATGCCTGGCCATCGATTGGGCCAGCCAGGAGCTGATGGCTCCAACAGCACAAGGTCTTTGGAGGGAATACACAGTACTCACTGAGCTGGGTTTAACCTGCAGAAAGGTTAAACTGTGACTAAATGATCAGTAAGTAGGTGAGAGTATATTGACTGCAGAGACCACCCTCAGAGATTTCACCTGCCTTTACAGTTTGAGAACATCACCCTGAAGCACCCAGAAAAACCTCAGCATTCAGGGCAAAAACAAACAAACAAAAAAGGAACTCTAAAAAAAGGGCTAGCCTCTTTCAGCATAAATGCCAAATTCTTTTGACAAATTCTTTTGCCTTTTTGATATTACAAAAAAAAGCTGAAATTTTCCAAATTAGCTTGCCAGAACACTAAGGGAATGCTGCAGGCTACAATTCTCCATCTACATATAAACAGTGGAGAAATGCAACCACATGAATTAAAATAATTCACCGAGCCATGCAGGTTGTTTTGTGCAGTGCTGTGGAAGGCACCCCCATACTTTGCAGGGCCCTGCATTACACAGCACAGCCATGCAACAAGGAGCTACTGCTACTTGAAGAAGCAGAATGGTGAAGCAGGATCAGAGAAGTTCCTCAGCAAGGCTCACTCCTTCAGAACAGATCCCTGCTCTTCCACAAGCACAGAGACAAGGCGCACACACTCAGCCCTACCTTTCCACCAGCTCTCCCCATGCTGCAGAAGACATATTCCAGCTGGAAGCAGACCCCAAATGCCGGGTGAGGGACCATTTCACTCAGCTGGATGCGGCTCCTCAGCACTAGGGCTTGACCTGCATCCCTGTGAAGGATGGAGAAGGGGCTGTGGGAGCCATCCGAGACAGGAGGGAAGCAGCACCGGCAGCAGAGGGGCTCCTCCTTACCTGGCTCCAGAGCTGGGCACGCCCCGGCAGCCACCTGGTGACAATTCCTCTGGCACCAGCACGGTGACCTGCGGTGCCTGGACGAAGCGCAGGCCGTTGTGGATGCCGACATGCAGCCGCCGCTCCCGAACCACCACCTCTTCACCATCCGGAGCAGTGCTAGCCTGTGAGAGGAATGTTTTCCACGTTGGACAGCACTCCCCAGGCTGACCACAGCCAGAAGAATTCAGGCAATCCTTCAGAAACTCAAAAAGCCAGACCTATTCCCCCAGCAGATGATAGATATTAAAATATTTTGTCTTTATGGCAGAGTTGGTGCAAATCTGACAAGAAAGGACCTGACCAGTGGCTGCCACTCCAAAGAGATGAACTCAATACATATTGCATCTCATCTCTGCATTTCCCACAGCAAAGCCCAAATTCTGCTTTTGAGTGTCTGGATGTTCAAAACAAAGCCCATACAGAACACACAAGTACTAACCCGACAGTGAAACAAGCTAAAGGCTTCCACAGGGAAAAAAAATTTTAAAAAAAGAGACTCCAAGAGAAACAAATGCATGAATATCACTTACTTGACACTTTTCACCCCACCCATAATTCCAGACACTAGAAGTACTGCTCTACACTGTGCCTTCCCCTGCCCCAGCCACATTGGCAGTACCTAGAATCATGGGATTACAGAATGACTGGGGATTGGAAGGGACCTGAAGCATTATCTTGTTCCACCCCCTACCATGGGACACCTTCTACTACAGCATGTTGCTCCAAGCCCTGTCCAACCTGGATACTTCCAGAGATGGGGTAGCCACAGTTCCTCTGGGCAACCTGTGCACTCTTCTAACCTGGAGTAAGCGATCACTGTTCAGTAAATCCAGCAGTTCCTCCTCAAACTCCTCCAGGGAAGGGTACAAGTGGATGAAAAGCCGCTCCAGATAGCAGGTGACTGTCTTCATCAGCTGGGGCTTCTGCAAGCAGTCATCTGAAAGACAAAGTGGTGGCCTCAGGTTTCCCAAGCAAACAGAAAGCCACCACTGCTGTGCTGGGGTGCCCTGAAGCATCAGCAGTGGCTCTGCCCACTTAGCTTCTGAACACAGGCATGAACACCTGCAGCAACTCAGGTGCTTTCAAGACCTTGCTCAGCTTCAGCACCAACAGTTACCACCCCAAAGCCACCAGCAGTAAGTTTTCCAGGCAGGAAGCTGAAGAATAATTCAGCTGCAGAACTCTGAGAAATTTTTTTAGCAGCTGAATCTTCAGCTCACGTATTTTAATTGGAGAAGCTCAAAGGGCAATGTGCCATAAGAAGAGATTAACGAAAGCTGAGCGGGCAAGAGCTCATCCCCCCAAACCTGGGAGGCCCCAGCGATGCTGAACCCGCCTCCAAGGAGTTTAAACAAGCTGCAAAAGCTGTTTCTAAGATTCTGCTGAATGACTGTAATTAAACCAGCCATCACTTATCCCTAGCAGCTTCCCAAGAGCAAAGCAATTAACGGACAGGGAACTGACTGAGCCATTTTGATGGATTCCAGACTGAGCTCTGAGCGTGAGGGCTGTGGCCCCATGCAGAGGAGATGCTCTTGACAAGGGGAGACACTGCAGAGAAATCATTGTGCTCCCACAAATCCCTGCCCTGCCCACAGCCTCCCAGGCACCCACTGCCTTAAAGCAGGAGCAGCACAGGCAGAGGGAAAGGAAAAGAGCCCTTACCTGTGTCACCACGTGCTGGCAGCAAGCCAGGAACAGTCTGCAGCCCAGATATCAGCAGGTTTTCAGGAAGGAGGTGAAATATCGCCTCCAGGGGCTGGTGGGACTTCAGGGCATACTGCAGGTGGCTCTTCTCCATCACTGTCAAGTATTTGTTCTCTAAAGGAAAGAAAACATCCCCAAATGACCAATACTGGGGAGACAGCTTCACAGCCTGAGTGCTGACTGAATCATTATCTGTGAATACATGTGCTAGGAGCAAAGGAAAACCTGTGTTTGGCAAGCCAGGCCATTGCCTGGTACATCCACTGAGCAGTACCAGGGCATGGAGCATCTCTCACATCAAGCAGACACATCCAACACACATTTGGGTAAAAGAAGCCACCAAGAAGGGATCAAGATGCCATGCCTGGCTGCTGCTTACTTTCCACAGGGTCCTGGAAGCGTGGGTGCAGCAGAGCACGTGGCGTCCCATGGTACAGCTTCAGCCTGAAAGCAAAGAGCACATGTGTAGCAGTCAGTAAATCCACCCTGAAGCACATCTCCATCTTCCATTACATCTCCATCTTCCACAAAGCCCATGCTAAGCAGTAAAACCCATCCAACTCACTCTGGAAAAGTCTTTTCCTTTAGGGAAGGGGCAGGCATCCCTTCCTAAGCCATTACTGCTTCCGCAGGAGTGAAGAACTCCAGGTTTCTAAATGCTGGCTCTGTTTCTGCAGTCCCAGGACCATCCCTCCCCTCCCTCCCCACCAAAGCAGCCGTGCATGTTGCCACCTCAATTCCTAGTGTGACCTGTCACACAGCAGCAGGGGAACCTACGCTCTGTCCTCAGTGGCCGGGCCTGTCACCTCTGATCTGCCGTGGAAGAGGGGGATGATTCCAAAGCCACAGGAAAGATGCTGAGAGCTCCCATCCTCTCTTCCAACCATCATAACCACTTCCACAACAGCAGAAATGCCAGAGTGGTTCAAGGAGGTGTGGAAATAAACGACCTGGGACAGGAAAGGAGAGAGACGGGCTATTTCAGAGCTGGCAGCAGCAGTTGCAGGCAGGGTAATGCCTGTTGTGCTGGGACACTCAATGGCACAACAAGAACATCAGTTAAAACTTCCACACAGATCTCAGCCCTTAAGTCTCAAGCATCTTTTTTTTTTTCCTTTTTTTTTTTTAACTTTTTTTTTTTTGTTGTTGCCAACAACTGTTTTCCAGAGTAACTTGCAGGCTGCAGACCCTGAATGAGTGAGGTTTTGATGCATCCCAGACCTACAACATTAGAGCAGGAAAAAGGAGCTGGAAACCTTCCTGCAGGGGGGAGAGACATGGAAGAAGCCTGGACCTAAGGGCAGGAGGGGACAGGACACAGGTCACCTCCCCGGGACAGAATTTAAAGCTAGGTTAATCTTTCTATTAAAAACTCATTACTGCAGTGTTTCAGGGAAACTGTTTACTGCAATATGGGCTGTCAGGAAGGAATAACAGAGAGAGACATTCCCACATCAACCCCAGGACATAAATCGTTATTCCATTAACCTTTATTGCAAGGTGCTGGATTAACGACCTGGCAGCTGTGCCTGCAAAGCAAGGCTCACCCTGCAAAAGCCCACGGAGCCCTGACAGGGGATCCCTTGTGCCATTGAGCTCCAGTGCTCCTGCTGAATGCATACAGAGGTTTCTGTCACTGCAGTCCTCTCCCCTGGACCCTGAGGATAAAACCCACCACACAAGCAGACTGATCCCTGTCCTCACGACTTCCTGCTCTGGTGAGGCTGGCGAGCATGCACGCAGCACACGCAGGCAGAGGAGAAGTGACTTTTCTCCTTCCCTCACCTGTCACAAATCAATTCCAGCTCCACCTGAACTGTTCCTAACAAAGAGCTGCTGACTTTCCCACAGCTGGAAGATCCCACCCTGCATGATGATCACCCCTCCTCTGTCAGACCCCAAGCCCTGCAGCTGCAGGGACGGGCAAGGCAATTCAGCCACCCCAGAGAGGCTGCAACACAGTCCCCCAACAGCCCAAAACTCCTGTCAACTGCTCCCAACCACATAGTAAATGCTCAGGAAACCTGCAAATGCTGGGAATGTATTTGGAAAGGCAGCTCCTCCCAGAATTCAGCTCTCTCTGCAGCACTCTCTGCCCTAGTTTTAATCCATCCCTCTTCAAAACAAGCCAGGGTGGGACGGTACTGAAACACTCGGGAGAGAAACACACACGTCAACGTCCCTCAATGTCACTGTTGATGTAAAGGAAGGAAGTGCACAGGGACGAGCTGTGCTTCACTTCACCTGCGGCACCGAGGAGGTGGAAACAGGAGCTATGAACTGGAAAACACGGGGCATGCTATGTGGCAGCAGGATCTCCCCATCAAGGGACACCCCTGGTTTGCTGGTGTCAGCAGCAGATGGAAGCAGGGCTTTGGGAGAGTTTACTTCCCAGATAAAGAGGGAGAAGCACTTTGCAGGAGGGTGGGCAGCTGCTCCTTCCCTTCCTCCCCACTTGTGAGGAAACACTGCTCTCTGCTGCCAGCTCCGAACACGGCAGGTGGCACATCGCTGCTCCCACAGTGGCACCAGCCTCAGAGGAAACCCAGCACCCCAATTTCCCCAATAAACCACACATAATCCAGCCCGTTCAACAAATGGGCAGAGTCTGGGATGCACCCTGGGCAAAACGTCAGGAAGCGCTGGGATGGAAAGGAGTTTGGTTCTGTGTTTTCTGTGTTTTGGCAGCCCCCACCTCATTGAAGGTCGCCCGGGCCGAGCGCGGCGGGGCAGCACCAGCACCTCGCCAGCTGCTCCTCCACGTCCTCCCGAAGAAGTGGTGGTAGGTGGCATCAAAAAGGGAGAGGCGCAGCTGGTACTTGGCTCCCTGCAAGGCACAACACACCAGCTTTGGGGATGCTCGGGGACAGCCTCCCCAAAGCTCAGAACACACTTTGGTAAGAGATATAATCCCGATTTTCTAAGGGATGCTCAAATAAGGCACATTGCTGCAGAATCTGCCTCCAAGCCAGAGGTTGACGGAATGAAGGAAAAGTGGGAAAATTGAGTATTAAGCATAGAATAAAGGCGCAATTGGTGTTAATGTGCTATACAGAAAATTTAATTTAAATAAATTTAAAAGTTTTCTTTAAATACCTAAACTAACTAAAAACTAAATGGAAAATTAATTAAATGCTAACTCAGATTTACAGGTAATAAGGCATGGGACTGAAACAACTTTGTGCTTCTGGGAAATTTCCAGTTAGTTCCCCCCAAAACCACTTTGTTTTAAAAGCCACCATTAGGAGCTTAGGCCCACTCACAGAGACAGGAACGCTGAAAGGGGCTTAAAGAAAAGGTGGAGTGACTTCGTACATCCACAGAAACTGACAGAATAAGGAGGACAGGGGGCTAAACTGAAAGACGAGTAATTTAGGTATGTTCTTAGGGAGAAATTCTTCCTTGTTAGGGTGGTGAGGCACAGGTCATCCAGAGAAGCTGCGGCTGCTCCATCGCTGGAAGTGTTCAAAGCCAGCAGGTTGGAAAGGGCAACCTGCTCTAGTGGAAGGCAGCCCTGCCCCCGGCAGGAGGATGGAAGGAAATGATCTGCAAGGTCCCTTCCAACCCAAACTATCTCACAATTCTACGAATAGCGAGGCTCAGGAGAAACAACAGGCGCAGCAAGGCATTGCCGCGGTCCCCTCGCGGGGCCGATCGCCCCTACCTGGCAGAGGGCAGCGCCGTGCAGGTGCTTGAGGACGCAGCGGAAGGCGGTGGAGCGGGGCGGGGGCCGGGCCCGGCCCCGCTGCGGGTGCGGCGGCAGCGACAGGTGTTGCCGGAACACCCGGTCCCACTCGCCCATCGCCTCCCGGGGGTCGCCGCTGCCTCCCGGCGCCAGCTACGGCGGGCGCGGGGCTGGAACACCGGGGGACACGCTCCCTGCGGGAACACAGCCACACGGAGCCCCGCGCAACAACCGCACGTGGGTGGGAACGGCCGCTGCCCACGCCCGCTCCGCACCCGCCTGGGGATCCACACGGGCAAAGCCAGGACCGGGCAGTGGCCGCCCAACCACGCACCCACGGGATGGCGATGCGTGGGAGCGGGACTGGACCCGGC
>VWZN01015187.1:98673-116771 GCA_013396955.1 Regulus satrapa | reverse complement strand
GGGCAGGGCCGCGGGCAGGGCTACGAGCGAGGCCACCCCGCCGCACGCCCCTCCCGATGCTCCCCGCTACGGGGAGAGGGGCCCTCGCGCAGCATCCTGCTCTCGGCCCGGTGGGGCTGTGCGGAGACGGGGGGAGGTTGGCTGTACCTTCGTTCCCCCAGCAAGGCGAGGTAAACTCTGTTCGTGGTGCTGCGGTGGCCTGCGGCCTGTCACCGTACGCCGGGAGCGGCAGTGCAGGAGCCCCGGTGACACGGTGTGAGCCGCCGGCAAAGCCCCGGTGACACCGGGCTGGGAACACTGGGTTTTCCCCCGAGCCGATTTGCGCACGGGGAGTCAAACGTCGTGTTGCCTTCAGCTTCCTTCAGTTCGCTGCCGTTTCTTAGTCCGTTCCTTGTCTCGCTGTGCTGCAGTGACCGGAGGGCTGCGGATGGAAGGCGCACCGAGCCCTGTGGCGGGTCCCCGGTGCCCTCGCAGCCCAGATGCTGCTGTCACTGCCTCGCCATTTCTTCTGCTAGGCCCGAGTCTCGCCAGCCTCTGTTCTTTGGGGGGCTGTTTTCCTCGTGATGGGGATCCCCGTAAGGCCCCCTGCCTGTCCAGTCCAGACTGCTCACGCAGTCCAGGTGAGACGTGGTCTGTGCTGCTGGCATGTGTGGGCAGGGCACCCAGACTGCTTCCCAAAACCACAGGTTTCTTCCCCAAGCGTTGCTGGGAGCCGCGGCGCAGCACCGTGGGTGAGTGCCAGAGCAGGCTGGGTGAGATGTATCCAGTCTCTATCACATCCCCTGTACAGGCCTGTTGCATATATGCAGTGATTTTCCAACTGGTGAGCAGAAAATGCCTCTACATGGAACTGCCAGCGGCAGATTCAAGAGAGCTGCCGGTTTTATTAGTTATTACTATTATTGTTTTGATGAGAAGGGTGGCAGGGCCAGCTGTCACCTCCTGCTCATGGCCTGCGGGTCTGTGGGTCAGATGCATCACGGAATGGGAGCAGATCGACTTGGCACATGGATCCCACCATCTGTGGGGGTAGCAAAGCCACGGATGGGCTGGTGCTAGGAGCGTCCCCAAATGGGACGGGATTTATGACCTTCCCTGCCTGTTACTGGCTGTTCCCGGAGCTACTGTGGCATGGCAAGCGGGCAGCCTGCTGGGATCATCCACCCTGGCAGTGCTGAGTGGTCCCTGTCAGTGTCAGCATGGCTTGGAGCAGGCAGTGTGCTTTTTGGCCCTGTCGCTGCCAGGACTGTGCTGAAATGGCAGAGGAAGTGCCAAGATCCTGCCATGAAGCCGAACATGACTCGGCCGAGGTAGAGGAACCAGGTTTTCCTAATTCATAGCTGCCAGGGCACCACTGCATAAACAGCCTGTCCCAAGCCCTGACCCCTTTTGCCGGCTTGCCATCTAGTTTTCCTGTTAGATCCAGCTGCATTGGTGTTGTTATCACTGCGGAATCACTGAGTCGCGCTGCCACAGGGACCGGCCTGCTCCAGTTACTGAGGTGGCACGCTCCAGGGTGTTTTTTTTGCCCAAGATAGCCAAAGAGCCAAAGGCACTGGGGAGGCGTGATGGGCGCGAGGAGGATGGGCGGCCAGTGGCAGAACGCAGCAGCCGGGTGACCCTGGTGCTGGAGGCAGCCCCGCAGCATCACTGCCGACGCTGTATTTGATTATTTTAAGAGAAACACACCCGGCGCGATTTAAGGCAGCGATGATGCAGCTCCTGCCCAGGCTCCCCGTGGCCCCGGACGAGCCTTCCCCCGCCTGAGCTGCGCAGGGGCGGCTGGTGGCAGCCGCTCACTCGCCCACGCGCTGCCGGTGCCGGGCTGCGGCGCCGACACGGTTAAGGCACCGGCGGGATCGGGAGCCGGCTGCAGCCACCGGCGGAGCCAAACTTGCCGAGTCAGGATGTGATAGCGGCAGGGACGGCTCTGCAGCATCCTTGGGTGCTGTCGCATCCCGGGGCGCGGAGGGCTCGGCTTTTACCTCTGCCAGACGCCTTTTCCCGGGGACGGAGCGGGAATGGGGTAGGAACCGTTCATCCGCTGCGTTTGCCGCCGGCTGTGGCAGCTGCTCTGCGCCGGCACCGGCGCCGCTTCCCGACACCCGCGGAGCCCGCAGCCCCGCCGGCAGCCGGGTTCGACTCGTTGCCTTGTACCTGCCGGCCGCGCATCGCCCTCCGTCCGAGCAGCGGAGACAGGTAGGTGCGGTGCTGGCTGCCGGCGGGGCCGTGCCTCAGCCGAGCAGCCGCGGCGAGCTGGCGGTGTCACACACCGGCGGACCCGCGGGGTGGACCGCGTTGCTTTGGCTCTGGTGTACGTGACGGCGGAGCCAGAATAACCCCGGCCGCGTGTGCTTTTTGGGCTGTGTCATTGACTCGGGCCGCTGAGCGGTGCCGGCGGTCACGGGCGACCTCACGTGTCGCGGCTGAGTCCCCCAGCGCCCGCCTGCCGCGTTGTGGTGATGATGGGCTGGGGAAGGAGCGGGAGCCCACCCGGGCCCTCGGAGGGGCCCCGTGGGCCGGGAGCTGCCGCGCCGCAACACAGGCTCCCGGGCCGAAGGAAGGGGCAGGGCTGCTGCTCTGCGGATCCCTGCGGCGCCGGTGCAGCCGGGGGAGGGGGGGGCACGGGACCAGCACGGGGTGTGAGCGCAGAGGTGACAGCAGGAGGTGGCAGGAGGTGCCGAGGCGACAGAGCAGGGCAGCATGAGTCATTGAGCTAAAGTCACCTTCCCCGTGGTGTGGAGGGGGGCATTTGCTGCAAACACAGTGAAAAAGGGGGAGAAATATGGGGACAGGCAGCTGGTGTGGGGAGATGGTCCCTGCGACATTACCTGCCTCCCTCACCTGGCTTGGGCGGGATGCTGGGGTGCCCAGGGCAAGGGTCCCTCAGCTCTCCCTGCCCCAGGGCCTCACCCTTGGAGGATCGGGCTCACCAGAAGCAGCAGTTTCATCCCTACATTCGCATTAATACCATGTTCAGTTTCACCTGCTCCTACTCTGAAGGCAGCATGTCTGGCAGGCTGCAGTATGTAGTGTCCCCCATCCTGGCCCAGCTCCTGGGGGCTTCCCAGCCATAAACCATCCCTGTTGCAGCGCCCACATTCCTGTACCCCGTTGTGCTGCCAAGGACAGGAATGGATTTGTGGGATTTTGGTGGGAGCACAAATCATGAGGGTGTCCTTCACCTGGCTCCTGGGTGCATCCTGCAGAAGAAAACACTTTTCTTCCCTCTCGGGCCGCTTCCAGACTCACAGCTGAGATGTGCCATGAGGGAGCTGGAGGTGCAGGAGCACTCTCAGGGAAGCACCAAGCTGCTGATACAGAGAGGATTGGATTTCTGGAGGTGCCTTTAGCTCAGAGAGCTCAGAGGGATGAATTGGCCCCAAAGGCTGGGACACTTTGGCTTTTCAGAGTCCAGACCCATGTGGCTGTGGTCCAGCTGTGCTTGCCAGCAAAGTCCCTCTAGCACTGCCAGAGACTTGCCAGCCACTACACTTGGTACCCGCAGCATTGCTGAGAGGCAACAGGGAAGGGGCATTGTGTTCCGCTGAAAATTGCAGAGATCTGAACTCCTGGCACCACAGCCCCCTGGGATACAGAATCGTCCAGTCCTGAGCCACGCAGGAGTGCGGGATTGTGGCAGTGCCAGCAAGGAGCTGCATGGCTGCGCTGGGACACAGGGTCCTGCTATCCTCCCTTGCAGGCACCCCCCAGCTTCCCTCAGCTTTGTGTTGTCCCCGCTAACAAAGTGACGTCGAGCTGGCATGAGCGGGCAGGACGGTGCCCAGCCAGTGGCTGCTCTGCTGACCCGGCGGTGCTGCAGGCAGCTGCCCACTGCCAGGCGAGGCCGTGGGAGCTGCGGAGCCAGCGCTCACAGCACCCGGCAGAAACGGGGGGTCACAAGGGCTTGGGGGGCTCAGCCTGGTGCTGGTTGTAGGACTCAGTGGGGTCCTGCTGCGAGCTCAGGTGAGTGCTGCGGGTTCGGGAGAGCAGCTCCCTCCTGACTTCCCCAAAATAAACCCGGCTTTACTGAGCCTGCCTGGGCTCCGGCTCCAACGTGGCTGTGGCCAAAGGAGACACACTCCTGCAGCTCTCAGGAGGAGGGCGATGGGGATCTGTGCCGGGGGCTGCAGCCCGGCCGAGAGCTGCGGTGGGCGGGTGGGCGGCTCCACGGGGATGGGCTCGGCTGCCGCAGCTGCTGCCATTGGGCTGCGTGGGCTGCAGGGGCTGCGCCGGGATGCAGGCACGCTGGTCTGGGATGCCAGAGGGATGCAGGATGCGGGAGGGATGCAGGATGCTGGCACATTATGCTGGAATGCAGAAGGGATGCAGGATGTGGATGCAAGATGCAAGCACGCCCTGCTGGGATGCAGGCGGGATACGATTTGCAGGCACACCATGCCAGGATGCAGGATGCAGGCATACGGTGCCAGAATGCAGGAGGGATGCAGGATGCAGCCATGCTGTGCCAGGATGCAGGCGGGATGCGTGCCAGGACATGAGCAAACTGTGTAAGGCCATGCTCCTGCTGAGCCCAGGGCAGCCGAGAGGGAGCCCGGAGATCTCTCAGTCCCCATCTGGGAAACAGAGCAGCTTGTGATCTGCAGTGTAAAGATGGCATCTCACTGGCCTAAAGAAAGATGGGATAAATTTAAATCCCAGCCCCAGTTCTGGAGGGAAGTGTCATTGTTTTCTGTGATACTGGAAACTGCTGACACTGTTGCAGGAGCAAGAGCACAGCTCTCAGGGAGTCATGCTGGATGCCCCTAGCACTGGGACAGGGACAAGGAGGGTCGGGGTACCTGGGGGTGAGCCCTCCTTTCCCTCCGAGCTCCCTCACCCCTGTGCACACAGTCACATATGGGCTGCAGGGAAAGCCAGACTGTTTTCCTGTCCTTAGCTTGTCCCTTTTCAGAGGGACCCTCAGGGACAGCTTCAGGGTTTTCAGAATGTTTCATTTTTCAGGCCCATGTTTCCTCAACATTTCCTGAGATCTTGGGACCCCCAGAAGTTTGGAGAAAGCTGGGAAGTCAAAGGAACAGGGCTGGGCCAAGGTGGTTTTGGGATCAGTGGGTCAGGGTGTGAGCCCCAGGGGCCAAGGCTGGCAGAGCTGCCGTACCCAAGCCACTGCCAATGCCTCATGGCCATCCATCTTGAGATCTCCTGCAACAGGAAGTTCCATCATGCGCGTGCCCCAAAAAAACTCATTTCTTCCTCTCTTCCTCTTCCCCTGTGGCAGGGTGAGGCAGCGAGTGGCTCCGGGGAGCCCAGGCTGGCTCCATGTATCCCGAATCCACCACTGACTCCCCAGCGCGACTCTCGCTGCGGCAGACGGGCTCCCCAGGGATGATTTACAGGTAAGGATGCAGGGCAGTGCTGGGAGGACTCTTTGGGGCTTCAAATCCACGTCTGTAGCAATCCACACTCCTGGAAACTGCCCCTCTACTCCTAAACTGCCCCAGCACACTTCGTGCAAAAGCTTCCAGCACAAAATCCCCCACACAGTAGCAGCAGCTTTTTAGGGCGCTGGTGCCTCTTATGGGCATAGGGGACACTTCCAGGGCAGTGCCAGTGCCTGCTGCATTGTCCACTGTGCTGTGACATGGGTGGGTGCCGCTGACCCTTCCCACAGCCACTGACTGCCACTCTCTCCCACTCCTCCTTTCTAACGGGGTTTGTGGCATCTTTCTTCTCTCTCCCCTTTGCTGTCGGAAGCGCGAGATACGGGAGCCCCAAGCGCCAGCTCCAGTTCTACAGGTAATCAGGCCCTTCCCCTCCCCAAAATCCCCCCAGCAAGTGGCTCTGGCCCATGCCCAAATAATGCTGGCACAGCACTGCCCTGCCCACTGTGCCAGGGTCCCTCTGTGTGGGATGGGCATCACAGGTGTGGCATCGCCTCATCACCTGCTTGCGGGTTCAGAAGCGTGGTGTGGGGACCCTGGAGTGTGGCTGGGTGGGGGGAACTGTTCTCATGGGCTGTCCAAGCAGCAGAGTGGGGCCACATGGCTGGGGGGGCAGCCACTGTGGGGTGTGGGGTTCAGCTCAGCTTGGGAGGAGCGTCCCATGCCAATGCTGTGCCTGGAGAAGCCCCTGGCTTTTCCCAAGAGCAGCTCTGGGAAACCAGCCAGCTGTTCCACGGCTCCTGCTATTAGTCTCATTAAGTGGTACAGGAGGCAACAATCGCCCCCATCACCCTTTTACCGTCTGAAGTGAGGGCGGCACTTCCCCACACACTGCCTGCAGCTGCTCCAGTAACCCCCAGCAACCCGGTGGTGTGGGACTGGGTCTGGCCTGGCTGCCGTGAGGTGTGGGACCAGGGGCTGCCCCTCGATGGAACCGTGCCCGCCCACCCCTTCATCCCACACTCGACAGGAGGAGATGAGGCAGGCCAGCAATGGGATGGCTCAATGGTACTGACAGTGTCCAGTGTCCGTCTCTGTGCTGCCACCAGCACTGCTGAGCCCCAGCTACGGGCAAGTTTTGGCTGCCAAACTGGCCTGAACCACTAGACATAGCTGGTGCAAAAGGCCAACAGGCAGGAGCTTGTCTGTAGGCTGCCTTCAGACAGCAGCCACCTGTGTTCATCACCCAGTTCCGTTTCGGGGGCTCCCTCCTGGGGCTTTCAGTCCTGCCACAGGCCAGCTCTGACTTCACTGCCGCGGGGACCACAGGAGGCTGCGTCTGCCGCAAGGCACTGTCTCCACTCCCTGACGGCCCCACCGCCCTGTGTGCTGGTGAGACCTGTCACCGCAGGGCGAGGGGCGGCCGTGCCAGCATTGATAAAACAGCGGCACATCCCCGGGCTTTTAGTGAGGCGCCATGAATAATTTAACTCCCCTTCGCAAAGAAGAAAATCCCCTAATAGAGCTAATGGAGCGCGGCGAGAAGCAGGGCGCTGGGGGCCCGGACGCAGCCGCCAAGTGCTCTGGAAGCCAAGCTCCGACACTCCCCTAATGCAAAACAACGCGGCGACCGCGGCTCTTATATCTGCCCCAGGGCAGCCCGGCCGCCCAGAGCTGCGCTGCTCTGAAGCTGAGCAGCTTCCCCGGCGCGGTGAGTCGGGGCGGCGAGCGGGGCTGGGCACGGTGGGCGATGAGCGGGGGCGGGCACCACCACCGGGAGGCCGCTGCGGGCAGCAGGGAAGATTTTTCCCTGCAGGGTGACTTGGGATTTGATGGCTTAGGGTGGTTTTCTTTCAGAGTTTGGGGTCTTCCTGGCTTTAGGCGGGCTGGTGGCTTCTAGTTTCCCAGTTTGGCAAGCCAGGCTAGCCAGATATCTCTACAGGCAGCTGCCCTGCCTGTCACCCACTTGTTGCGCCCCGACACTGCTAACAGTGCTGTTATCCCACAGAGCTGCTCTGTCCCCCATCCCTGCTCCTTCATTGCAAAACAGCCTCTCCCGCTTGGGCATGGCACAGCTTATCCTGGGCAGATCCTGCAGCCCCACTGCCAGTCATCCCAGGGGCACTGGGATTTCTGCTATCAATGGCCACCTCCACGCTCTCTCTGCCGTCCAGTTCTGTTCTGCAAAAAATCAGGGAAGTGTCAAGATAGGGCAGCCGGTGGATTCCCACCCCATTCCTCAGAGCAGCCCGGATCAACCCCCAGCTCTGCTTGCTGCAGCTGTTTTGCTGCTGTAGAGCAGCAGTGCAGCTAGCTCAGGTTTCTCCTTGCTGCTGTCAGATGAGGGGATCCTATCAGGGCAAGGAGATCCCACTGGAAACAAGGAGATCCCACCAGGTGCCTGTACCCAGCAGGACCCACTGGCACTGCCCTAATTAAAGCTACCAGCCATGGAGAAGGGCTGGTGCTGGAGGTGCCGGTCTCCAGTTTTGAGGTGTGGCAGGAAGAGGCTGATGACCAGGATTCAGTTTGGCTTTGCCACAACAAAGGGAAATGTTTCCTTTCCATGTCTCCCAGCTTTCCCAAGGCCTTGCTACAGAGCAGGAGGAGCACAGAGCGGTCTCTGGCAACACTGGATGTCAAAGGAGACTGCCCAGAATTTTGGTCATACCTGGCCAGCTGCTCCTCCATATCCTCTGGGTTTCCTTCTCCTTTCCTCTGGAGGTCACACCTCAATGGCAGAGAGCGCTTCACTTTTGTCTCCTGCAGCTGTCAATTTGAGCTTCACGGGGAAAGAAAAAATCACCAGTGGGAGCCTGGCTAGAGTCTGATGCCGGTGTAGATGTGTCCCCAGTGCATCCCCAGTGGCCACTCCGGCACCAACACCACAGCTTTGGCCCCAGTCCCTGCTCCCTGCAGACGCTGAAAACAAGGGAATTTGCAGAGAGAAGCGCAGAAATTGATGCCGGTGCCACTGCCAGTGAGGTCCCAGCCATACAGACAGCAAGGACTCGGGTGTGTGAGGAGCCCACCCTGCGGCAGGCTATTTTCGGCAGCCGCACCGGCTGGGAGGTCGCTGCCGCGGTGGTGGGGAAGGTGTTGGCTGGTGGCGCACATTGCTGCAGCGTGACGCAGGCACAGTGAGCACCCAGTGCCCACAGACCCTCTGCCGATGTCCACCCTTTCCAGGAGCCCCATGGCGATCCCTTTCCCATCCCGATTTTCCTTGCCCATTGGCACACAGTGCCAGGCTCTCACCAGCAGTACTTCTGCCACTGCTCACCGTGCCTCGGCCAGCTCCTGGGACCCGCTGCGTCCCTCGCAGGGATGTAAACCAGGGAGAGTGCAAGCTGGGAGCCAGCACAGCTGGGCCATGGGCCACACTGCTGTATCGTGGCTTGGGGCAGCTGTGGCAGGCACCACTGCAGCCTCAGACGTAGATTGTGCCGCATCCCTGTCCTGCTGCTTCTCCCATTGTGGGTCAGCTCCCAGGCCAAGGCTTTGCTCCGCTGAAGAGACTGGCTTTGCAAGGGTCCCCGCGTGTCCTGGCAAGGGCAGGGGCCACGACTCTAGCACGGCAATGCGGGCAGGGCTGCGCCCTGAGTGGCACGGGAGCCCATATTGTGCTTTCCCAGCTCTCTCCGTAGCACCACGGAGTGTTTGGTGGCGTGGCTGGCCGGCAGAGCCCACGCTCGGGTGGCAGGATGCTCTCCATGACCTACAGTGAGAGCCTGCGCAGCGTGGCCAGCCGGCCCAGCCCTGAGTGGGGGCTGCCCCCAGCCCCCCGGGCGGCCGACGGGCTGGAGCTGCGGCGGCTGCGGGACGTGCGGGCAGCAGCACGGGCGAAGACTCTGGAGGAGTTCCTGCGGATGCACGGGCTCTCCCTGGCTGACAGCACCGCCTGCACCACTGGCATGAAGTACAGGTAAGCGAGGGCACCGAGGGCCGAGGTGAGGAGATGACACAGGGAACGCTGCTTGGTGCTGGTTTGACACCTCGGCAGGAGAATGGCTCTCACCTAAGCTCACCTCGGCTCCCCTGCCTCCGGCTGGGAGGAGCCGGTGCCCTTGGCACGGCGTGCGCCAGAGAGGCGGCAGCAGATCGGCGCAGTGTTAGCACTTTCTAGTTGGTGATCTTTGAGCTTCTCACTTGACATTCCTGTTTGCTGTTTGGGCATTTGCAGATGCAAACATCCTCTGAGATTTAAAGATCAGGCACCTGGAGCAGGCAGCCGCTGAAGAGCTGTTTCTGCCTAAGAAGTGTAAATCTCTATCTGATGCAGGTACATCTCTGCCTGGCTGAGATGAGGGGTGCATCTTCACCTGACAGGGGTTCATCTCTGCCTGATGGGTGTAAATCTCCATCTGATGGGGATACATCTCCACTTACAGGTGTGCGCCTTCCTCCTGTGATGGGTGTGCATCACAGAGCGGGTGCATCATTAATTTTGCATGTGGGTCCTGGTGCAGGGTGTATCAGGATTTCAGCTAATGTCCTTGTCAGGAGGATACTCCAGGCAGCTGGAGAGGTAGCCCTCAGAGGGATGCACCCCTCCCCGCTCTCCCCTGGCATTGCGGGTGGGGCAATGGGGTGCAGAGCCCAGCACCCCCAGTAACCTAGGTCAGGCTTTGGGGGTACCAGGGCTGAGGACAGTGGCTGTTCTCCAGTGGCAATACAGGGGTGCCCCTTGTCCTCCACTGCAGCGAAGCCCCGGGAGCTGGCAGCTCTGCCGGCTCCTGCCATGCCACGCCACGGGTCGGGTTCCCCTCCGCTCACAATGACCGCGGTAACATTTACACAGTGGCAAGAGCCCATCTAATATTCATGGAGCCATTATTTATTGATGGGAGCAGCTGGCACAGACACCCCAAAGGTGCTCTTTCTTTGGACATGTCCTCGCTGCCACCAAAATTTGTGGGGTTTCATCCTCTGGGGGATGACAACTGCAGCCAGGTCCCCCCCGCACTGGAGCCGGCGCTGGTGCTGGCACTGGTGCTGGCAGGATTACCAGCTAAGGAGCTTTGCGAGAGAGGGAAGCGGAGGAGATTACAAGATCTTTCATTAGGTTTGGGGTAAATGTGCATAATTTCCTGCAAGCCCCGTCGCTGCATTTTGCTCCATCCTGAGGGGTGCGGCCGGTGCCGGCAGCCGGCAAGTGGCCTCGGCTGCCGGACTGTGCTGTTAGTTTACTGATTTGTGTCCCTGCTTCGGCAGGAGGTGCTGGAATTCACCTCGCTCGACTTCGCTTGCACTGGGAGAACTAGGGGGAATGTGCTGCTGCGGCTGTGGCCCCGAGGGCGACAACTTCAGCAAACAGCCGGGCTCTGCCGCGGGAGAGCAGTCGGCATCGCCGCCGCCCAGCCGTGGGTTTGGCGAGGCACACGCGTCGCTACCGGAGGGTTTGGTTTCGGACCCGTGCAGGGGAATCTGCTGCCGTGCGTGGCCGGAGGGAGGCAAGGAAGAATCCCTCCAACTCCGCAAGCTGAGGCTGTGCCCCAAACCGGGGCTGTGGGCCAGCAGCCGAACCCGCGGAGAGATGCCCAGCGGGGCGCAGGGCAGTCCCGCCCCGCCACGGCCGCTCCGGAGGGTCTGCCCCCACCTGCCCGCGTTGCCGTTCGCTCGCTTCCTGAGCTCATCAAATATTGAGGGCAGGAGGGCTGACGGGAGCGCTCCGCGCCCGCCGCCTCGCAGCCCCCCGCCGTCACGTTGGCGGCGTGCGGGAGGAGCTCCCCGCCTCGCCCGGGGCGCCGGCTAAATTTAGGCAGCTGGCGCTGCTGCCCGCCGGAGCAGCATGCAGGTCTCCTTTGTGTGCTCCGAGCACAGCATCAAGAGCCGGAGCGCGGAGGACCGGCTGAACAGACAGAATGCCGGCAGCCCCAGCCTCGGCACCCGCGGCAAGTTCCGCGCGGTGGCCATGGTGGCCCGCAGCCTGGGGCAGCTCTCGGTGCAGAACGCCCCCTCCTCCAGCGACTCCAGCGTCAAGCAGCCGGGGATGAAATACCGGTAGGAAACGGGCACTCCTGGGGCTTTCCCTGTTCCTCACGGCGAGCCGTGCGGCGAGGGGCGACTGGGGGCGAGGGGCGCCGCACTCCCTAATCTCCGGTTTGCGTCCTGCTCTGTCGGTTTCTCGTCGTTAAAAGTGCTGACCGTGCACCTCCGTGCGCTTCCTCGCTGTTTGCTCCTGTCCCCTCAGGGCAGCTTTGATCCAGCCGCGCGTAAAATCTTCAGGATGGGGGAGAGAAGGGACCTTAAAATTCAGGGTAGGATTAGTAGCATCCTCAGTGTCTGCCAAGCCGGGCTGGCTGCCGAGCCGGGGGGGTCTGGGAGTCACGGTAGCGTTAATCCGGGCTGCCATGGCATCCTTTCGGTGCTGCCGGAGACTCGGTGCCCTGCGGAGAGAGCACAGAGCCATTAGCGGCTCTGACTGCCCATGGTGGTTCTGAAAATGGGGTGATGTGTGCATGTGGGGTCCCCCTGTCACTGAGGGCTTCCCCCACTGAGGCTGAGTGTGCACCCAGGCGTGGGGCTGGGGCTCCCCCCGGATAAGCATGGACCCCAGGACAGGATAAGGTCCCCCCCCCCAAAGCGAGCCTGCACGACATGGTCCAGCTGCCAGTGGCCGCGTGCCTCCGCTGCAGCCCAGATGTGCCAGCATTAGGCAACAAAGTGTGTCAGGCCAGCAGAGCGCTGGGGTGAGCCTGGCTGTCACCCGCCAGTGTCGTCCAAATCAGCCGAGTCCCTTACCCAGGCGCTGGGGAGGGGGCTGGTCCAGTTCTGTCCAGCTCTCCAACACCAAACCCTCGCAGTGGTAACCGCAGTACTGGGGCAATGCGCCGTGGCATCCTTGGGGCTCAGTGCTCCTGCTCCACGGTCGTGTCCTCATCCAGAGGAGGAGCATACAGCAACACCCTCTCCCAGGCAATGAGTGATCAGCTCGGGAGTCCCCACTGGTGGCTGCTGGAGGGACAGTGGCACAGGGCAGTGGACAATGGCTCCAAGCAAGTGGATGGGATAGGAAGGCTAAAGCACAGTGTGGGGGAATGCTTGGCTTTCCCACAGTCTGCTGGTATCTTTATTGGGTAGTCTGTCAACACACTTTTGGGCTGGGAAGCTGCGAGCTGTGATGGCCACCTGGGCAGGGGAACCCCAGCAATCCTCTTGGAATGTCCAGTAAGAGTCAGGTGCTCTCCATTCTGCATGGCAATCCCCCATCATGGGTGCTTGAGCCACTGCTGGCCCACGGCCATGACCTCTCCCCACCCCAAAATGCTCTAAAAACACCACGGGACAGGCAGAACACCTGTGCCTCCAGATGCTAGACAATAAGATGGCAGCACAGAGGGATGCTGGCCTGACTCAGTGCAGCCCATGGCTGCCTGTGGCCGGGCTGCAGCCACTCCCTGCCCGGCTGCCGGTGCCCGTGTCGGCGGTGCCGGCGGTGGCGGTGCCTCCGGTTGCTATGCGACACCCGCGCGGGCGAGCTGCCGCGGCTCACCTACACTTTATTTATTTTAACGCTCATTTCTTGAGCCTTTGTCATTTTTAACAAGTAACTGGCTCTCCATCACCACAGCGAAGGCGTCTGCCAGCCTGGCCCCCTTCCCGAAAGCTGTTCTCCAGTTCCTTGTGCCGGTCAAATTTTCTGGGGTGCTCCATTTCTCCAGGATGTTGCTCCACTCCTAAGCACTCTCACCTGGTGCAAGCCCTGTGCTTCCCTGTGCAATCAAAGAACAGGCACAACTCATGCCATGTATGGGATGCTTCAGTCCTGGCCACTGGCATGCCGGCTCCTCTTCCTCCAGTCTCATTCCCCAGTGTCAGGGGCACTCTCAGGGCAGCTGGGCACCCCAACCTCATCATGGGGAGCTGCTTTAACAAGGTCACTGATCTCCCAATAGCCCTGCCGGGCACAGCATCACTGCGCAGGTGCAGGCAGTGCCACTACTGAGCTATGGGTTGCCCAGCCTGGGATGGCTCGTTAATCAGTTGAGACAGGACTCTCATTGTGGAATCATCCCAGGTAGGGATGGGGATCAGGGGCCACCAACACACCTCCCAGTCCTCACACCTGGTGTGTTTGGTGGCATGCCGGATGCATGAGACAGTGTTTTGGAGCTTTCTGGCACCTTTCCTAATGGTCTCTGTCTTCCAGGAACCTCGGGAAGTCTGGGCTGCGTGTGTCCTGCCTGGGTCTGGGTAAGTGCCAGGGTTTGCCACAGCCCCTCGGCATCCCCTCAGTTCCACAGCAGCTGCCGGCACTTCCTGGCCAGGGCAGCGCTCGCTTGCCCCGGCAATATTTGCAAAGGGAAGGAAAGGGTTTTCCTCAGCCCTGCGGCTGTTTTGAGTCACGGCCCAGAAATTGTCAAATTGTTTTCTCTTTTTCTGACACGATAGGAAGCGACTGGGCCGTGCTGGGAGCACCACAGTGCACGCGGCAGGGCCAGCTGTGGCCACCACGTGCCAGGGCTGTGCTGAGGGAGCCGGGGTGGGTGGCTGGGGGTTGAGGTGGCGGCGCTCGTTGCTCACCGTTCACTGTGCACACACATCTCTCTCCCCTGCAGGAACATGGGTGACTTTCGGAGGGCAGATTACAGATGAGGTAAGGCTGCACCCCTGCACCCCATTACTCCTCAGCCTTTCCTGAGTGAGTGGGGAGGGGATGGGGCCAGCACAGCCACGGCCGTGGCCTGGATGCACGCGGCAGGCCGGAGCTCGCCAGCGCTCTGCGCACGCGCTTGTGTGCCGGCTCTTGGCCACCCCCTTCACCGACCCCGCTCTCTCCTCGCAGATGGCAGAGCAGCTGATGACTTTAGCTTATGACAACGGCATTAATCTCTTCGACACGGCAGAAGTCTACGCTGCTGGCAAGTAGGTACCCTGCTTTGGCAGTGCCACAGGGGTCTCATCCTGCACCCTGACTCCCACCAAATCACAGTGGCACTGGGACTCTCCCAGGTTTGCCAGCTGCAAAGCAGCTTCCAGGACAGGGCTCTGAGTGCTTGCTCACTGGGGGAGTAGGGGTTCTGGCAGTGCCATGCTTCCCATGGTGGCCTGTGTCATGCAGGTGCAGCCGTGCACCCTGGTACAGCACAGCTGTACCCACAGCACACTAGCCCAGAGCATTGGAGTGTGCCCATGCATTAAAATTACTAAGTTCATGCACTGGAGGCAGCCCAGCTCTGGGCGAGTGCAGCCAAGGGGCAAACAGTGTCCCCACAGCCACTGCATTTGCCTCTTATTCTCCTGGGGTCTGGTGCCATCCCTCCTGGCTGCCACTATTCCCCATGGCCACAGCTGCCAGGTGCCAGTTGCTGATGTCTCCTTCCATTGTAGGGCCGAGGTGGTGCTGGGGAACATCATCAAGAAGAAAGGGTGGAGGTAAGCTGGACACCATCCCTATTTGGCAAAACCATCACTGTAGTCCCGATGGGCTGGGGAAAGCTGGTAGAGCAGCCTTGGGCAAGAGTGTGCCATCCCAGGCAGGGTGCACAGGGCTTTGCAGGTGCCACCACCAATGATTCTCTCTTCCTCCCTGCAGACGGTCCAGCCTGGTCATCACCACCAAAATCTTCTGGGGAGGAAAGTAGGTAACACCCACCCTCCATCAGAGCAGCTGGCACAGGTCAGGCTCTCACCCCAGGCTCTCACCCACCTTTCCTTTTCCAGGGCTGAGACAGAGAGAGGCCTGTCCCGAAAACACATCATCGAAGGTAGGGGTAGGGATGAGGGCGCTCGCTAGGCACTGCTGGCCCCAGTGCTACGCTGTGCCTCAGCATCTGCCTCACTGCTAGCAGCACGGGGCTCAGCACCCCTGACAGCCCCATCCATGCTGCAGGTCTGAAGGCATCGCTGGAGCGGCTGCAGCTGGAGTACGTGGATGTGGTGTTCGCGAACCGGCCCGACCCCAACACGCCGATGGAAGGTGGGTGCGCGCCGCGGTGCCGCGCTCCTCCCATCTGCCTCTCATCGCCGTCGCGGTTGGTTTGCGCCAGGCTTGTGTTTCAAGGGCATTTTCCCTCCCGAGCAGAATCCGCCCCCTCCGCCACCACCGTCGGCCTGCGCCACAGTCACAGTTTTGCCAGCCCCTGCCCGGTGCCAGGAGCCTCTCGGGCCACAGCGGGGCGGGTTGGCTGTGCGGTGGCAGGTCACTGCCCCTGTCCCAGCAGCGGTGACTCCACTTTCTCTAAATCTCTCTTTTATCACCAGGGGACCCATTTAGTTCCTCCAAGTCCAGGACTTTCATCGTAGAAGGTACTCCCTGCCCGCACTCTGCCCGCCAGCCGCTGCCTGTCCCAGCGGTGTTTCCCGGGGCAGAGCCCCAACTCCTCTGTGATCCCCCATCCTCGTTCCCCCCTCTCAAGCAAACCCCGCCATGAGATGCAGAGGCAGGGGCAGCATAACACTGACATCCCTCTGGCTCTTCAGACTGTACTGCAGTTTAAAGGACAAAAAAAACAGAGAGGCTCCCACCCCCAAGGGTCCTGCCATGGGGTGCCCTTGGCACATGCCGGGGTCTGCAGCAGGGTCCCTCCCCACCAGGGCAGCTATGAGCATGCTGGGGTGTGTGCCCCGGTGCCGGCTGGGTGAGCCTCATGCCCCTTGCCCTCCCCGCTGCCCGCCTTTGGCTGCAGGAGCACGCCTTGGCTTGACCTCAGCCCGCATGGCTCAGGGCTGGCTCTCCCCAAGACCCCTGAGTGGCTCACACAGGGTTCAGGCTTTCCTCTGTGGGTCTCTGTGTGTGGGCAATGCATCAGTCCTTCCTCCTGCAGTGCTGGTAACCCCACAGGGCATGGGGCCACTGGCAGAAGCCTCAGGCTGCTCTCCATGCAGGGAGAGCCTGGCACCGTGTGAGCATGTCAGGTCGGCTGTGGTCCCTGGCACATCCTGAGTGGCTGCTCCCTCTGTCCCCATCCTGCTCTTCTGAAAGCATCCTCTGGACGCCACCCAGCTCCCACCGCAGCATTGGGCAGTGGGACGCTCGCCAGCTGTCAGCACAGCGCGAGCCCCCTTCTGCCAGTGCTAAACCCCTCCTGCCACTCTCTCCTTTCCTCCCGGCAGAGACAGTGCGAGCCATGACCCACGTCATCAACCAGGGGATGGCCATGTACTGGGGGACCTCACGCTGGAGCTCCATGGAGATCATGGTAGGAGCCCAGGGGACCGGGGCGGCTGCAGCGGAGCAGCCCCAGCGATGCCGCTGACGTTGATTTAATTAGACAGCAGCTACTGGGAGCCAAGCGTGTGCAGATGCACTTAAGCCTTCGTTATTTTTTGGGGCGGCCGCTCAGGACTCGGCTGGGGGGTTTGGTAGGGGGCTCGGGGGGAGCGGCAGGGCGCTGAGGGTCCTGGCTCTTCTGCAGGAGGCATCCTCAGTGGCCCGGCAGTTCAACCTGATTCCGCCGATCTGCGAGCAGGCTGAGTACCACATGTTCCAGCGGGAAAAGGTGGAGGTGCAGCTCCCTGAGCTCTTCCACAAGATAGGTATGACAGTGGGGATTCCTCCCCAGCCCCTCAAAGTGCAGTGCTCCCCAAGCCCAGTGCTGCTGAGGCCACATGCCATGGCCCTTGGGGGAACTGGGAGCAGCAGTGTCATCACCTTGTTCTGCCCTGTCTCCAGGTGTTGGAGCCATGACCTGGTCCCCACTGGCCTGTGGCATTGTCTCGGGGAAGTACGATGGAGGCATCCCCCCCTACTCCCGTGCCTCGCTGAAGGTGAGCTGCACCAGGGCTGGGAGGGCACATGGGGATGGACAGTGCTGGGGGAGCAGGGCCAGAGCCCTTGCAAAGTCCCTACGGGAACAGGAACTCCAGGAGCCACAACACAGGGAGTTTGGGATGCCCTGCCTGTGAAAGGTGCTGGCGCACCCTGATCTCATCACAAGACCCCTTTCTGCTTCCCAGGGATACCAGTGGCTGAAGGACAAGATCCTGAGTGAAGAGGGCCGGCGGCAGCAGGCAAAGCTGAAGGAGCTGCAGGCCATTGCTGAGCGTCTGGGCTGCACCCTGCCCCAGCTTGCCATCGGTAAGAGGGTGGGGGACAGTGGGGGACAGCTGGGGGTGACACCAGAGGTATATGGGCCATGCTCAAGCTCTGCTCTCCCTTCTGTCCCAGCCTGGTGCTTGCGCAATGAGGGTGTCAGCTCTGTCTTACTGGGGGCCTCCAATGCCGACCAGCTGATGGAGAATATTGGAGCAATACAGGTCAGTGCTCCCAGCAGGAGCAGCATTTGCCCACAGCACTCATTGCAGTGCTGCACTGTGCAGGGAAAGAGGGTTGCAAAGCCGGCTCCATGACAGGTTTTGCTTGTCATGAAGGCGAGAAGCAGAGACGAGGCTTTGCTGGGCTGAGGGGGCAGGGTCGGGCCTGACTCAGGCTCTCCCTAACTGGGTCACCCAGCCGGCAAGCTAGGGCTTATGGCACGAAGACGGTGGGGTGGAGGCGGTGAGCATCCTTCCGCGGGCACCGGGGCCACNACCCTGCCGCGGGCACCGGGCCCACAATCCCAACTCCCAGCGTTACCTCCCCCCCCCCCACTCCCCCGCAGGTCCTTCCAAAGCTGTCGTCTTCCATCGTCCACGAGATCGATAGCATCCTGGGCAACAAACCATACAGCAAGAAGGACTACAGATCCTAAGCGCGCCCGAGCACGCCGCCCGCCGCGCAGCCCTCGCCGCCCGTTCGCTTGCTTACGCTTTGTTGGAGCAAAGTGGAGAGTGTGGTTTGCACCGCGAGCGCCGAGAGCCACGCTCCTGCCC
>VWZN01015187.1:72427-98414 GCA_013396955.1 Regulus satrapa | reverse complement strand
CTCTGCCCTGCGCCGCTGGCACCAGCAGCGCGGCTCCGGCACTGTGGGGATGCGGTTCACGGCGAGCGCCTGCTCCCGGGGAAGGGGTGGGTGGGATGGTGACAGGGAAGAGCCTGGGGTGCTCCGGCCAAGCACAGGGCAAAGCTGTGCTGCGGGGAGGGGCCGCACCAGGCTGGGAGGAGTGTGTGTGGGCAAGTGTGCAAGTGTCTGTGTGCGTGGACACGCGGAGATGCAGGGACGTGCAGACGTGCGGCGACATGCAGACGTGTGGATTTGCAGACAGCAGCTGTGGAGGTGAGCACAGCCTACACGCGCCTTCAGCTGTATCTGCACAAAGCTACTAAAAGGCTCTATACATGCACCCACATGCAGGGGTGTTACAGGGGTGGCTGCAGACAGAAACACAAACACACAGTCACACACGAACAAATGTAGCTCTACCTCCACCTCTTATCCCTGACACCACTCTCTGAGAGATCAATACCTATTTACCTGTATGTAGATGTGCACCCACATCTCTGAAACTTGCACATATAATGCACAATATACACACACACGTAGACACGCGTGTGGTTGTGTATATACAGACATACATGGTTCTGTGTGTTGATCCATATATGTAATATATAGATGCATACATTTCCATGTAAATATAATGCTATAACAGCATCCGTGTTTGTATGGATATATGCACACATGAACATTACTGATATGTACTTAAATGTGTGTATATGCAGATAGATGTGTATATAGAGATACATGTGTAGATGTCTCTATATCCATACCCAGCTCTTTAACTATGCACTCATGTCTGTACATCTATAAACGTGCCATATATACACATGGACACAGATTTTTGTAATTTAGATATAGTTATAGCTACATATATATAGCTGTATATCTAGCTATAGTTATATATATATATGGATACAAGTATGATAGATACACATAGATGATATATAAAGTTATAGAGAGAACAATATAACTATAGCTACATGTATCTATCTCTTTATAGCTCTTAGCTACTCTGTGCAAAACATTTTCCCAACACCTATATATATGTATCCATATACACGTACATTTAGATGCTGTTTCTCTCTGCACACATAAATAGAAAAACTGTAAATGTATGTGCAAACTGTGTGTGAACTGTGCAGTCTTGGCACATGTATGAGCTTTGCACTCACAGTGTGAGCTCTGGGAGCTGTGCTGAGAGCTCTGCACTGTGAGCTCTGAAGTGTGTGAGAGATCTGTGCACTGAGCTTTGCACTGTTTGTGAGCTCTGGAGCGTGAGAGCTCTGTGTACTGTGTGTGAGCTCTTGCACACTGTTTGTGAGCTCTGGAGTGTGTGTGAGATCTGTGTGCTAAGCTCTACACACTATGAGAGCTCTGTGCATGCTGTGTGTGAGCTCTGGAGTGTGTGAGATCTGTGCACTGAGCTCTACACACTGAGAGCTCTGCCCTGCGTGAACTCTGTGCATGCTGTGTGTGAGCTCTTGCACGCTGTTTGTGAGTTCTGTGCACTGTGTGTGAGCTCTGTGCACTGAGAACTGCAGTGTGTATGTGTGTGTGTGTGTGTGTGTGTGTGTGTGTGTGTGTGTGTGTGTGTGTGTGAGCTCTGTGCACAGTGGGTGTGTGTTTATCTGCTGTGTAGCCGTGGCTGCACCTACAGCCCCACTATAAATGTGTGTGTGTACAAGCACGGGTGGTCTCTCCTGACCCACTCAGGACATCAGAGCTCCCATCTGTATACAGTTGACAGGCAGTGTGCACACCTCCCCCATCCATACCCTTACACCTTTAGGGACATGGATTTACCTGCAGCTATATCTTTACAGCTCATCTATACATGTACATCTGTCTACAGAACTACATCGATGTTTGTGTGCAAACAGAAACATATACATTGCTATATATGTGTGACATACATGTGTGTCTCTGTGGATATACACACATGTATACTATCTCTGTCTAGGATACACCTTTACATATATCTACACTTACATATAAATATATAAAAATTACAAATACATGTGTGTCTGTGTACACATACACAAAGATCGATACACCTATGCAGTCATACAGAAATACAGATATGGAGATACAGAGATGTGTAGATACACAGATACATCTACTACACGTGTATGTATAGGCATGTGCAAATATTCAAATTTAAAACACACATATATGTGTATTCTTATATATACATACACGTATGTGTACATACACCTCTGTAAATACAGATCTAGACATCCCCACCACATATAGATCTATCCTGTGTACGTATATCCATTTTCTACTCATACCTGTTTCTACACACACACACTCACAAGTATTAAAACCACAAAAACATTATATAGGCATGTACAATATACAGGTGTGTATGTACAGATACATACACACACAAGTACCTAAATAAATCAGTATTTATAGCTGTGTAAGCTCACATAAAGATATATATGCACACATATAGATCTAAAACACAGTTCTACACATGTGTACATAGATCTACATATGCTGTATATGAAGAGGTACATGTGTGGGGGTGAGGCAGACATATGTACATATATGTGCACTCATGCAGAGTGCAGTATCTGTGTAGATACAGCATTCTTGTGTCCGTGTCCCCGTGTCTCCACGTGCACACACATCTGTGTACATATGTGTGTGTGTGTTTAGATGTGTCTGTTTGTGTGGACACGTGTATGTGTGTGAACACACGTGCAGGACAACAGGGATACCAAGACTGTGGCCAGGCCCCCCTGAGGCCGCCCCACCATCCCTTCCCCTGCCAGACTCCACTGCGTCCTTCCCAAAGGATTTATTAAAACACAGAACAGAAACCGGGACACACAGAGCACGAAGCGGATGCAGGGGCGTTGCTTACAGCTGCCAGTGTCACCACGCTTGAGGTGTCCCCATCCCAGTTCCAGCTGTCCCCTCTTGTCCCACATCCCCTCCATCTGCCTGCCCCAAGCCCGGCACATGTGGAGCCCCAAGCGGCCCCACAGCAGTGCCAGGGATTCCAGCAGGGCAGCAGCAGGCCTGCGCTTGCTCAAACCACGAGGATGAAGAGAAGGCCCTTGGGAGGGGNACAAACTCTTCAAGTCTTCAATAAGAAAGTGCAAAAAATGTACACGGACACAAACCCCCAGCCCCACCGCTCCCACAGGGCCACAGCAGGCAAAGCACACTTGAAGCAGGAGCGGGACAGCGCGGCAGCGCCGGCAGCAGCTTGTCTTCCATGCAGGCAACGCTGGCACAATTTCCCCACCGACCTCTGGCAACAGCGGCTCATGGCCAGGGACAGGGAACTGCCTCCCAGGGCTGCTGCGAGAAGAGGGGAGGGCTGCCCATCAGCCAGATCTGGACCCTCCCCACATGCCAACCCCACCTGGGAGGGGCTGCAGGAAGGATCTGCTCCCACCTCCACTGCGGCTGCTTGCATCAGAGGCTGCAGCCAGGTACTGGCACTGAGGGGGCAGCTCAAATGCAGCCTTCATTTAGTCCCCCAACCCTTCATGTTCCCCAGCAAATGGAGCACAGAGTGGGAAGCACAGCCTTACCTCGGCAGGAGCGAGAGCTGCAGGAGAAAATCGTGGGAACTGCTAAATATCTGTGGTGACAGAGGAAACACCTTGCTCACTACTGTCCTTTGGCAGCACTCCTGGACCGCCCAAATCCACCCTCTGAATTTCTCTGCCCAAGAGCAAAACCCCAACCTACCAGTCACATAGGGTCCCAGAGGCATCTGGCTGTAGTTAACAATCCCACCTGGCCCGGGACCACGGAAATTTGGCCCAAAGCTGTTGTTGAAGATCTGGGCAGAGCCAAAGGAGCCCTGGAGAGGCAAGGAGGGAGAAAAGACATGGGCCTGCAGCCCTGACCTGACCATGACCCTGCCAGTGAGGGCTCTGTGGCCATCCCCACAGACCTGGGCAGCTGGATCCCCTCCACGGGTGGCCAGGCGGCTGAGGATGCTCCGCTCTGACATCTGCAGCCGGGCGGCCACGGGCGGGATGCGGGACAGCATGGAGGGCAAGCGTGTCACATCAGCCTTCATGTCACTCAGCAGCTCCTCGAGCTGGTTCAGCACTGCAAGAAAAGCAGTAGGTACCTGGGGGGGAAGCCTGCCCGGCCCAGCAAGCTGAGAGGAGCTGGCAGCTCCTGGCTGAGAGAACACAAGATGGGGTCACCTCCCGGCTTGGCTCCCCAAGTGAGGGTGGGGAACCCCTCCTAGCCTCAGAACAGACTCCCCCAACCCTGCAGGCACGCACCCTTGTGCAGGACAGCATTGGCAGGCTTGTTCCCAGCCAGGGACTCTTTGGAGAGGTGCTGGTGGCTCTCGGCAAGGCACTCCACTTCTGCCAGCCGCGCGTTCAGTGCCATGGCCGGGTGGCTGGGGTCTTGGGTCATGTTGAGGTACGCCGCCCTCCGCAGCTGCTCCTCGATCACCAGGGCCTGCTCCAGCAACTGGCAGGTGCAGGAAGGGAAGGATTCAGGACCAGACCCCGCCCCAGTATAAACCAGTAAACTACGGAGCCCCTTACGAAGTCCACTCCCCACTTCGCTCGCAGAAGATGCTGGCAAATTCCCCCCTGACTTCAGGGTGCTGCTCTGATCCTCCCACCAATAAGGACTCACCATCCCTGGACCTGCCACTCGCCTTAAACCGCCGGGCAAGGAACTTGTTCTTCATCTCGAGGTAGTTCCCCTTGTGTATCTCTGACTTGAAGGGCTCATTCAGGATCACATAGCGTGGGTCATTCTGGATGTCCTGCCAGCGGGCATAGCCATGACTGGTGTGGGGGAAGTGTCAAGGGCAGAACCAGCCAGCCAACAGCCTGCCCACCACCCCACAGTGACACCACAGCCCTATACCCTCTCCCTGCTCATCACTGCAGCGCCAGCCCAGCTTCCACAGCCCCAGAGAGGCCTCTCTCGCCTTGCTGCCTCCTGCTATGCCAGGTCAAAGGGTACGTGACAATTCCTGCCAACAGCCAGTAGTCGTGTCGGCGATGCCAGATGTCATAGATCTTGCCAGAGGACATGGCAGCCCTCTCCTCATTCTGCCACAGCGTGTGCAGCTCTGTGGAAGCAAAAGCAGAAGGGAGAGAGCCCGGTCAGGCAGCCAGACTGCAGGTCAATGCACAGCATGTGGGCAGGGTGGGTGATGGAACCTCCCAGGACCACAGGCACAGTGCAGACCCAAGTCTACTGCTTCCAGAAAAGCATCAGCCCCTCCATGGTCCATGACAAGGGTCACATTCCTCGAACAGGTTCAGAGCCTCTGCAGCAGCTTTGCAGGAGAGACCAACACCTCCTTCCTCACTCTTACCTGTGAATCCACCATCAGCAATGTTGAACATGAATCTGAAGTTCATGTTTCTGTCATCCTTCTTTCCTTCCTCCTCTTCCTCTTTGTCACCATTTTGCTGGGCATCACTTGGCTCCTTCTCCTCCTCCTTGCCATCCTCTGCTTGGCAAACACAAGGAATTGGCCTGTCTAACTGTGCTCCACCACTAGATCCACTGGTGCCAACCCTGCCCCACCGACAGCCAGTCACTGATGCAAAAGCCACCAACCCCTCCCAGCAGGTTCCACTGTTAGCACAGGCAGTGCCCACCCCAACAGGGTCTTGCTCCCACTCGTGGCTCCTGAGTACCAGTGGGGCTGGTGCTGGTGGCATCTTTGCCACCACCCTCTGGGCATGCTCTGTCACTGTGCCAGGCACTGGGCTCACTCTGGGAATTCCTCCCACTCTTCTCTCTCCAAAGCCTCATGCCTCACCTGGTTTGACTTCCTTATCCTCCCCCTTCCCTGGGCTGCTGCTCAACTCCACCTTCTCCAAAGGCTTCTCTTGCTCTTGAATCCCCTCGTCTGCAGGAGGGAACAGGCCTACAAGAAGTGCTTGACATGGAAAATTCTCTGCAGGGAACAACCTACTTAGCCAGACAGACTTTCCCTTTTAGGGTAAAGTAACTATATTGTCTGTACGTTCAAGATGCTCAAAGAACTTCAAACAGAACATTCTTCTGCATTTTATCAGATAAATGTATTTCGTTTTCCCTTTTCCTTGAGACATATGGAGAAACAAATGCCTCCCCAAATGACCATTTCATGCAATTTATAAATTTTTTTTTCAGGAATTTCTGCAGGACTTTGCAACCTTCAAGTTTCCCATAGGGACACAGAGATGATACACAGCCTCACCTTTCACCAGGGGCTCAGAAGAAGGCTCAGCCTTTTCACAATCCTCCTGCTTCTCTTCCCTTGGCTTCTCCTTGCTGTCACAGCTTTCCAGGTGCTCTTCACTCTCCACCTCAGCACTTGCAGGCACCTAAATGTCAAGCACCCATTCCAGATCATCCTGGCCCTCCCTTCCCTAGACAGCAACCCAGGGAGAGCCGGGGAAACTTCCTGGAGGAGATGCTGAACAAGGCCACCTCACCTGGCTGTCAGACACCTTTCTGGGCTTCTGCTCCATTTGGTCTTTTTCCTCATGGAACCCCAGTTGTGCTTCTGTTTTGTCTGTAAGAAGAGCAAAGGCAGGAAGCTGTTGAGCAGGGTCCAATGGATCAAGCACCTGCAAAATCTCCTGGTGTCTTGGCTCACCTCCCTCCCAAGCCACACCCCAGCCACAGCCCCTGGATACCTGCAAGGGCCCCTGGTCCCATGTGTGTGTGTGCTGGACTGGCCGGGACAGGTGTGTTGGGATCTGAAGACACAACCTCGCTGGATCTCTTGCTCTCTGGGCCCTCAAGAACAAGGTCTGGGGTGCTGTACTTCCCATTGACATGCTCAAACTCCTGGACCTGGGACAGACACATATGACCAGATGAAACATTCCCAGCTGGTGCCACCAAGTTGGCATGTCCAGGCAGCTCACCCACAGAGCGACCAAGTGGCAGGACTGCTGCACCCACCCCACTGGGAAAAGTCTCCAGAACATTGCTGAAAAGGCCCATTCGTAATTTTACTCACCCACCTTCTTCCTTACTAGTGACATGACCCCGATGCGAGTCAGCACGTGCTGGCGTGACAGCCCTTCCCGAGGAACACCGTCCGCAAAGGTTTCAGCACCGTCTGCCCCAGGCTCACACAAGTGTCTCATGAAGAGAGAGACATAAGCCCTGCAGGGAAGCCAAACTTCAGGCCCATGGCCTCCCTGCTCAACCCAGCATGCAGATGATCCCATCGCCCATGGATGAGGGAAGTCTCACACCCAGGAAGGCATCGAGAGATGCCATCTCAATGAAACAGACACTGCCTCGCCAGAAAGAGCCCACGGTGAAGAGGTGCAAGCTCCCAGCCTTGCCTGCCTGCCAGGAGCTCCGTACCTGAACTCCTTCTCACTCTTCCCTCGCAGATCCCGGACCAGCCAGTGGGAGTTGAAGGCATCCTGGGGCGGCATTCCCCAGCGCATGATGGCGTTCAGAAATGCCTTGCGCTGCCGGGCGTTGAAGCCCAGAACCTGCAGGAAGAGAAGGCATCGCTGGGATCACAGAGTGGCCCCAGCAGCACGTGGCATCCTGGAGCCTCACAGCTTTGTGACAGGCATTGCTGGACCAGGATTAATGTCCAGTGATTGGACACAGAAGGATCCAGCCCTCAGACAGCCCAGGCACAACTGCATTGGCCATGCTCTGGCTGAGGCTCACCTCAATGTTCCCCCCAACTCTTGCCAGCAAAGGAGGGAGAGGTTTGTCTCTATCAGTCTTCAGCTGTCTCCGGGATTGTCTTCTGCCACCTAGAGCCAAGGCAGCCTCAGTGATGGATTGGCCAGGCAGCAAGGAAAAAAACCTCATGTGCCCCAGGCTTTCTGCCCTCTCTCCTGACAGGAGCATAACCCACCAGAGCATCTGCCCAGACTGCAGGGTCCCTTCCAGCCACCACTCCCCAGGCCCCTCTGGCCACTCCTCTGCCCTTCCCAGGCAAGAGAGAACCATGCCTGGTCCTCGTGGTGGACCAGACCACAATCCTGCAGAGGCCAAGGAAGAAGCTGGCTGCTTTCCCTGCCCTGGAAAGCTCCTCACCTGATAGAAAGCAGGGACACAGTCCCTGGGCACACCAACCCCTCCAACCCAGACATTCCTGATGCTTCCAAATCCCAGAGAGTATCAAATCAAACACATCAACTCACTCTGGCCTTCTGGCCTCTCTTCAAAGTCTTCATCCTCATCCTCAGAGCCAATGGAATACTCTGACTGGTTGTCAGAGAGCTCATCCTGCCACTCTGCAGAACACAAGGGAGGCCAGGTTAGAAAACACTGCCTGGGCGGGATGTGCTAGACAGGTCAGAGCCTGCTTCTAGGTATTAGAGGCATTCACTGCCAGGCAGCAGGAAAGAGGGGACAACAGCAACAGGAAATCATGTCCGCAGAATTTACAGAATCAGCATTCTGTTATGCAGCAAAAACCCCATTTGAAATATTTTTCCCACAGACATGTCTTCCCTAGATTCTTCCAGCAAAACCAGAGCTTACAGACCAACAACTAAAAAGAAAAAAATCTTTGAAAATTTCTACACTGGGAAGTTTAGGAATCTGAGAAGTACAGATCCAGGCAATCTAGCAGCTGCAGAAAGACACCTGGCAGGGCTCTGTCTGTCCCTTGAGCCCAGCCAGGAGCCGAGCACCTGTGGCTGTACCTTGGTCCTCCTGAGAGGTGTCATTGTAGTTGACCTGCTTGCGGATTCTTTTCCCTTTCCCCAGGTTCCTGGCCAGATCTTCCTGCTGCTGTTCATAGTGGTGCCGCAGCAGCTTCTCCCAGTAGTCAGGGTCCACATTCTCCTCCTGCTTGATGATCTCCCGTTCCACCTCCTCCTGCAGAGCCAGAGACAAGGGCTCAAGCAGTCACAGAGAGAGGGAACAGGGAGGGTCCTGCCCCATGCCAAGCACTCGCAGGGACAGGAGAGAGAGCAGAGGGAACACAGAGGGATGCACAAAGGGGTGATTGTAAGACATGGTACTGATCACATTACCACACCATCCTCTTCTCTCACAACATACTGAGCCACTTTAAAGGAGCTGAGATACTCATTCATGTTCTGCAGCTCCGTGTCATCAGTTGCATCCTGGTTTCGGTCCAAAAGTTTAGAGATGGCAGCGTCATCGTAGTGAATCACACTGCTGTCATCTACATCCTTATTGTCACCTGGAGAGCAGAGTGAGGGGAACAGCAGCGCAGATCAGGGTGCTGGATAGTCTGCTCCTGAGCCAGGCAAGCTCAGGTCAGGTGAGGGGATAGGGAAGGGGATGAGTCACACCAGCAAAGAGGGGCTACACACCCGGTGGGGTGCCACCATGCTTTTTTTTCATGCCAGGGGTTGCTGCACCCCCTTTTGTTGACAGTGTGTCCGAGAAAGGGGTAACAGCATCCGGCATTGCAATCCGCTGTCCCTGAGACACCATGCCTGTGGCACAGTGAGAGAAGAGTGAGCAGCAGCTCAGAGAGGGCCCTGCCTCACACAGAGCATTCCCACCTCACCCTCCACATCATCCTTGAAGAGTTCTTCTGTGCCGAACTTGAGGATGTCATCCAGCTCTTGCTTGGTCATGGAGCCCGACTTGGAGCCGAGCCCTGGGCGGACCACCAGGTGGGTGAGCATCATCTTCCTCTTGGCCACCTGGGTGATGCGCTCCTCCACGGAGGCCCTGGTCACGAAGCGGTAAATCATCACTTTCTTGTTCTGCCCGATGCGGTGAGCTCTGCTGAACGCCTGCAGGCAGAGGACGGAGCTGGTGAAGGTGGCACCGTGCCAGCCGGACAAGAGGGCTGCACTTCTCACCCTCTGAGCTGCATGAGAGGCACCCAGTTGAGGACAAGTATGAGGAAGAAGGGAGAATGTCACAGGGAAGAGCTAGTTTTATGTGTCAGGTCTCTCCTAGACTGCAGAGAGGCCGGGATGAGGTCAGAGGGTGAGGGAAGTGGACCGCTGAGCAGAAACACCCGCAAACACAGGAGAAAGTGTCAGCAGCTCTCAAGAGAAGACACTGAAATCCCAGTGAGGGTGTGCAAAGAGAGGCCAGAGCCAGAGAGGTACTTACTATACAGGAAGGAAAAGAGAAAGTCAGAAACCTGGATGTCATTGTGTGGATTCCAGTCAGAATCATAAATAATGACAGTGTCGGCCGTAGCAAGGTTTATGCCCAGACCACCGGCACGGGTGGAGAGGAGGAAGCAGAACTGCTGAGCCCCAGGAGCTGAGAACAACAAACCCAGAGGTGGGAACAGGTGAGACAGAAAGAAGCACAGCTCACAGAGAGGAACAGCACCATTTCAGAGGGACAGAATGGCTTCCAAAGCTGACAAGCAAAAGGCAGGGGTGGCAAGGAGTGAAAACACATCGCTCCCTGGGAACCATGGTACTGCCGAACCCAGTTCCAGAGCAAAAGGGAAGCTCTGTCCTCTGCTGAGGTCTTGGAGGGAAAGGCAAGAGCCCCTCCAGCTAAACAGCTGCTGGCACACTCAGGGTTCCTTGTGGGAACCAACTCAAGGGCTTAACAGCATGGGATGAGCAGACCCCACCATGCCACAGGAAGTATGCGAGTATGGCACAAGCTCTGGGCACTGGCAGACGACCTGCTGCTGGCCACACACTGCCATCTCCCCCATGCCCACCCCTCAGCAAGGCAGGAAGGTGAGTACCATTGAACCTGTCGATGGCCTCCTGGCGCAGGCCGCCCGTGATGCCCCCGTCGATCCGCTCATACTTGTAGCCCTCGTATTCCAGGAAATCCTCCAGCAAATCCAGCATCTTTGTCATCTACAGGGCAAGGCGACCCTGGCGTGAGAGGGTCTGCATGGCCAAACACCCCTGCCTCCCCTGGGGACCTGCCCTGCCCCAGCATGGTCTCTGCCCACAGCCCAGAGGCCTCAGTGGTGGTGGCTCAGCATGGTCAGCAAAGCAAGCACAGCCAACAGGCAGCTGCCAGAGCAGCAACACTCGCATCTCATCTTCTACAGGCAACTCTGCCAGCAGGAAGAAACTGTGTCTGACTGTCCCCCCCCCAAAGAGAGCCTCGTGACTGTTGTCTCTTTTCTATCTCGAGCTAACAGAGCTCTTAAACATGACAGGCACTCCCTCAGGAGCGAGCTGGGACACAGCCCTTCCACCATTACTGCCATAGCTGCCTGGGGGAGAAGCTGTCACCAGCTATTCCACCTATTTCTGCCTATTCCCAACACAAATTTTCCGTACATAATTTTTTAAAATTCCTTTAAACATTTATTTGTTATTTTCCCTGCCTGCTTTCACCTGCGAGAAGATCAGAACTCTATGACCCCCATCCCGTAACTTCTTCAGCATCTTTTGGAGCAGCATCAGTTTCCCAGATGATTTGACCAAAGAATTCCCATCATAAGATCCATTGGGCAGCACCGGGGCCTCCTGTGAAGGCAGCATGGTCAGTGCCCACAAGGACAACCTCATGGAGAACTTCACTTGCATTTCCAAAACAAAAAAAACAAAGTCCTTGTATGAAACTGCTCCCAGAGTGTTAACCAAAGCAGGAGCATGGAAGCAGCTGCCACCCAATACTCCAAGACAAGGGTGCAAAGGCAGGGGACGTACCACGGCTGCCACGGGGAACAGGTACGGGTGATTGCAGCACTTCTTCAGGTCCATCATGATGTTGAGCAGTGAGACCTGGTTCCCACCACCTTTTGAATTCAGGGCTTCAAAGTTCCTCGTCAGTATGAATTTGTAGTACTTCCTGCAGGAGGGGGAATGCGACAGACACCATGTTAGCTGGGGCAGGTGTGGGACTGGCACCAACTGGAGGGTGTGGAATTAAACCCCCCTAGTGTCACTGGAGATGCAAGAGGAACATTTGGAGGGGTTTAAAAGCAATTCAGCACCTAGGGCTGGGTCGTTCCAGCTGCTCTGGGGGGGATCACAGCCCTGGAAGTGGGATGGACTGGGGGCACAGCTCCTCCACCTCCCCCTCTGCTGGGTGCCAGCTAAGCCCTCCTGCCCACCAGGCACAGAAGAAGCAACAGGCTCTCCCTGCAGGTGTCCCAAGCTGCAAGAGATGCTGCTGAAGCTGAACAGGTCAGCCTAGCAGAACCAGAGCTGGGGCAGCTCTAGGCTGACCCAGGCACACCAGCAGCACAGGCCACGTCCTAGTGCCAGAAATGGGAGAAGGGGATTCAGCTTCAGTGTTTTCCCTGTGCCCTCAGTACCAGCAGAGCCACACTGCCAGCCTCCCATGCCCCCAGGACTGCACAAAGCCCAGTTCAACCACATAGAACACACCCCTTGGTGAGACACAAAACTCCCACTCTCCCTGCAGCAGGCCCCAGGCCAGCAGGGTGCCTCTGACCCCTCAATCCCCACCGGGGGAAGCCAGACACCCCTGGGGAATGCACGGAATCACTCACTTCTGCATCTGGCTGAGCTCCACTCGCACAATCAGCTCCGTCTTGGCCGGCATGTTCTTGAACACATCGGCCTTGAGCCGCCGCAGCATGTGGGGACCCAGCAGGTCATGGAGCTTCTTGATCTGGTCCTCCTTGGAGATGTCTGCAAACTCCTCCAGGAACCCTTCCAGGTTGCTGTGGAAGCAGCCAGACCCCCATGGCGCTGAGCAACAGGGGCACAGGAAAGCGAAGAGATCTGCTGCTCTGTGACTTAAAAACCAGGGCAGTGCTCCCGAGGCACATGAGGAGATAAAGCTTGTGTGCCTTCACCAAAGCAAGAGTGAGGAGCCACCCTGATGGCCCAGGTAAGTGCAACTTACTTAAACCTCTCTGGAGTCAGGAAATTGAGCAGGTGGAAGAGCTCTTCCAAGTTGTTCTGGAGCGGAGTCCCTGTGAGAAGCAGCTTGTAATCAATCTTGTAGCTATTCAGCACTCTAAAGAACTGGAAAAGAAATAAGTTTGGGTGGCAAGGACTGCAAGGAACCAATGTGTCATTGTGGAACTGTGCAGGGTGCATATAGAGACTGAGCAGTGACCCCCATGCTGGGCACTCAGAACAGGGTGCCTCAGAGCAGCATGTCCTGTTCCCAGCCACTCCCACTAAACACAGGCAGCAATCCTGTGTGTCCTTGTGTGTCACACTTGTCTCCTCCTGCAGCAGGGACAGTGAAGATCCCAGGAGCTGGAGACTGCATTGAGCCTCGGGTAAAGGGGAGAGGAAGGAGAGAGATCAAATCCCTTCCACGATAGCTGGTTCAAGAGCTGTCAGGCAGCCAGGCTGCTGTCTCACCTGCTGCTGAAGGGCTTTTAATGCCAGAGGATGTTAAAGAGAGAAAAAAACATCACTCACAAACGCCTGTCAACCTACTTTGGACTGGTTGTTCTTCAGCCTGTGTGCTTCATCCACCACCAGGCAGGCCCACTCTATGGAGCCCAGCACCGCCTGGTCAATGGTGATCAGCTCATAGGACGTGAGCAGGACATGGAACTTGATCTGGGCTTCCTTCTGGAGGAGCAGAAGGACAGAAAAGCTGGGATAAGACAGCAGCAAACCGGACAGCCTCCACCTTTGCTGCTGCTGCATGTGATCTAAGATGAGAAGGGCTGCACTGCCTGGCACAGAGCCCACAGCAGGACTGAGTCGTGTCAGCAGAACACTCAAACACAAGAACCAAGCAGGAGACTCCAGAAATAGAAAAGCTCTGGCAGAAATCTGTAAAGCTCATCACAAATCTCCTGCGTTTGTAAACAATGCCAGCTTCCTTCTGTGGGACACAGCTGATCAGGGACCTGCCAAAGGTCAAATTCCCCTCTCCCCTTCTTACTGACAGGTAAAGTGATGTGGGCATGCACAGACTCAGCTCCCACCTTCATCCTGAAGACCTTCTTCCCGCTGCGGATGGCGTTGTCCTCAAAAGAAAACTCATTTTCCCGGATGACCGACCGGCTCTCCTTGTCCCCCGTGTAGGTCACAACGTAGAAATCAGGTGCCCACATCTCAAACTCACGCTCCCAGTTGATGATGGTGGAGAGGGGGGCACTGACTAGGTACGGCCCTTTCGAGTGGCCCTGCTCAGGGAGACAGAGCCCAGGCTGTTCTCCCCATGGCCAGCAGCTCTCGGGCACCTCGGGGGCTGCCGGGCACTCCACTCACCTCCTTGTACAGGGAATACAAGAACACAATAGTCTGCACCGTCTTGCCTAGCCCCATCTCATCAGCCAGGATCGTATCCGTCCCTTGTGCCCAGGAGAATCTCAGCCAGTTCAGCCCTTCCAGCTGGTAAGGGTGCAGCGTGCCTCCCGTGGCATCAATGTACCACGGCTGCTTGTCAAACTTCACTGTAGGCTGAAAAAAGAGCCACGGCACAGGGCAGTGAGAAACACCTGGCCCTCCTTCCCCTGCACCCAAGCACACCCCTCTTTAGGTTTGTAACATCCAACAGCTCCAAAGGAGACACAGACACGGTCCCTGGCACAGTCCAGCCCCAAGGATCCTCACAGCAACACCACTCCAGAATTTTCCATGAAAACCAGGTCCCCAAAGGACTATAAAGGGTGAGCCGTCACAGGACAAGGGCACAAGCCCACCCTCCCTCTAGGTTCCCATGCTCCCGTACTGTCCTCACTACTCTCACTCACATCCACAAGAGGTGTTTCTGGAGGCTTTTCCAGCTTCTCCTCTTTCAGCTTTTTCCCTTTCTTGTTCAGCTTCTTCAGAGGGCGCGTGTCCTCCCCCAGCATCAGCTCCCTGTGACAGCCAGCACATGTCAGGGATGGCAGGGGGTCACTGTTCTCTCAGCTCTGAGCTGAGGGACAGAAACACCTCCCACACTCCACTGCCCTCTCCCCACAGGAACTCTTCTGGCCCAGTTAGCACAGGTACTCGCAGGGCACTGATTTTCCCCTCACAACAGTCTCCAGAATGAAGAGCAGCAAACTCAGGGTACTGTCGTTTTCCCCCAAAACAGGCAGCATGGCTATGGAGAAATGTCATGGCAGTGCAGACACAAGGACAGGGGAGCTCAGGCTGGAAAAGAGCAGGTGGGATTGCCCAGCAGCCCCAAAATGGTGTATCAGTAGGGCCAACCTCTATCAGTGCTGGGCCACTGCTCTTTGAAGACAAGTCACTGTGAGCAGTGTCTGTGTTCAAAAGGGGGCACCTCTGTGTCCCCCTTGTCCCAAACACCCACATGGGCTGCCGTGGCTCTGCCCAGCTCCCTCAGCTGTGGGCTCATACCTGTGGTTCCAGTAGAGGAGTTTGAGGTTCTCATAGTAAGGGATGTCTATGTCATCGATCTCCCAGGTGCACTGGTCATAGGGCAGGTCCTTCCACTTGATCAGGTAATGGATGTCTCCCTTTTTATCAAAGCTGTAACATGGGGCACAGAAAGCTGATCAGTGAATGCCACCAGCCCCTGGGAGCAGCTCCAGCTGTGATCTGCTTCCAGTGAGCTGGATGCTTCTTCCTCTGCCTTCACATACAGATTAGGACATCCAAGCTGAGGTAGAAAAACATAAAGTATTAACACTTTCAGCAGAAATGACCATTCATCTGTGGGTGTGTCAAACCATAAAGCCTTACAGGCTGCTTTTCCATTCCACTGAACAACCTCATTTCCCTGTTTCACCAGGCCTGGATGGATACCAGTGCTTCCCCTCTCACCTGCAGCATTCACCACTCTAGGAAGCTCTGCTTACACTAAAAACAGAATAAACACACTTGCAAGTCTAACTGTGCCTACAGGGAAACCTGCTGCCTTGTTAGTGGACAAGGTAAAGCTCACATGAAAATCAGACAGACAGCTTTAGTTCCTTCGTGCCACGCAGCCTTCCAGAAGAGCTGCTGCTACTGCTTGATGTTTCAAGCTGCCACTTGAAACATAGAAATTCAACAGAAACATGTCTCCAGCCACTCAGTGCAGAAAGCCCATCTGTACAGCACATTTCATTCACAAGGAATTTCTTTTACAGAAAAGAAACATCAGTATCAAGGTACTGTAAGGGAGTTAGCCACATGCTCTAGCTTTTCCCCTCAGCACTGTCCCCATCAGCATCAGAATTTACAGAATGGTTAGGCTGTAACAGGACCCAAACAGTATGATTGGGAAGAGTGGAACAACACTGTGCAGCCATCATTGGAAAAATTTGCTGCAACATTTTTAATGTGCAACATACCAGAAATGAAAATAAGGCAGCATAGACCCCCTTCCAGCCTCAGCTGGAGCAAACCTCCAAGGCAACAGAGACCTCAGCACAGGCCAGAAGCTGAAATTCCACCAGCCCAAGGTTCTGGCCTTGAGAAGGATGGCAGGATTTCCCTCACAGGCTCCTCACCTGTGGTTCAGGATGCGGTGGATCATCATCCACTCAGGCTTGATGCCATAGCGGTAGAACCGCTCCTCCATCTTGGCATACTGGGGGTCCTTGTTCTTCCGCTTCTCCCTCTGGCTGTCCTCGTCCCCAGAGCCGTAGTCGAAGGCTGGTGGCTCATCCATGTCATTCTTCCGTTGGTAGTTGCGGTACATCACGGTGTGGTAGAGCTCCAGCTGCAGCAGGAGGGAGCCACGCTCAGCTCAATGGGCCAGAGGGCCGGGCAGGGGCTCGACACCGATGCCACGTGGGCTCACCTGCAGCTCCTTGACCCAGGAGCAGTGCCAGTAGGAGAGGCCTGCCCACTTGACGAAGAACTCGCGCTCCGGGATCCCCTCCAGCACCTTGGGAGGGGGCAGAGGCAGCCCCGGCTCAGGCAGCGCGGGCGGGAGCGCGGCGGCCGGCGGCTCCTTCCAGGCCCAGTGCAGGATGCGCTGGACTTTGCCCTTCAGGGGAGGGCACTGGGGGTACAGAAGCAAACAGGCGAGAGTACAGAGTTTAAGGTGAGACCCTGTCAGGGGCAACAGGGAGCTGGAGCAGGGAGCTGGGGGGCAGAAGGGAGCCCTCAATGTCAAGTGGACAGCGGCCAGCACAGGGTGCCTGAGAAGCGTCTGTGACATTTCTGAATCCCCCAGGAGGATGGGTCATGGCACCAGGTAAAAAAGGTGCCTCTCCATAGGGCACATATCAAACAAGGCTTCACATCCCATCAGAAACCAGGCTGGGAAGCTGCCAGCCAACAATTCCCATAAAGAGACCACAGAGGCAGCAGAGCCATCCAGAGCCACCCTGAGCCCTCACGCACATGCACCTGGCAGCAGCACTCCTCAGGGAGGAGTTTGGGGCAGAGGGCAGGGCTGTGAGGGGCAGCAGTAGCCACAAGAGCCACTGGCAGGCCAGGCAGGTGTGGGAGCAGGGACAGAGTAAGGAATGGGAATGCTAGTAACACTCACTGTACAGCGTGGGCAGAGCCATTCACCGTTTGGTATCTCAGGCAGCGGCGGGTTTAGGCAGTGAAGGTGGTAGGAGGACGGGCAGGTGTCACAGCACAGCAGCTCCCCTCCGTCCTTACAGACCCGGCAGAACTCCATGTGGTCATCCTCCTCCTCCTCACCACCATCCTCCTCCTCCTCCTCGTCCTCCTTCGGCTCCCACTGGATACCCTCCTTCTCCTGAGGAAGCACAGCTGGTATAACACCAAGGGTTTCCACCAGCAGGCCACCCACTTCCACGGGGCCCCAAGCCCACTCACACAATGGGGGCAGCTCCACTTGCCCTCGGGGGCCTTCTCCAGCTCGGGCTCCAGGCAGACCAGATGGTAGGCACGGGGGCAGGTGTCGCACAGGATGATCTCCCCGCCCTGCTGGCACACCTCACAGTAGTCCTGGTGGTCCGTCTCGTAGCCATCCCCCTCTTCGACTGCAAGCAAGGGACAGGTGACAGTCAGAGGGGTGGCAGAGCAGCCAGCTCTCCCGGAGGGAATGGGACACTTGCTCCTCTACCATACAGTTAAGGAAATAAGAACAGCATTGAACCTCAGACCCCTCCTGTTAAATCCCACTACCTCTCTGTCCCTCAGCACCACAGTTCATCTTTGCACACAGCATCATCTCACCTCTGTCTCTCTTTCTCTCTCCACAATGTATCATCCTTTGGTTCCTTCAGGCTCTCAATGGAGAATGCCAGAACCTGGAGAGGTTGCAAGGGAGGCCGGTCAGAGAAACCTCCCCAGGCACCAGCACCAGCTGCAAACGCACCATGCAAGGGTGACACGGCCAAGGACAGGACTCCTCTCCTGGGACTACTCTGCTCTTCCTCGGGGCTCCCTGGCACAGAGGCAGGAGCACTCTCAACACAGCATGGAAGGGAAAAGGAGGAGAGGAACGAGGCCTTGCAAGTGCTGGAATGGCTCATCTCAATTTCCAGCTCTGCCACAAACTCCTGACATGGAACTCTGGCTTTCCACTCCTCTAGCACACAGCAGGAGCTGCCTACCTCCAGCAGAGCCCTCACAAGGCCACAAGCAATGCCCTTCACAAGACATGGGGCTAGGCAGCCAGCCCAGCCTTGCTGACCAACGGGGAGGCTGGCCAGTGTCACATCCTAACTGATCCCCAACCCAGAAGCTGCCCTTCCATTTCTTGGAAGCAAAAATCCATCAGAAAAGCTAGGAAGCCAAAGGATGCACGTGGATCTCATCCCAAACAAGGACACAAGACAGAAAGGCAATGTGCTCAGCCCAGGGGGCTGCTCTCCAGAGCAGCACGAGGACAGAGGTGCCATGGCACAACATCCACCTGGGAAGGGATGAAGGGACACGCACACAAATGTGGTCTCACAGCCACTGGCAGATCCTGGCAGATCTTTCCACCATGGTTCACGTGCCTCTCTGTCCCTGCATTGCTACCACAGCTCTGCCACCTGCCTCTGCCTGACTGCACACCTCACACAGACAAAACATTCCTTGTCTTCACACAGTCTCACGCACAGCCTGCCCAGCTCTGCTGGGAGCTTGCCACAAGCCACAGCTCTCCAGGGGCTGTTCCTCAGAAAATCACTTCCCTGGAAACCCACACATTCTGGAACTTCCTTGCAGGCACGAGCTCCCCAGCAGCAGGGCCTGAACACCAAGAGAGCACCTCACACTCACAAAGACAGACACAGGCACATCCTCTCCACCGAACCAGTGCCAGACACAGTCCAGAGCTGCACGGGCCAGGGAAGCACCATCTGAACAGGGAAATCTAAACAGAATAGGAACAGAGTAAAAAGGATGGCCTACTCCTCTTTTTCTTTTTCCTCTTCTTGCCTCTCTTCCCCAGGCCAGCCAAGCACTCAGAGCGCATGGAGGAGCTGTTGATGCTGGCACTGTCAAAGTCAGATTCTTCCCGTTCCTCCTCTTCACTCTGCAGAGGGAAAAAGCAAAGCACACCCAGTCCAAGTGCTGGCATCCCAGCTGTCATTCTACTGCTGAGACCATGTTCTCCTGGATAGGAACAAGCCTTTACTCCACCCTGTGCATCCAAAGGCCCCTTTTCCAGTACTCAGCAGAACTTTGCTCCCTCTCTCTCTTTCGACACCCATTTCAGCCGTGCCATCCCTCCTGTGTCCATGCATGCAGGCATTCACACCTGGCATTCCCACAGCACGAAAGGAGCTAAAACAGGCCCAAAACATAATAATACATCTGAATTCTTACTCAGGACACTCAAGCATGCAAATATCCCGAGCCTGTACACTCTTAACCAGGTGCTCAGGCTCCAGCTGCAGGAGGCACCCCGATCTCTTTGTGACTCTCTGGAAGATGAATGTGTGGATCTAGAGCATGGGAGGAATTTTTTGTGATACACGACTGAAAAATCTGCAGCAATGAGTGGCTCCTGCCCTTCAACCTTCAACACACAGATGTGCTTGCAAACAGGTTGTGTTATGGGAATTGGAGCTGGAACTGCAACACACTGAGCTGAGGGGGTTTGACCAATATTGTCAACACCTATAAGAGCCCCACCCCCAACCATTAATTATCTAAGGAAATAATTCTTTAAAATGCTGTTATTTCCTTCAAATAATGCCTGATACTGGTGCACTGAGAAGAGCCCAGTGCGCTCTGGCTGGGCAGCTCCAGCATCCCCGGCAATGCCACGGGACTCCAGCTGCCGTGGGCAGGCCCTGCTAATGCAATTAAAGCATCCCAGAATTCTCTGTGACGTACGGTTCAGCTGCAGTGCAAGCCCTGAAGAATTCCTTTGCAAATGAAATCTGAAATGATGGCATTATCACCCGCATTGCTGAAAGTAAACAGGGTCATGTGATTTTAGCAAAAGCTGTGGCCAGACTCCAGTCTCACAAATCTGAGCCTGGACACAGGTGCAAGGGGAAGTGCTGATCAGGGCCTGGTGCCCCACAGAGGGGCACAAATGAAGCTGTGACACCTCTGACATGGGGTGGCTGTGCCATCCCCAGCTTGTCCCAGTACTTCCCTCCCAGACCTAAAAGCCCTGCAAACTTACAGAGGAGCCCTTTTTCCTTTTGCTGGGGATTCCTCCAAACCGGAATTTCAAGCCTGCCATCTTTTTCCCTTTCCCCTTTTTCTTCCCATCTTTGGAGCCTTTGATTTTCTTCCGTACACCTGGACCTGAAGAAATTGAAAACTCGTTAGGTACTCTACAAACAACTGTCACCCAAATCACCCTCCAGCACGGTGGAACAGCAACTTCCCAATGCGGAACATGCACAGAGGGAGATCCCTCCCTTTCCCACTAAATGCTCAGCTTAATTAATCACCACAAACTGCCAAACATCCAGCAGACCCAGAGGCTCAATCTGCCATGGTTCATGAACCACATGCCTCTCAAGGACCTCTGCAAGGGCAGTGGGAGCTGCAGACACCCCTCTGGCACCCTCTTTTCCTCCCCAGTTTGCTGCGGCTCATGCGGCCTTGTGCCAGCTCTTCTGGCAGAGCAGCAGCTGCCCACCCAAGAGCAGCCCCCCACAAGTGGCACCCACCCTTCCCCTCCTTGGTTTTGGCCTTCCTGATGACGACGGGCTGGGCAGAGTGCTGGGGGCTGGCGGGGAGCGCCAGGGCGATGGTGACAGTCTCCACAGCCGCAGCCACAGCCGCCGCAGCCGCCGCTGCCGAGCTGCCCTTGAAGGGGTTGTTGGCACTGAACTCTCGCCACTTGGCGCCCAGCACCGTCATCATCTTGGACATGGGGATCTTGGGGTTCTTCTTGGCAATCAGAGGCCTGCGGGGCAGGGGAGAACCACGTGTTAGCAGCATCGTGTTGTGTGTCTGCTCCTGCTCTCACATGTTGGTGCTTCAGCCCAAGAGACGTGGCAGAAGTGCCTCCCAGCAGGAGTTTCATGGGGAGGCAGCAAAAACCAGAGCTTGCTTAAGCAAATATATGCGGGGGGGGGGAGCACACCTAAACCTCCTCAGAGACCTCCCTTACTTGAAATACGAGCAGAAATTCATTAACACTGTTCTTCTCATGGATTTTTTCAAATAAGCATACACAAAATATGGGGCATTGGGGAGCAGGAAAGACAAATGCTTCAGCTGCTTCCAGTCAATCCTGCAAATAAATGGAGTTCTGAGGACTGAGTTGGGAGGAAGAAGTGACAAGGAGCTGGCAATGCAGAATTGACTTCACAGCTTCATCTGCTGACTGAGCAATGCCCAAAATTCAACCAGCAGGTTCACAGTTCCCTACCTGAGGAACTGGCTGAAAGCCTTGTAATTTGTCAGAGTATGATAATCCTCTTCTGAAAAAACATAATCTACGTCATCGAGACCCCATTCCTCCATGAGCTGGGCTGAGCTCTTGGGCTCCTGGAGATTTAGAGAGTCATAATTAATGCAAACAGACACGGCTCTGCAGAGGAGCAGCACAAGGCTGGATCTGTCATGTGCTCCATATCTCCCTAGTCAGTGATATGCAGGGATTTGTTTCTGGGATTTATGAAACAGCATACGCAAGTGTTTAACAAGTTAATGCTTCATGAAGTCCCAATAAGCAAATAACAAGGCACCATGCAAATGCTCCCCATCATGGAACACTACACATGATAGGCTTTGGTAGGTTGCACAGCTACAAGAAACTCAACTTCTCCCTGCACTCAAGATAAACACCAAGGAGATAGAACTTCTCCTGTCCCAGTCATTCACCTTCAACCTCTTCCTTGCCAAACCCAAGGCAAGCTTCTCAAGAAACCCTCAATTCCTCTTGTCCGAGTCTGGCTTCGGGCACTAGCACCAGCTCAGAATAAAGAAGTCTTTTGTACCTTTAAACCTCCATCCTCATTGTCATCCTCCTCTTCATCCTTCTTTTTCCGTTTTGGCTTTTTCTCCTTCTTGTCTTTCAGTTTTTTCTTCTTCTTTTTGTTGGGGGAATAGTCACTCCCTTCACTTTCTGATTTCTCCTCGATCTCCTCTTCATTTTCTGACATTTCATCATTGCTCCCCTAAAACAGAAAGGGACAGTGAAGAACAAGCCTGCCTCCACTTCACTCCCCTCCCACACGAAACCTCCCATCTCCAGTGGGTGGATGCACTCTGCTTCCCCGCAGTCAGAAAGGAGCAAGGCTTCCATGCCTACACTGTGCTGGAAGGGCCAGAGCAGGGACTGCCCAGGGGATATTTTTGTTTATTTCTGGGGAGATAAGGCTGACAGTAACAGAATTACCATGCCAAGGAAAGTGGCTGGGCGGAGCACTGGGATAACTTCCCAGGCTACCAACACACAGGGCCAGGGCATGTCCAGCCTCCCACCAAGCAGCACACTCAGCAGGGCTGCTCTCGACCTATTGCCCGGCCTGGACTGGTACCAGGAGCTGCCCTGACCCAGGTGCAGCACTTGGTTTTGCTGAACTGCTCGAGGCGCCCACGGGCCCCTCCTCACATTTGCCCAGATCCCTCTGATGCCACCCTGTCCCTTGGGGGCACAGAGAAGCACCAGGCAGGACCTGGAGGGCTCCTGCCAGCACAGCACCCAGCCCTGCCAGCCCTTCCCAGGCTCGATCCCAGTTCCCTCGGCACATCCAGCCCAAAGCCAGCGTCCCAGGCCCAGGTGCTGATGCCCAGGGCTGCCGGGTGTCTGCGTCCCTGCTGGCTCTTGAGCAGCCCATGCCTCTCCTTCAGCAGGGTTAGGAACAACTGGAATTGGGCACAGGATAACTGGTTTCCATGGGAACTGCTGCAGTACAGGTTGAATCTCCCTCTCCGCTGCCTTCCCTGCCAAGGACCTTCATCTGCCTGCGCTGAGGTTCCAACCACAGCCTGGCTGTTCCACGCGGGGAGTTTTTCCGGGGGGCTGCAGCACGGATTCGTGCGCGGCTTCGGGCTCCATTGCAGCCGGTGGCAGCAAATTCCCATGGCAGAGCGGCGTGGCAGCCCTGGTAAAACCTGGGCACTGCAGAGGGCACGGGCACTGGCCTCACAGCAAGGCCTGCACTTCACTCCCACCCGCCTCTAGCAGGGGTAAGGCTCCTCTGTCCCCAAAACTCTTGAGAAGTTCAGGAAAAGGAAACCACATTCCAGGTCTTCTATCTTTTACCCCGAGGACAGTCTGGTTGCTGTTTCATGCCAACCGACAGCTCCAGCACCACTTTCTGGATTTGAAAGATGAGGGGACAGTCTCCCACAGGCAGAACATGGTTAGAGCTGTCCACACGAGGCATTAATTAAAAAACAGGAGGGCTCTCAGCCTCTTATTTACTCCCCACCCCCAGCTCAGCAGCAGCCAAGCTCAGCACAAGCTGCCCACACAGCTGCAGGGCTCAATAGCACAAGCGCAGAGGTGAAAATACCTTGGAGTTGTGTTTTATTTCTCCCCCCCTCAGAAAACAGCATAGGGAAAAAGATGCCTAACGATGGGAAAGGTAGAGGGGGCAGAGAGCCTGAGCCTGCTTTGTGTGGTATCTGCAGAAAGAGAACATTACCATGATGGAAACAAGCTTCCTTGGGACCACAACGGTGCAGGATGGAATCAGCGGTCTTTAAACCAGCAGCTCATCACATTCCTACCCATACCACAAGCACTTCCATGTGATTCCTCATCCAGCAGATCTGTTTACAGGTCCCTTGGGGAGATCAGCAACATCCAGCTCTTGGAAAGGTGGGGACGTGCCCAGTTGTTCTGGGCAACTTCTTCCCAGCCACAGCAATGGAAGTTGGGGGCTGAGGAACCACCACTGCTGGCCCTTTCTTCCCAGCAGCCTGTCTACATTGAGGCAGGAAAAGGGCCAGCACACAAGATGTCTGCTCCTGTCCTCATGTCCAGCACTGTCTGGGGACAGGACAGTGAGAGGCAGGGCCTGTGTGGCACAGCACCATGAGCTGGGCTCTGGGAGCAGTGCCAGCCAGCTTTCTCCACCCAGCAGCTCACCTCCAGTGCAGCCTCAGGGCCTGACCCTTGAGGACACAAATCCTCACCTTTGTTTTCCTACAGAAGGCCCAAGAGTCCTTCCATGTGCCAAGTCCTAGAGGCCCCTGGACCATCTCACTTGCAAACAGCTGGAATGAGTGCAGCCAATACTGGTATCCACAGAAACCTCCAAGCCCTGCCCCAAAAATGTCAGGAATGGTCATCAATGGTCAAAAGCCACCCAACATGCTGGTTTGAATCTCCCTCCTTGGGAACATGGGCCCTAGATGGGTTGGTGCAGCACAGGTCAGAAAGATCTACTGCTGTCCCTGGATGCTGCACTGTGGAACGTGCAGGAGGACCTCAACACACAGGGCCAGGCAGTACCACTGCACACACTGATGTACCCAGGAGAGCCAAGCTGGCTCTGCATCACTGCCAGCAGGCATGGAGGCCCCTTCCCCCCGAGCTGCTCCCCAGAGACCACTTGCAGGGGACATTGCCACTCCTGAGCAGCCAAGCTGGGCAAAAGGGTCACCTCCCAAGGCTGGGAGAACACCTGCTCAGTGAGGGAAAACCCCAATAATGGCCCTTCTTTCCATCCACAGAGACCCAAGAGGTGCTTGCCAGCAGCACTCTGACCTGCTGCCTCTGGGCCACAGCTGAGGAGTCCCAGCCCAGTGTGAGAAAATGCAGTGTTACCTCCTTCTTCCTCCTCTTGATTTTGGCAGCCTTGCCATCTTTCAGCTTCTTAGATTTCTTCTTTTTCTCTACCACAACTTGGTCTTCTGCAAAAAACTCATCCAGTCCTTCCAGCACCCCATCATCTTCTTCTGGGGACAAAAGGGACAGCTCACGTGGGCAGACCGCACAGGCACAGGACACTGTGCTCACCATGGCAGGGGAGCACACCTGAGCAGCAGCTTCAGGCCACAAGACACAGAGCTCTGTGGCCTCTCCTGCAGGCTCCCACACCAGCAGCTGCCCCACTGGTGCCCCTCAAGGGTCTTGGCCAGCAGCATCAGCCTCAGCTCTTCCCACGCCCAGATCCTCCTGCCACTCACACCCAGCACAGTGTGGGCAGCCCACACTGCACTCTCAGATGGGCATAGGGACACCCCATGTGCTGCTGCTCCTGCTGACTGGGCCTGCAGACACTGGGGGAGCACTTGGCTTCTACCTTTCCAATCCCCAGGCAGAGCTCACAGAAACACTGTGAGTGCAGGAGAGGAAGGCTTCACATGGAAAATGGGTGCCACAGCTGCCAGGTTGTTCTGGGCTGCTTACACCAGCTCAGGGACCCGGCCCTGGGCAGAGACACTGAAGCTGACATCTCCCCTTCCCATCATTATCTCCCCAAACCCGGTGCACTCCAGCATCCCAGGCAGTCTCCACACAGCTTTGGGCCTGTGCCTTTATTTTTAATTTCTCAGCTCATACAGCAACACCACTTTGGATGTATTGCTCTCTTGACTTCTGTGAGGCCCTGGAACAGGTTGCCCAGAGAAGCAGAGGCTGCTCCATCCCTGGAAGTGTTCGAAGCCAGGCTAGACGGGGCTTGGAGCAACCTGCTCTAGTGAAATCCATCCCTGCCCATGGCACGGGGTGGAACTGGATGGTCTTTAAGACCCCTCCCAATGCAAACCATCCTTTCATTCCGTGATTCACTGATACCCGCCGTGCTGCTTTAGGTCTGACAGGGTGGGNCCATCCGCAAATCCCGAACCCCGCAAAGCCCCGGAGCCGCCACCGAGCACGGGCTATGAACAACTCTGCCGCTGTTTATTCCAGAAAAGTGAAACTGTACAAAATGGGCGGCGGGGATCAA
>VWZN01015187.1:59355-72208 GCA_013396955.1 Regulus satrapa | reverse complement strand
CATCCCTGCCCATGGCACGGGGTGGAACTGGATGGTCTTTAAGATCCCTCCCAATGCAAACCATCCTTTCATTCCGTGATTCACTGATACACGCCGTGCTGCTTTAGGTCTGACAGGGTGGGATCGCTGCACCAAGCCCAGCCCGGGGCACCAGCCGGCGCGGAGGCACCGCCCGTGAGGACAACCGGCTACTGAGGATGACCGGGCAGACCCCTCCGGTCCGGGGCGCCGGGACCGCCCGCGGCACGGCCGGACCGACCCGGGGAGCGACACCACCGCCCCACCCACGCCCGCCGCCGCCTACCCGACNATCTGGAAGTAGCGCAGCTCGTAGCTCTCCTTGCTGTTGGCCACCACGCGCAGCCAGTCCCGCAGGTTGTTCTTCTTCAGGTACTTCTTGGTCAGGTACTTGAGGTACCTGTGGGAGAGGCATGGCTGACTGTGGTGTCCCTCTGTCCCCTGCTAGCCCACCCAAGTGGAATTTTGGCTAATAAATCCTTATTCCTGTGGGCTCTCACCTCCAGCAGGACTGACACATCGCACTGGCCACCTCCTAGCAAAGCTCCTGCCAGGAAACACTGCAACCAGGGGAATGGCACCGCAGTGCCACGACACAGATCCCGGGAGATCATTCTTACCGCAACAAAGCCGCAAACCCAGTGCCTTGTACCCACCCCAGAAGGAATCTCCACTGGGATGGCAAACAGCCGCTGCTGGGATGTGCCAGGTGTGGCACTGACGTGGAGCAACAGCACTGGGAGAAAGGCGGGTGCTCAGAGGGCAGGGCACGCCCACCACCCACACAGCTCTGCTTTTCCCACCACCCTGCACGCCCAGCCAGCTCCTGAGCCACCTCTGCCGCGGCACAACCCCCGTTTGCCGATGCCAGCCCAAGGACAGGCAGCCAGGAGATGCGGGCAGAGGGTCAGAGCATCACGGACGACACCTCGACACAGCCGCGTTTTGCCCATGTTGGCCCAAGGAGGACCAAAGCCCCACGGGATGAGGGGAACAACCTGAGAGACCTTGACCTGTAAATTCCCCACTCAGCACCTTTTGGCTGCAGGTCCCCTCACTGCCTAGCCCAGCAGCCTTCCCAGCTGGAATATCAAACACGTTCCTCACTCACATACCATTTGGGAAGAACAGCCACTCAGCGAGTGCCAGGTAGCACAAATTCCAGCACACCTCCTGCACTGAGACATCCCTTCCCTGCCAGCCCCTCCTGCCCGCAGGCGCTCCGTGTACACCGATCAATCCCTGCCAAGGGTCACCTGCAGCTGCATTGGCCAAGGTGCCCCAGAGATATTCAAGCCTGCCCCTCCTCACCTCTTGGAGAACGGCACCTCTGACGTGACCGTGATCTTGCTCTTGCTTCTCTCGATGGTCACCACGCCCCCGCCCAGGTTTCCCGCCTTGCCGTTCACCTTGATCCGTTCCTGCAGGAACTGCTCCTGCAGGAGGAACACAGCTGTGAGCCGGCGCACGACTCCTGCCAGACACAGCCCCCATGGGCTGGCTCATGCCTGCTGCTCTGGAGCTGGGGAACAGACACCAGTGCCCCCATGGCTCAGGAGAGCAGGGGAGAGCACCTTCCTCAGACCAGGCTAATGCACCCCATCGAAGCCACACCTGGGTGAGGCCTGAACGTATCAGATTGGCGTGGTGGGGATGTGCCCTGCCTGCCAAGGAGACAGCCAGGATAGTGGGATCAGGCTCCTGTGAGCTCTCCTCAGCCCCAGCCTCGCCCAGGCCCGTGCTGGAGTATGGTTTGGACGGACCCCAAACTGCAGCACCCCTGCCCTTGCTATATCCCTGCCATGACACAAACTCACCCAGCAGAGATGGACAGGCAAACTGCCCATGCACAGGGACAACGTTTCTGCTTTAGCTACAAAGTGTTCCAAACCCAGCCTCATCCACAGCCCCAGCACTCCCTGCTCCTCTGCCCACCGATCAGCCTCAAGGGAGCAGGGCAGAGCCACAGCACAGCTGGGGATGTTCGGGGCCGCTGAGAGCAAAGCACCACCCTGGGAAGGCCCCCGAGGGCGGCGGAGCCATCACGGCTCCCGGGGAGGCCCCGAACTCACGAAGTTGGCGGCGTCCATGATGCCATCCTCGACGGGGTGCGTGCAGTCCAGCGTGAATTTCAGAACCTGCTTCTTCTTCTTGCCACCTTTCGCCGCAGGCTTCTTCTGCTGCAGGGGGAGAGAGAGGGGCGTGAGAGAGAAAGGCAGGGGGAGCTGCGGCCGGGCAGCGGGGAGGGNCGCACCGGGCACCGAGTGACCCCCCCGGGGACCGCACCGGGCACCGAGTGACCCTCCCCGGGAACCGCACCGGGCACCGAGTGACCCCCCCGGGGACCGCACCGGGCACCGAGTGACCCTCCCCGGGAACCGCACCGGGCACCGAGTGACCCCCCCGGGGACCGCACCGGGCACCGAGTGACCCTCCCCGGGAACCGCACCGGGCACCGAGTGACCCCCCCGGGGACCGCACCGGGCACCGAGTGACCCTCCCCGGGAACCGCACCGGGCACCGAGTGACCCCCCCGGGGACCGCACCGGGCACCGAGTGACCCTCCCCGGGAACCGCACCGGGCACCGAGTGACCCCCCCGGGGACCGCACCGGGCACCGAGTGACCCTCCCCGGGAACCGCACCGGGCACCGAGTGACCCCCCCGGGGACCGCACCGGGCACCGAGTGACCCTCCCCGGGAACCGCACCGGGCACCGAGTGACCCCCCCGGGGACCGCACCGGGCACCGAGTGACCCTCCCCGGGAACCGCACCGGGCACCGAGTGACCCCCCCGGGGACCGCACCGGGCACCGAGTGACCCTCCCCGGGAACCGCACCGGGCACCGAGTGACCCCCCCGGGGACCGCACCGGGCACCGAGTGACCACACCGGGCACCGAGTGACCCCCCCGGGGACCACACCGGGAACGGAGTGAGCCACCGGGAGATCACCGGGCACGGAATGACTCCCGCCCCTCGGGAGCCTCTCTGTGCACTGAGCGCCTCCAGCAGGCCGTGCCCGTGTCCCCGCAGCCTGGTGGCAGTCCCGTGTCCCCACACGCCGCGGGCCATCCCCGCCGCAGGGCCCCGAGGAGCGCACGGGGCTATTTTTGGGCCGTGGCGTGGCAGCGATCGGCAGTGCCAGGGGGCCCCACGTCACAGGGTCGAGCGGTCCCTGCCGCCTCGGTATCGCGCTCATTCCTGCCGGCACAACGGTGAGCAGCAGCACAGCTCGGCTCGGATTCCCCGACTTTCAGACAGGGAGAGGTAAAGCCTTCACCTGGCCAGGACACACCTGTGCCCAAAACGGGGACTCCCGGCATGTATGCAAAGCAGTCACTTGGCTGCTTTCATTGCCTAAAGGGCACATCCCTGGGCAGGGGACACCCCATTCTAGGGAATGCTTCCTCTGGGAGGACACCGTGTCCTGGAGGAACCTCCACTCCTGTCCTCGGAGATGCTCTGCTGCAGGGGATGCGCCTTTGCAGGGGACAGCTCATCTCAGGGAATGCTCCTGCTTTGGGGGATACATACCAGGGGGACACTTCGCTGTGGGGACCATCCGACCCAGCACTGCAGCCCCCAGCCCGTGATACCAGGGGAAGGGGCACGCTGGGGGCAGCCTCGTGCCATGCAGCTCATAACCTAAAAATAGTCAGCAGCTCGCGGGCCCTGGGGCAGGATTCGTCCTTTCTGTGGCAGCCACAGTACTCTCACAAACTAGTGCCACACGGGGTCCCTGGGCACAGGGCTTGGCTCTCAACCCCACAGATGGCGGGTGGCATTTTCTCCCCACTGGGGAGCTGCTCGGAGCTGGAGAAGGCCAACTGCCACCCGTTGGTGTGCCTGCTCTGCCATGAGCCCTACCAGCACCCCTGCCTGCTTGACTGCTACCACAACTTCTGCGCCAGCTGCCTGCGAGGCCGCGCCAGCGACGGCCGCCTGCGTTGCCCACTCTGCGGGTAAGGGACAGCCCTGCCCTGGGCACACCAGGACTGGGGCACAGCACAGGGCTGGCAGCTCAGCACAGCACTGCTCCCCACGTCCCCAAAGCTGCACCGGGTACGTGTCCCTGTCCTTGTCCCCATCTCATCCCCGCAGACACCCCTCAGTGGTGAGGGGAGGCACGGGGCTGCCCCCTGTGGACCGGCTCCTGCAGTTCCTGGTGGACAGCTCAGCCGACAGCGAAGAGGACGTGCAGTGTGCCAACTGTGACCGGTGCTGCACCAAGGCGGTGAGGGCAGAAAGCTGGACGGGTGGGGTGGGTAGGGGACCCCTGCCAGGGCCACGCCTGCCACCAGCTACATTCCCTCACACAGGAGCTGGACACCATGTACTTCTGCAACACCTGTGGGCAGCCCCTCTGCGCCCCATGCCGCGAGGAGACCCACCGTGCCAGGATGTTCGCCCGCCACGAGATTGTCTCCCTCTCCAAGCGCACCAAAGACATCCACAAGAAGTGCCGTGAGTGCCGTGCCAGGCTGCCCCGTGCCATGCCGTGCTGCACTGCACCATGCCAGGCTACGCCATGTTCCTGTTCCCTGCAGCACTGCACGAGGAGCCCTACATCATGTTCTCCACCGAGAAGAAGTCCATGCTCTGCATAAATTGCTTCAGGGACATGCAGGGGTGAGTAGTCCCAGCCCCACGCTTGCCGTGTACCCCATCCCCTGCTTTGCCCTGATGTCTGTGCCTGCAGGGAGAGCCGGGCACACTGCATCGACATTGAAACGGCGTACATGCAGGGCTGCCAGCGCCTGGACCAGGCAGTGATGGTGGGCAGGGCCGGGGGGTGTGGGGCTCATGTGGGGCTGCAGTGCTGTCCCTACACTGCAGCCGCCCCGCCACCCCGGGCAGGCTGTGAAAGAACTGCAGACCTCCACGCGTGAGGCCATCGTCCTGCTCAAGGCCATGATCGAGGAGGTTCGTAACAGTGCCAGTGAGGAGGAGGCGGCCATTAACTCCCTCTTCAGCCGCATGCAGGTGCGAGGCAGTCACCTGCACATTGAGCTCTGTGCCCGCGGGACACAGCCAGGGCAGTGGGAAGGGACTGCGTGCGGTGGCTGCAGGACACAGGGCAGCTGTGCCATTTGCAGGAGCAGCTCTCCGAGAGGAAAAAGACACTCCTGAAAGCTGTGCAGAGGTGAGGGACCATGGGCTGAGCCCTGCTCAAGGGCTGTCCCCCCTTCCCAAAGCGTTTTGGGATGTCTGGGGCTGGATGGCTCCCTGGGGTCTTGCAAAGGCTGTTCCATGCCCTGCTCTGCTGCAGCCAGCACGAGGAAAAGGAGAAGGCATTCAAGGAGCAGCTGGCCCACCTTGCCTCCCTGCTGCCCACTCTGCAGGTAGGGCCTCACACACCAGGCAGGGACATCCTGACACCAAAGCTAGGCAGTGACAGACCCCCTTCACACACACAGGTTCACCTGGTGACCTGCTCGGCCTTCCTGAGCTCTGCCAACAAAGCTGAGTTCCTGGACCTGGGCTATGTGAGTGTTGCCAGCACTTCAGGGTGGTCAGAGCATCCTGCAGCAGTGCTGAGCTCAGGGGCAAGGTGCTGGGCCCCCCTCATCAAGCTGGACACCTCCTCACCATATTTCGTTGCTGCCTTTCAGCAACTGATGGAGAGGCTGCAGAGGATCGTCAAGCTGCCACACCGCCTGCGGCCAGCCCAGACCAGTAAGGTAGAGCCCTGCCTGCAGAGCCTGTGGGCAGTGCCAGCTGCCGGCTCTGCCCCAGCCCCAGCTGCTCTCTCCTCTCTTGTCCCCCAGATCAACAGCGAGTACCGGGCAGAGTTTGCCCGTTGCCTGGAGCCCCTCCTGATGCTCAGCCCCCGCCGCTCTGTGGTGGGCAGCACTGGTGGCATCGGTCCTGGAATCACTGGCACAAACATGTGAGGTGCTAGGATTGCACCCAAGGCACATGTGCTACTGTGTGCCTTGCCACGTGCCACGCTGCACAGTCCCCTCAGCATCTCACCATGCCAAGCTTGCCCCTGCTGCTGCCCTTGAGCCTGTCACCTCAGCAGTGGTACCAGGACAGCACAGGCACAGCTGCACTGATGAACAACAGGCTTCAAGTGACACTTCTGGGAAGTGGGCGGGTGGCAGAGGGGTGGGCACCAGCACGGCTGGCAGTTGGGGGCCTGGTTGAGCCTCACTGTTCCTCAACCCGGCCCTAGCAACACTGCCCAGAGGGCTCTGCCCCCTCTCCACGGGTGCTCCACCTGGGCCAGCTCCTGCTCGCCCACATGCCCGTGGTGCCGCAACCTCTTTGCCTGCCACTATTTTTATCAGAATTTCAGGGAAGTGCTCAGCCATTCTTCACCAGGGATATATTTAGGCCTGTTGATGTCACGGCAGCACCGGCCCTGCCAGGCCCTCCCGGCCAGAGAGGACAAACGGGCACTGCCGCCCCATGGGGACTGCTCCTCGCCCCCAGCCAGGCTTGGCACTGCAGGGTGGCTGAGCTCCTGGGGGCTGCTGGCACGGGCGGGGGGAGCACGGCACTGCACGGTAGGACCAGTGGTGGTGGTGGTGGTTAGCACGGGGAGACCACGGGACGGGGGTAACACGGAGGCAGTAATGCCTGCCAAGGGGCCAGGAGATACCAGCAGTGAGCGAGCGAGCTGTATTCCGCCCTTTAGAAACTGGAGGGTGCCGAGCTCAGTTCCTGGCTTCTCACTGCCACAGCTGGTTCAAAAACTGCAGGAATTGAGAGAGCAGCCCACAGAAATGTGATTTTTGGGGCAACATAAGGCACCTCTGACTGAAACCCTGTGCTTGGGTGAGGGAAGGGACATGTGGGACTGGTGCATCCCCAGGTTCACCGGAGCCAAGGGGCGGTGGGGTTGAGCTGGCAGCATGGTCCCTGGCACCTCACCCCCACTGCTGCTCACCTGCAGCGTGTCACTGTCACCTCTCTATGCAGGCTCCCCGGTGGCCAATGCTCCAAGACCCTCATGGTGCCCAGCTGCCCCCCCAGCAGTGACAAAATGTCCACTGGCCCCATGGTGAAGAAGCCAACGATGCACCGGTACATCAGCACCAAGGTGCTGCTGGCCGAGGGGCGCGAGACCCCCTTCGCCGAGCACTGCCGCAACTATGAGAACACCTACCGGGTAGGGAGCACGGGTCCAAGCAGGATGGGATGGGACAGGACGGGCCAGGTTGGTGCTGCTCATGGGGCTGTGATCCCGGTTCCCACAGATGCTGCAGACAGAGATCCAGGGCCTCAAGGACCAGGTGCAGGAGCTGCACCGTGACCTCACCAAGCACCATTCACTCATCAAGTCGGAGATCATGAGCGAGATCCTGCAGAAGTCGCTGCAGATGGACGTGCAAATCGCAGCTCACTATTCTGCCGTGGAGATGATGCGCAGCGTCTTTGAGGAGGTACAGCTGGCACATCCTGGCAGAGCAGCGCCCCTCTGTGCCATACTGCTGCAGGCTGCCCAGCTCCCTTTCTTCCTGCCAGGTTTGGGAGGAGACCTACCAGCGGGTAGCAAATGAGCAGGAGATCTATGAAGGTACCGGTGACCCCGTGCCCCCTCCCCGTGCCCCCTGTGCCTGCACCGTGGGGGTAGCTGTGTCCCAGCCCACTCCTCTGGCCCCCAGCCCAGCTCCATGACTTGCTGCAGCTGCGGCAGGAGAACAGCTGCCTGAGCACCATCACCAAGCAGATCGCACCCTACGTCCGCTCCATCGCCAAAGTCAAGGAGCGGCTGGAGCCCAGGTGAGGGGTGCAGGGGCTTTTAGGGCCAGGGGGGACATAGCTCATGGCTCACACCCATCCTGCCACAGGCTGCAGGAACCCCAGGAGCCCAAAGAAGAACAGGCCCAGATGCTGCTCAAGATCTGTGATGACAATGAAGTGGTGCCAAGGTAGGTGACAAGCGAGCACCTGAGTGCCAAGTTCCTCCCGTGCCCTTTCCCAGACAGTGACCCAGTCAAGGTGCCTTCCCTTCCCCAGGGATGCCTTGCCTGGCAGCAACAAGGGGGCTTCCGCCAGCCCTGGGGAGAGCTTCATGCCCAGGGACACCCTTGGAGATCCCTCCCCGAAAAACAAAGACTGCTGCAGGGGCCAGCAGAAGAGCGGAGCGGAGAGTGCTACCCCGAAAGAGCCGGCATCGTAGAGCCCAGTGCTGGGCACGTGGCAGAGCTGCTGAGCAGAACCATGCCCCGGTCACTGACCGGCTCCTCTTGCCCAGTGCCACAAGCCAGGGCAGGAAACAGCCCAGGCAGCCATGTCTGCAGCACTTAGAAAGGTCTCAGGTGGACTTGCTTCTGAGAAATTCTCTTTGTGCTCTCCCTTGCGTGTGTCAGAGTGAAATAAAAGGGTGCAGGTGTCCATGTCTTTGTAGTTCTGCAGTGCTGACAAAAGGGATCCGCTGGCTCAGGGTGTCCAGCTGCTCCTAAAACAGTAATATTGGCAAATTATGGGGAAAATAACTCTGATGCAGGACAGGGCCAGGGGTGCAAGGCTGGGTGATGGAGTATCCTGTGAAGTGCCGGGCAGCCACACACCAACACGGGCGAGGTGCCAGGAACAGCTGCTCTAGAGGTTCCCTGCACGTGTGGGAACTAAGAACTCACTCATCACTGTTACACAGAGGGCAGGGTTTTATAGCTTACTTTAGGTTTTCCTTAAAACTTCACATGCCTTCACCACAGCCAGTAAGCTGCTGTCTCCTCGCAGAGCTTCTGGTCACAGAATTTGAGGAAAGAAAATGTTAAGAGAAGCTGTTGGTCTCAAAAGCATCAAGAGACACAAGGTTTTGCTCAGGGTGAAGTTTATCCCTTTCTTTCGGTGCCAATGCATCTTGCTTGGACAGAGCCTGCACAGCTGGAACTGGCAATTGTGAAATTGGAATCAAGGTGCATTAACTATGAAGAACAATCTGGGAATGAGGCTTTGTTTCTGTTGTCAAACAGCAAGTCAATTTTCCGTTGTCAAACCCAAGTGACAATTGCTCATTTCAAACTCACTTCGATCAAGGGCACAGCAGGAACATTACTGCCTAATAAAAAATTAGTTACATATTAACCTGCCCAAGGCACCACTGGCTGCAAGCAGTGCTTCCCTAAGACAAGAACAGCCCAGGTGGGAGCCTCCGAGCGCCCAGCACAGATCAGCACTCTCCAACTGGTGAGTTTTCATGTTTGTTCTTTTTTCCCAAGCCAAAACCCCACTCAGCAAAGGAGAAGTCACCAGTGAGGGCATCAGGCAGATGCTCTGTGATCAAGCAAACCCAGTGGAGGATGGACTCTGCATCAGTTCAGCAAGGAGAAATAGAGAGTCGGGGTTAGGGTCAGCCTCATCCCTGTGGCTGCACAGCCCCACAAGTCACTGAGTCACAATCGTGCCTCAACACAGTGCTGGCATGTTCTGAGAACCCACCAGGAATTATAAAGGATTCCCGTTTCCATGATGCCACCACCACCTAAAAGACCTTCAAATAACCAGACAGAAATTGGAAATGTTTTCTTTTTCTTTTTTTTTTTTTTTTAATGTATATAAAAAAGGAAAACCTAAACCCAAACCCAAGCCATTCTCACCAAGTGCCCGTTCCTGAGCCATACTGCAGCACCTTCCCCATGGAACACCACAAGCTCCAAGCATGAACTGACAAGCAACTCATTTCCATTCCAGCAAGGAAGAATAATGTAGAACTCAAGAAAACAGTGAACCTCTTTGGTATATAACAACAAAGTTATATCGCACAGCTCAGTGGGAACAATTTCCAAATGGCTACTATAAAAGAACGTTAGCTAGCCCAACTCTTCTCCTGGTTGGAGAATTCCCTAGAAGCATCTCCTACTTGCCCTGACATCACAGCTTTTGCCCAAAAGAGCAGGGGAGGATCTCAGGGACTAAAGCCCTTAGCAAGCCTGGCAGCTGTGGTTCTTTCATAACCCAAAATCCTGGGATCTCTGCAAGTCGGAGGCAGCCTGGCAGGATAGGAAGCAGCGCGATTTGGAAGCAGGAAGAAGGAACAGAGGTGGCAGCGGGAGGCAGCGGCCGGAGCAGTGACACTGCATCCGCAGCAGCATCCGAGGGAGGAGGAGAGGGCCCAGAGGTGCTTGGATCCAGCAGCACGAGAAGAGGAGCAGAACCCTCCCTGCAGACACCAAGGCCTAGAGAGAACTGAGCGGTGCCGTGCTGCCAGCGCTCTGAGGGCAGGCAGAGCCAGAAGCTGCTCCCACGGCTGCCCCAGTGCCAGCTCAAGGAGTTTGGCCTGAGGAGATTAAAGCCGTGTCACCGGGCTCACGAGGTCAGAAAGCTTTAAAATCAAATTACGCAACAGGAACAATCTGCTGCCCAACACCTTCCCAGCCCAGGGCCAGGAGGGCAGTGCTGTTTTCTGATAGAATCAGTTCCAGAGGCATTCCAAGACAATTCAGCTGCTGCAGGCAGGTTTCATTCTCTCTAGGGTCGCTACAGGCTAAGTTATCTGGAAGATCCCTGAATGTGCAACAAAGGACTGATCTCAAGGAGGAGGAACGAGCTTCTGATCTGTGAGTGACCCAGCAGGCTGCCCAATGCCGCAGCCCTCCACCAGCTCCTCCTGGGTGGCCGGGAAATACCAACAGGCACCTCCAGATGCCGGTGCCACACAGGCACTGGGCGAAGCAGGAGCTGGGCGTCTGCTCAGCCAGTTACAGTTACAGTTCCGATTCCAGCCAGCATGTTACAGTTCCAATTTGACTCCTTTAATAAAAGGGAGACCGGATGGCACCTTCCTTTTGTAATCCAGGTACTCTTCTCCAAAGAAGTGAATGAGTGTGATCTCCTCCTCCTCGATCCGTTCCCTGAAGAAGCGCCAGGATGCCAGAGCGTAGCCCACCACACAGATGGGATTGCAGAGCAACACCTGGAACAGATGCTGCTGGTGAGTGTCCCCTTGAGAACCCAAGGCTCCCCCAGCCGCACAGCTCATCCCCTTCTGGTAACACTGACACGGAAAACAAAAAGACCCCAATGGTCCCTGTGAAACTTCATAAGCACTAGTCTCTCTCCCCAAAATGAAGAAAGCAGCATACAGGCAGCACTGGCTTCACTGCCCCAGCTCTCAAAAGCTCCATGTGCCACCCTTATGGATTCTCTCCAGAGAAACACAATCCAATGCCAGCACCCAGCCAGCCATGAGAACACACTGCAACAGCAGCACTGAGCTATGGCTCAGCTGGCCAGAGCTGACCCTCTAGTCAGGAGTTTCCTTGCCTTCAAGCACAGGACTGATGTTTGGCAGGAGCCAGGTTGAATCTGACCACTCATGGAAGGCATTTTGACCACAGGGATACAGAAAACTCTGGACACCAGCTTTAGACCAGCAGCAAACCACACACCAAGCCTCCAAGGGAGTTGTGTCTCTACCACCTCCCCTTACTGCACCATCTAATTAAGGGAGCGTGCACAGAGAAAATTAAGGGAGCAGAATCTTCCCAAAGATCACATGGGGCAGAGCACTCAAGGATTCCTGATTTCCTGTGTGCCAGTGGGAGGCAGCAGAATCCATGTCCAGCACCAGGTACTGTCTGCACCCCATTACAGCACAGGCAGCATTGAGAGCAAGGACTGGGGTCATGACACAAAAGAAGCTGAGCACACTGGATACAGTACCTGTGTTCCAATACTCCAGTAAAACCATCCCACGTAGGACGGGTGCCGGAACCACCCGTACACCCCACTTGTCACCAAAGTGTGTGTGTCGGATTTCTCGTTCTGAACGATGTGGTTGAAGTTGGAGCCGGCCGTAAGCATGGCCGCCTTCCTCAAGCAGTCCCCGAAGATCACCATCAGCAGCCCCACGGTGCTCAGCCAGGTGATCTGCTTCAGCTCTGCGTGGACAGGGAGGGGCACAACGGGTTTGCACAGGTCTCCAGGCGTGCAGGGGGCTGCTCAGTGAGTGGGCTTTGCCCCCCGTCTCAAAGCAAAATGTGTGACAGCAGCAGCCATGCGCTGCCGTCCCGCACCAAACAGATAAAACCAGCAACTCCTGCTTGGGTTAGTCCGTGGAGCCCAGCTTTAGAGGCTGAGCAAAGCCAACATGAAGCATAGCCAAGGACATGCTCAGGATGCTAGAAAACAACAAAGGGGCACAGCTTCCCTCTCCCAACAAACAGACAAGCACAGCTAGTTTGCCCCAGACTGGGCAACCAGCAATAGATATTGATGACTTGACTTTATTCCTGTCAAAAGTCGACACCCAGGTGCACCTGACACATCACTTTTGTACCACCAAGGCAGGAAAGGGTTGAAGATCCCCTGGCCTGACATGTTAGAGGGAGGGGGGGCTCCCCCTTGCCCTCCCGGGATCCAACCTGAGAGGCTTTATGCACTGAGGGATTATGACCGTGGCAAAGCTGCTGCAGGGTGGTCACGGGGCAGCAAGCTGAGGGTCACCTGCACTTTGCTACCAGACAGACAGACCCCAGGCGAGCTACGTGCAGTTGGGCAGAGTCAGGGAGGGACAGGGTGGCCGACCTGGGAAGAAGAGCTTCTCCAGAGTGAACTCCACCCAGGAGGACAGGGCAGCCAGGTTGTACTCGAAGCTGTGGTTGAGTAGGAAGGAGTCCAGCGAGAGGCTGCGCGGGTTGTTGATGGCTGTCACCAGATACTCCGAGTAGTGAAAGAGGGAGAGGGAGCACATGTACCTGCGGCAGGAGGGAGGGCAGGTTTAGTAGGGCTGGGGGCACCACGCCCGCGAGGCTGCCCGGCCCGGCCCTTACCATCCGAAGTGGCGCCAGGCGGAGCGGCCGGCGCTCAGCAGCAGCCCGCAGCCGAAGGCGAAGCCCAAGAAACAGGCCCGGACGGCGATCTGCAAGCACAGGGAGG
>VWZN01015187.1:28195-41259 GCA_013396955.1 Regulus satrapa | reverse complement strand
TCCCCACATCCCGCTGCCGCCAGCCCACCGCCACCCTGTGCTGCCCGTCGCAAAGCGAGGGACACGCGGCTCCTTGTGCGCTGCCTGGCTTGGCCGCTGTGGCCGGGCTCGCCGCACGCCCCGCTGGCGCCGCTCGCCGTTGCAGCGCGCTCGCCCTCACTCCTGCCCTTCCAGAACCGCTCAAGGCCAGCTTCTGGCTCACCTCTGCCCAGACCGCCTGCCTTTCCAGCGATTAAAACGATAAACCCCGCCAGCAGTGCCCCGCGCCTTCCTGGGGCTGCCCACACCATCCCCCACCCACACCATGCTCGCCGACAGTGGTGCCCCCCTCACCAACATCACCACAGTCACCCCCAACACCCACACCGCTTGCATCTCTGCCAGCACCCACATCGCCTGTCACCTGTGGTGGCCACATCACCTGTGGTGGTCACATCGCCTGTCACTTGTGGTGGTCCTGTGGCCAGCAATGCCCTGGTGCCCGGCTGACACAGCCTTGCAAAGAAGGGCCAGGGCTGGCGGATGGAGAACACACCATTTTATTGGGGAGGGGGAAGGAGCGCCCAGCAGCGGGCAGCCTTGAGAACTATCCCATGGGTTCGCGGTGGGCTCGGTGCCCGCTCGTCCCGCGAGTGGCTGAGCAGCCGATGTGCTGGGGCATGGGGTCCTCCCCGGCCCTGGGAGCAGGGGGGCATAAATAGAGGGGACAGGCAGGTGGGAAGGGGACATAAATCTGACATAAAATGTCTACACGGCATAAGTAACAATACTTAGGGGTACGGCTGGGATTAGGTGCCCAGTGAGATGTGGAAGTTTTGGGACCTCCCTGTGCCAGGGTGCTGACCCTGGGGATCAGGGTCCCATGGGCAGACTCTGGCGTAGTGCCTCGGCACAGCCGGCCAGCTCCATGCGCTCCAGGGCGGCAAAGACGCGGTCCAGTGTGGCACTGGTCTGCTGGCACCAGCGCTTCAGCATCTCGTACTGCTGGTCACGAATGTGGGCCACCTCCAGCTCTACCAGCTCAATCTCTGCCTCCCGCAGCTCCAACATCCGCATGAACTCCTTCCAACGCCGTACCGGCACCACATCGATGACGGCATAGAGCTGGCTGCCCTGCAGCAGGGCACTGTGGGGCTCCAGGCGTGCAGAGGGCTCCCCTTCGTCCTTGGGCTGCTTACATAGGGAGGCCTGGCACTGGAGGCTCCGTTTTGCTGTGCCAGTGGCACGCTCTGTCTCCTGTGGAGAGCATGGCTGGGTCCAGCACAGGCTGTCCCACCTCCGGGCATTGAACTGGCACCATGGTGTGGTTTCAGCCCTGGTCACTGAAGTGGTGGCCTGTGCCGAGGGGAGGGGACCACCATGCCAGAGCCTCTTCCTCTTGTGGTAGATGGCAAGGGCACCCAGAAAGAGAGGTCCGGTGAGTCCCAGCAGGATGTACTCCAGACCTGAGCCTGAAAGGAGGAGCAGGAGCATTCCCACCAGCTGGCCAGCATGGTGACTGCACACCACCGACCCTGGCCCCACTGGCCCCATACCTTGGTCGTCGTCGTTGCTGCTGCACACTTGCTGGCACTCTTGGCCGCACGTGTCCAGAGTGCTCCTGCAAGGAGATGATTGAGGACCCATGGGCGCTATGCTGTGCCATGCCATGGCCCCCACATGCATTCCTGGCTGGAGGGTCAATGCTTACGTGTGGCATGGTCGGCACTCGTCACCCTTTCTGTAGAAGTCAGGCTTGCAGCTGCTGTCACAAAGCGTGTCCTCCTTCTCCGAGCCTGGAGAGAGGGTGAGCATGAGGCAGGGTGGCACAGCCAGAGGTGGCACAGCTGGCAGGTTGTGCCGTGGGGCAGCTGGCAGCACTCACAGGGTCGCTGGATGAGGCGTCCGGTGCAGGGCTGGCATTTCCGACAAGAGAATTCAGTGCACAGCTTCTCACCATGAATGCAGACACGGAAGTGGCCGGGCTCACAGCCACAGGCGACGTTGCTGGTGGCCGAGCAGTTGCTCAGCACACTCTGGAAAACTGCAGAAAGCAGGCGGTGAGCAGCATGGCGCCGTGCTGCAGAGCACGGCATGCTGCAGCGCGGCACCAGCTCACCTTGTCGGTCACACTCGTGGCAAGCCTGGCACTCCCTGAAGGTGTTGGGCTGGGTGCGGAAGGTGCCGGCGGGACAGGCGAGGCACACGCTGTCGTTCTCAGAGCTTGTGCAGGGCTCGGACAGGAATGTCCCTGCAGGGACAGCGGAGTGACAGGGAGCACGGCCACCTGGAGCAATGCACCTGCTGCGCCATGGTGTGCTGTGCCATGCCGCAGGGACCGGGCAGCGCTCACCTGCGGGACACTGACGGCAGCAGCGGTGAGCAGCGTCGATCCAATTCATGCCGGCAGGGCACTGGGGTCTGCTGGGGTGTCTCCGCAGGCGGAGGAGTGGCTGCACCGGGACCCGCTGCCTTTGCGGCACGGCGCGGTCCCGCCACCCTGGGGGCTGCTGTTCACTGGCTGCCAGCCACAGCGCTGCCAAGGTCACCTGCAAGCAGGGAGAGAGCAGGGCTGCAGGCAGCCGGGTTGCCCCAGGAACCGTGCACCCGTGGGAACGGCCCTCACACCAGCTCATGCTGGCCTACCTGAGCCAGAGCCGTACCTGGAGCTGTGTTCTGCACAGGGCAGAATAGCTGGAGCCGCTGCCCTCTGCCCCAAAGCCGCGTGGGTGTACTGCCCCAGGGCCGGGAATGCCCCGCGGCAGCCCCTGTGCTCTGCTTTCCCCACAGTACACGAGCAAGCAACTTTCTGCTGGCACTGCGGGGGCCACTGTGCCACAGCCTGTGCCCAGGGGGCTGCCAGGTGCCCCCGTGTGCTCTGCAAATGCTGCTTCCCGGCTGGCTGGGGAGCGGCACCGAGATGCTTGACCTCCTGTGCCAACAGGACCCCTGCCACGTCCCCAGGGACGGGGATGAGGGAGCCAGGACGGCTGGTGCTGCTAGAGATCACCAGCAGCTCAGGGAAGTGTCGCTAGCCGGGCGCGTAGGGGTTAACCCTGCCAGCTTTGACTTTCCTGGGGTTTATCTCCCGCACAGAGGAGGTGATTTCCTCCCCGAAAGGAAGCCGTGCCTGGCTCACGCTCCCCTCGATGCTATCGCGCCTCGTTACGCGCGTCCCAAAGTAGGTCACTGCTCCCCCGCGGGGTGCCAGGTGCTGTCCGCAGGGCAGCCCCGCTCCTCTGGAAGCCCTTGTGGGTGCAGCGAGCCCACGCTGATACCCCTTCCACAGGCCGGACGGGGGTTGACAGGACCGTGGTACTGACAGTGTGGGCAGGGAGCCAGGGGATTCCTTTCTGGGGGCTGGATTTCCCAGCCGTGATGGCCCCGATTACGGCAGTTGAATCATTTTCTACTAAACCCGCCGCCACCGGCAGACTGGAAACCGCGCAGGGCCGCCCCGCTCGCAGAGCGCTGCCGGCAGATCCGGGCGGCTGCTTCAGTCCCGGCTTGCCAGCGGCACATCTGAGTCACCGCTGAGGCACGACCGTCCCTCAGCGGGGCCCTGCCCGCGCACCCCGCCTGCAGACGGGCACTGCCCGTGCCCAGCGCGGCGAGCAGGTGCCCGGAGCACCGGGGAGGGTCAGGGCTGGGGAGAGCCACCGCCCCTTGTGCCGGGCAGGCCCTCATCCCGCCCGGAACGCGGCCGCAGCTCCCGCGGGCCCAAGCTGGCCCCGAGGGCATCACCACGCCCCGTGGCACTGCCCTGCCTGTAGCCCCGGGACAGACCCCGCACTCGCTGCGGCCGCGTCCTGGCTGCGGCCGAGATCTTCACGGCCTGTGGCCCCCGTGGTCACGCCGCACCGGGAGTGTTTTTGGTGCAGCAGAATGCAGCCCCAGCTGTTAGCCAGAGGGGTAAGCGGTTTTGGCAGGCTTGGCATTGGAGTTAATCCATCTTCCTCCCTCCCTCCTCCAGACCCGTTACGGCCACAGCCGGGGGACATCCCACAATCGGTGCCAGGGCTCCACGGGACCCCCACGCCACCGCACTCACCCAAGCCACCCCAGGGCAGCAACACTTCATCCTTGTGGCCGATGCGGCTGGGTCATGCCGGGGCGGTGAGGGGAACGGGCAGCAGGTGCAGTGGGGTGTCAGGGCAGCTCAGTGCCCGGGCAGGGTGCCCCAGCACCCCATGTCTGCCGTCAGCAGCACGCGACGCGTGGCGAGTGAGCGCCAGCCCTCCCCAGACAGGCTTTTACGCCCAACCACGGGAGGAGGAAATGCTTTTTTGGAAATGAGTCCAGGGGGTACGAAACCACATGACGGGAGTGCTCAGCGCGGGAGAGAGCTGCACTGCCTCGCCGCGGACCCAGCCACCACCCTCCCTTGCTCATTGGCACAGACCCACGGAAGCGCGGGTGGCGGGGGGACGCAGAGTATGTGGGGAGCAATGCTGACCCCACCCCAGGGCTCCATCCCCACTCCGAATTCCAGAACGAGGGGCTGGAACTGGCCCCGGCCACTTCAGTTCAGACAACCTTTGTCCCGATGGGGCTCCCTCAGCCGCACCCACCCAGGTGATGCTGAACCGTGGGTGCCGCTGAAGCCAAAGAAAAGGCGAGGCAGACATGAGCGTGCACCAGCTGTTTTTATTGCTCAGCTGGGACGTGGAGTGCAGCTTAGCATGGCGGGGCAGCCGGGGCTCTGGCCACCGCGCATGTCCCACCGTGGCTCCCACACTCCGGTCCCAGGTGCTGCCATCCACTGCCACCCCTCAGGGCAAACCTGCCTCAGCCCTGCACCATCCTCTCCTGCCACCAGCCCCAGCCTCCTCCCTGCACTGTCCACAGCCCTGTGCCACCGGCACCACGTCCCTCTCAGCACCTTCCCCACTCACCACTGCTGACATCATCATCATCCCTTCCTCGCCTGCAGGAGCTGACCCACAGTCTCCCACAGCCCCCCACAGCCCCAGGGCCCCTGGCCGACAGCTCTCATGTCTGTGGACAAGGGGTTCAGCACAAGCCACGTGCCGTGTCCAGCCCTGCACCGCCATGCCCAGGACACGTCCTTGCCAAGGAGACTGGTCTGCATCCCCATCCATGTCCCCACCAGCATGGCATCCCAGTGCCCGCTCTGCCCGGCCCCGGCATTATGCTACGGTTAGAAGCAGGAGAAGCTCCTTGGTACATCCATGCACCTGTCCTTTTCCACGCCAGCGGTTCTCAGACCTCCCTGCAAGACACAGAGTGGGGAGAGATGTGCCTTCAGCACTGGGACTCTGTGCCTGGAAGGCGCTGGAAGGGCTGGGGCATCCCCCAGGAGCAGATATGTGTGTGCTTACGAGGCCGTCAGCGTGGAGTTGAGCAGCAGCGTGGTCCGGATCCGGTACAGCTGCGCCAGAGTCAGCTTGCGGTGCTGTGCCGACTGCGGGTCCGAGAGGGTCCGGCGGGCGGGAGGTTGGGGGTCACACCTGAGCTCCCCTGGGAGGGATGCTGGGCTCTCCACTGACCCCTCTGGCTCTGAGAGCTCTGATGTGGAGCTGCCACTGCTGCCGGGGGCAGCCAGAGGTGCGGGGTCTTGGCTAGTCCGGGAGGAACCAGCACAGAGGTCAGAGAGGCTGCGGCTTTGGCTTAGGGGGCCTGGGGAAGTGGGGGACAGGAGCTGGGGCAAGCTGGCCTCTGATTTGGACTTAAGCACCCTGGCTGGGCAAGGGAGGAGCTGCACGGGTGTCCGGCGGCGCAGCCGGGGCGAGGCAGGCCGTGGAGCTGGAGGGGCCAGGGAGAGCTCCTGCCCCTCCTCGGCTGTCCCCTCTGGCTGTTGGCCGAAGTCCCTCAGGGAAGCAGGTGAGAGTGTGCCATAGGCGCTGTCGATGGACGACGAGCGGCAACCGCTGCCTGGGGAGGCCACACTATGGGGCAGGGGAACAGGCAGGGCACCTGCAGGCAGCTCCTGCATGGGGGTCTCGGCAGAGGTGAGGGTGTCGGCAGAGGTGCCAGTGCCGATGGAGGTGCTGGTGCTGATGGAGGAGCCATCCGAGGTTGAGCTGAAAGGTCCTGCGTCCCAGTCTGGGGAGGAGAGCTCGTCGCCACCCTCTGCTGCCACCATGGCAAGCGTCTCGGTGGAGCCGTCAGATGGGCTGTGAAGGCAAGAAGAAGGTGAGGAGGGGCTGGTGCCAGGCTGGGGGTGTGCAGATTCCCCCCTCTTGCTCCCTACCATTGCTGTGAGTCCGGGCTGGCGCTACTGTGGTGCAGGATGGTAGGTGAACTGGCAGCTGAGGTGCCACTCTCACCATCGTCCTCCTCCTCCTCCTCCTCCTCCTCCTCCTGCTCCTCCGTGCGCCGGCGCTGCCGCAGCCGCTGCAGCAGGTTCTGGGAAGGGGCAGCCATCAGTGAGGAACGGGGTGTGCACAGGGCACCCACGGTTCTCCACCCACGTGCCCTCACCTGGGCATTGCGCACTGCCTCAACCCAGCTGCGGCACATCTGCCCACTGGTCTGGAAGGTGTAGGCGGCCACGGCACTCCCCAGCTCGTTCAGGTAGATGAGGAGGAAGGAGCCTATGGGCAGGGGCTGTCAGCAGTGTCCAGGGATCTCCCTGTAGTCCCCCTTATGCCCAGTGCTCTCACCTGGGTCTCTGAGCTCCCGGCAAACAACTCTGTCCACCAGCAAAGGCTGCCGGATCACCTTGGTGCGCTCAGCCTTCTTGAAGGGTTTGGTGATGAGGAAGAGGTCGGTGAAGAGGAAGCAGTAGACATCCATCTGGGGGTGAGAGTGGGGCCACGGGCCCCCAGTGAGTGAGGGCGGGTAGGCAGGGGCTGGAGCTGAGACCTCCCTGTCCCCTGCAGTCCTCACCTTGCTGTCTTTACCTTCCCGCATCCTCAGGCTGCCCTCGAGGAGGAGCTGCCGGGTGTCCTCTGGGGAGGTGCCGGGGATGGGGGCCGTCAGGTCCAGTCGCAAGAACTCCTTAAGCAGCTGCCAGAAGCGCCAGTGTCAGCATGGGGTGCATGGGGTAACACGGCATAGGCGGCATGGCACGACATAGCATGGGGTGGCTTGGCATGAAGGGACAGTACAGCAGGGTGGCAGAGCAGTGTGGCAGAAGGTGGCATTGAGTGGCATGGCCTGGCAAGGCATGGCATGAGATGGCAGCTCCACCATGTCCAGCATACCTTGTCCACCTCGTCTGTGCTGCCTTCCACCACTTCGTAGGCATCGATCCGGCTGAGGATGGCGTCCAGGCGCTGCCTCTCCTGCCGCTGGCGCATCCGCGAGTTGACATCGTTGATGAAGCGCTCCACGGAGCTGATCTGTGCCGAGAGTGGCGGTGGGTTTGAGGGGCCGGGGGCCACCGACCCTGCTGCCCCCCGCCCCAAATCCCTTACCATGGCGGTGATGGCGTCACGGGCGCGTGGCTCATCCGTCTTCTTCAGGATAGACTTGAGCAGCAGCGGGTACTTGGTGAGGCGCTGGTGAGGTTTCACCAGCATGTCGCTCAGCTTCAGGCGGCTGCACTGCTCCTGCTTCTCAGCCCACTGTGGCACACGGGCATTAGCACCAGCACCACCTCAGCCCCAGCCCCAGTGCCCACCCTGCCCTTACCGTCACGTAGGTGCGGAAGAGCTCGCTGTCCCGCAGCAGTGCCCGCATGTACTCCATGCAGCCCTCCTCCTCCATGCAATACCGCACGTAGGGCTTGAAGAGGGACCCGAACTGGGGGACACAAGGGGGTCACCATGCAGCACATGGCATGGCGTGGCTCCCCACTGTGGCACGGCATCCCCACTCACCATCTTGAAGCCATCAAGGAAGTCAATGGGGTCAAGCAGTGCCCCAGTCCGTCGTGCCTTGGCCAGCACTAAGGCCATGACACTGCGCCACAGCTTGCAGTGCAGCCGGATTATCTCCCCAATGTTGCTGAAGAGCCGCTCAGCATCCACCTGTGGGGGTGAGGTGGGCAGCACTGGGGAACGGCACCTGCACCTTGCAGCATGGTGAGGCTGAGGACCCATCCCTGAACACCCTGTCCCCTGCAGCCCCTTCCACTTACCTCAGAGAGCAGTCCTGACTCCTGCAGGTTCACCAGGCAGGAGAGGAAGAGCTGTGGGGAGAGAATGGGGAGTGGGTGAGCTGCAGCCACAGCCCCCAGCCCCAGCACGGTGCAGTAGCTGCCAACACTCACATCAGTGATGACTTTGAGGTTCCGGATGTAGGTGGCCTCTGTGTGCAGCAGCTCCCAGATGGCTTCCTGCTGGTGGCACTGCCGACGTGACAGGACCTGCCAGGCTGAGTGTCAGCGCTGTGCCAGGGCCTGGGCAGAGCCCCTGAGGCTCCCCAGGCTCTGTCCCTACCTCTGTGCCCTGGATGATCTGCTGCCAGCTGTCCTCCAGTGTCAGCCCAGTCTCGTCCCCATCCTCCTCCCAGGAGTCGCGGTCAAAGCGGAGCTGGGGCGGCAGCTTGGGCAGCCCAAAGGTGCTGTAGGCATGCAGCCTGTTCACCAGCTGCTCCAGCTTCTCGGACTCCTGGCCACAAGTGGGGGACAGAGCGTATGTCACAGACCGCCTCACCCTGCCTGTGGAACTAGGGTCTGGAGCCGCAGGGGGACCCATCCCAGCTCCCCAGCATAACCACAGGCAGTTCCCACACCTCCTCCCCATGCATGCACCACATACCCGCCCAAAGGAGCCCGTGCTAGTCCCGGAGCCGAAGAAGCCGCTGAAGCGGCTGGCAGCACGGATCTTCCAGGTGTCAGTGCCATTGGTGGGCAGAGAGCTGCTGCCGTGCAGGGCTGGCTCGGGGCTGGGGATGCTGGTGTCCCCCAGGAACTCTGGTATGTTCTTCCTTCGCCGCCCTGGAGCCTGCAGTGGGGACAGCCAGTGTCCCCAGGGTCAGTGCCCAGCACCGCGGCCATGGGATGGGGACAGCGGCCTGGCTGATCTCGAGCACCGTGGGACAGACAGACACCCAGATGGCAGCCCCGGGCAGTGGGGTCTCCCAGCCATGCTCCCCTGCCCGCACTGACCTGCCTACCTGCATCCCGGGGGTGCAGGGCCCCGGGGGTGCAGGACCCCCGGTGCTGCCTGGCCAAGCCCGGCCGGCCATGGACAAGAGGTCCCAGCAGCGGGGAGGGGTCAAGACATCCCGAGGGTCTCAGTCCCGGCCGAGCCGCCCGTCCAGCCGCACTCCCGGCTCGGACCACAGAGCCGGGGCCGGGCAGGCTGTGGCCGAGCTCCTCCGAAACAAAAGGAGGTGGGGCCAGCGCCGAAAACCTAATTTCCCTCCTCGGCAGATAAGCTACCAGAGCTGAACAATTCACCGGCGGAGATCAAAGCCCCCCGCCTGGTCGCAAGAGCTGGGTCAAGGCCAAGTGGCTCCCGCCGCCCCGGGGACCGCTGGCCCGGCTGCTCCCTGCGCGTCCCCGGGCCGTGCCAGGATCTGGCTGCTGCCGTCTCCTCACCGTGGTACAAAACGCAACAGGGTCGGGGCTCCCTGCCTGCCGCAAACAAGCCCTGGGAAGCGGCACGCTATTGCCACCAGCACACCCACACCCTGCCACCATCCGCAGACCCAGGCGGGAAGGGCTGCCAGGGGCTCCACCCCCGATACTCACTGCGCTGCCACTTCTCCAAATGTCCCGGCTGCCACCAGCCCCATCGCCTCCGTGCCGCTTGGGGCCCACCCGCCCCCAGGAAGGTGGTCGGGATCGAGACCCCCACTGAGGTGGCTGGTTGCCCGGTTGTCCCCTGGCCCTGCTAGATCCTTGCCGGTCCTGCAGCCAGGCATCATAGTGCTGGACACGGGCGGCCACTAGCCCCGGCCACGCAGCCAGATTGCCGTACTCGGGGCCCGCTGGCACAGGACCAAGCACTGTGTCCCCCTGGCCAGACCCGGCAGAGCTGCTCCCTGCGGGCCTGGCACCCTGCTCCTGTGGGAGCAACACCCAGCCCGCTCCCACGCCTTATCTGGGGCCAGGGTCCACGGGGCAGGACACAGCTGCTGTGCTCAGCAGCTGCCAGGCGCCACAACGAGAAGAGGGCCAGCAGCCAGGGTGAGTCCTGGGGCCAGGGCGAGTCCCAGAGCTGGGGTGGCACTGAGTGGCAGTCACCACTGGGGCCCCCAGGGCTCCTGTTTGCCTTTGCTTTGGTGCCAGCCTGTACCTGGCACCGCCAAAGGGCTGGTGCCACTGCTTGAGCTGCTACCATGGTGTAGCCAGCACAGCACAACATAGCACAGCCAGCATGGCACAGCCAAGAGATAAAGGGGACTCCAGGGGGATATTCAGCCCACACAAGCAATGGAGAAGACACCATGCTGCTGCCTGCCCCATGACCCATCTTCACCAGAGAGAATGGCTATGGTGGGATCACACATACTGTCATCCCATCCCAAATTCCTCCCTCCCCAGAGCTAGCACTGGCACTCACCAGGCTCTCAGTGCCCTCCCGGCGTCCTGGCAGCGGCTCCAGCACTGACCCACTGCTGGCAGGGTGCAGGATGGGCAGACTGGCTGATCTGGCATCTTGCACTGCCTGCTCCACCTTCAGCTCATCCCCGGGCTTGGCTGTGGGAGCATCAAGTTGTCAGTGTCTTTGGGGCAGTGAATTTTGGGGCAGCCAAGCTTCCCTCCAGGCCCCCACAGCACCTTTCACCCGCAGGTAGTGTCCCCCAAAGCGATATGCCTCGAACTGCAGGGACAGAGGCGTGTTGGACTGGTCCAGGTAGATGTCCACTTTGCCCAGCTCGATCGCCTTCCTCTCGAAGAGTGGCAGCAGCACTTCCCTGCAGGACACGAGCCCCACATGTCTCATATCTGTCCCTACACTGTCCCTTGTCCTGTCCCAGGATAGGGCTCAGTGAGCAGACTCACCCCAGTGACTTCTTCTTCACAGCTGGCACAATCTCTGCCTCGATGTCGATGCTGAGGTCAAACTTCAAGGTGAAGCACTCCTTGCTGGGGTCCTGAGGGCAGGTGGAAGCAGCTTGCCATGGGGTCCCTCCCTCCCTCCCTCCCAGCAGGGCCATCCTGCTGCCCTGCTGAGTGCCCCATGGAGAGGAGCCGGTGCCTTACATCCGTGTGCCTGCGCCAAGCCTTCTTCTTGGGCAGCTTCAGCGCTGAGCTCCTGCGTTCCCTGCGGGCACAGGGAGGGCAGGGTCACAGGGATGCCATGGGCTGGGGCTGCACACAGGCTGTGCAGGGCTAGGGGCTCACCCTCTGCTCTCTGCCGGACCCTCCTCCTCCTCCTCGAGATCAGAGGCAGGGCTGGTGCGCGGGGGGCACGAACGTGTTGACATGTTGCGGGCCAGGATGGAGCCTGCAAAGGGGCATCGAGCCGGGCTTGTGACAGCTCCCCCAGCACCATGCTGGCTCCCACTGCATCCCACTCCCATCCCTGAGTTGCACCAGCCCCAAGAAGCGCTGCACTGCAGCGGTGCCGCAGCTGGGTCCGGCTCACCTTGCGGGGGCAGCTCGAGGCGGATGTGGCCATCGAAGTGCATGGCGCCATGGAGGCGGCCGTCACAGAGCTCACACAGGCCCAGGGCACAGCTGCAGCTCAGCTGCTGGCACTCTGCATGGTGGCATTCCTGCAGGGACACGAGCCTGTCAGGCAGGGCCTTCCCGGGGCTGCCAGCTATGGTGTGTTGACAGGAGGGATGGCCAACGCCAGGAGCAGCAGGGTCCCCTCTCCCACGCCCGACTGCAGCTGGTGTGCTGTTCACAGGGAATGCTGAAGCCAGAGCAGGCACAGGGAAAGCACCATGACCGGGATATGGCCATGTGGCAGTGGGTGCTGTAAGGGCATAGTGATGACACGGGGGCTTCTGCACCACGGAGCCCCTCCCTGCTCCACCACAATGAGCAGCAACCCTGGGACACCTGCACATGCTGAGGGCTTCGACAAGGAGCTGTGGGGCAGTCACCTGCACCGTGGCACCAGCACCTCACGAGCGGCCCAGGAGGCCACCCTGGCACCCCGCAGCCCCTTTGTGCTGACGAGAGTCGTGTCCCTGTGGCAGGATGGAGGAAGCGAGCGTCTGCAGCCAAACAATGCTCGAAGCCGGCGGGTTTCCTCCGATTGTGTGCGGCCACGGCCACGGCCCCAGCCCCTCCAGGCATTCACAGCGGGTTATTTTTAAACCCCCGGACAGGCCTCCAGTACAGCGCACAGCCTGTGTTCCCTGGCCAGTGCCCATCCCCCTGGGGCTCCTACTGGCCCTGCTCCTGAGGACTGCGGTGCCGCCAGCCACTGCCAGCAAATCCTGCTGCACTACCAACACCTCCCCGTCCCTGTGCGGGACCCCACAGCCACCCTGCTCACAGAGGGGTGCTGGGATGAGACACCCCTGCCCGGGCTGGCCTGCAGTACCCGGCGCTGCTGTGGGGAGGAAGCGCCTGTGCAGCTCCAGCCGCCCCCGCTTCCTGCCCTCCTTCCTCCCGGCGCTGCTGAGGTCAGAGCTGACGCGCTCCCACCACCCGCGCTCTCTCCGAGGGGCCTCTGGCCTCTCTGCAGCACCCCCTGCCATCCACCAGAGTCCTGCCCCAAGCCTGGAGGCAGTCTCAGCCCCAGGATGAGCTGTACCCCTCAGCCCGCCTCCTCTCCCACCATGTATCCCACATCGTGGCCATCGTGACACCTGCCTGTGGGAGTATGGCCGCGGGATCCAGGCAGTGCCCGCAGCTGGCACTCGTTCAATGAGATCTCCTGAGACCCTTGGCAGGCGGCCCAGAGGGATGCGGGGCTCCTCATCCACCCCGTGCCAGCAGCTCATCTCCACAGGAGGGGCCAGGAGGGATGGCCAAGCCCCTCTGTCCACCCCAGGGATCAGCTCCTGACCCGAGCCCCATGGAACTCCCACCACACGGCGGCTGTGCCGCCCCTCATCACAGAGCAAGGGGGATGCACCGTGACCCGGCAGGATGAGCCCCCAGCCTGAGCATGAGGATGAGTCCCACCCCTGCTACCTGCCAGGCACCATCAGGGGTCTGGTGACAGCGGCGGGGTGGCCTCAGTCGCTCCCGGGAGCCCCAGCTGCACTTCTGGGCGGCTACAGCCCAGTGCCATGTGTGCCCCAGCAGCACCGGCCCTGCC
>VWZN01015185.1:519765-532956 GCA_013396955.1 Regulus satrapa | reverse complement strand
TATTTTATTTTATTTTTTTATGCCTGCAGTCTTATTAGGAAGAACTCTGGATTCTCTCAGTTGCTGTTCCATTCATCTGTCCCTGTGAGGTTGGGATTTTGTTCCAGCTTCCTGCTTTAGTGGGCCAGGATGCCTTTGTCAAGCAGTACAGCTAAAAGCCTGTTTCTATTGTCTCGCTGGGGATCTGTCATCTGTTAATGTTTAAAGGTTTCTGTAACGGTGAAACACCGTAGAAAAAAATGATGAACCTGGTGTAGGATTAATTCTAAGCCTAGGCTCAACATCATCTAAGAAAAGCTCAGTGTAAATGTTATTTTGTTTTCATCTCCAGCACTCTCTTCATGAACAATACTGCCCCATTCGATTTTTTTTCCCATTTATTCCTCTTTCCTAAACTTCACCCAGGAATTAAGAGCAGTCTGGTGGACAGAGCTATTGCAGCAGCTTTTATAGCTTGTGTGGTAGATATTAATGATTTTGTGATCATTTATCTTGATAGAATAATTTGAATACATTCTTGTATTTACTTTTGGGTGTTTTGTTTTTTTTTTTTTCTTTATAAGAAGACAATATTTATTAAGAAAGTGATAGGCAAGACCCTTATATACATACATATATATAATATAAGTTTATCTTTTACCTTCATATACACATTCATAGATGTAAAGTATAAGTAGAAATTTTGCAGGTGTTTAACTACTCAGTGATAAGCTACTTGCTCTTTCTGATTTGGGAGGGGAAATCAGAGGAACAGCAAAAAAATTAGATTCCATGCAAGCCAAGCAGAAGATGTACAGAGGAAAAAAAAAGAGCTTTAAACATAAGATCACAAACATGAGTGCCCTACTCCTCAAAGCAATATGCAATGGCTGAGAAGTCTCCCACAGTGCAGGAATTTCAGTTACAGGAAAACTTATTGTTTGGTTATTTGTTTATTTATTTGTACATATAATAAATAAATAAACAAGAAATATTTATTTACTGGAAATTTTTTATTAAGCACAGGTTTTTCAGAGCCAGGCAAACTCTGGCTGTGGATGTATCTCCTTCGTGTTGAACCACAGTCCAGGAAAGGAACAAGAGCTCATTGATATTGCGCCATGCAGTACAATTCCAGGTGCTTATAACAGTGGAAGCCCAAACCTAAATGGAATCATTCCACAAAACTTTCCACTGTGGGTTTTTAGGAGCCTCCCTGGGTCACACAAGAGAACCTGGATGGCTGCTGGACAGAACAAGTGGATTCTGCTCGTTGGGTTTTGCTGTTGAAGCAGAGAAACAGAGCTTTGCTTTCTGACAGCTCCTGCTCCCTCTTCCATCTGAGGGCTTTGATCAGCTCCATGAACAAAGAACACCACTGGACAGTTGGAGATTTCTTTGTGAACTTACTTCTCTGATATTGACTCTGCTTTTGCTGAGTTTCAACGTGAGAGGACAGAGAATTAGTTGCTGCAGGGATTCTTTTTTTGTTGTTGTTTTTCTTCTCCCTGTGTGAACATAAAAGAGCCTTGTTTGTGTGTGCATTTGAAATTCTTATGTACTCCTTCATCCTTTGTCTTAAAAAAAACCAAACCAAAGTAAAATATCTGAGAAGCTCATGCCCTTCTTTCTTTTCAGTGGAGTATGCAAAACTTCCACTGCCCATCTCAAAGGGTTGTGAAAGATGAAGCGGGGGTTAAAATGTATTGAGAAATTGTTGTTATTTTTAGTAAATAATCCTAGATCATAATAAGGGATGACCCACAGTTGTCTCTGTATATTAAGAAAATGCCAATTTTTTTCATTGGTTGTAGCTCTCCAAGCATTTTCTCTTTGGCCTTCTACACACCCCTAGAACCTGTGTGAGTTTGCAAGTAAATATTGCCCTGATAAGTTATGTGATGCCAATTAAGACCATGGCCACTGAAACACCTAATTACCCTCATTATCTTATTTTAGTACCTGTGTTTTATCATGTCCCATACACTGTATTACCCAGCCTTTGGGTATTAAGAGTCAGCTATACACTTCAATGATCTGGAGGAACCCAAAAGAGAATAAATCAAAATAACCTCATCACATATAATATATTTTTCTATGAACATTTGTTCTGAAAAAATAAAAAAAAGAAAAAAAAATTGAATGCTGTATTCTTATTGGCAGCCAATACCACCATAAAGCATCTTTCTCTCCATTTATGTCAGTTTTAAATTCCATTTCATGTTGTTAAAAATTAGTCAGTGGTGGATTCTTGCAGTCACTTAAAGCCAAGGGCTTTGCTTTGTTTACCTTTGCAAAAGTTGCCAGCTGTGTTTTGTTGTAGCTTTAACTATGCAACAAAAAATTATTTTTAAAAGGATTTTTACAATAGCAATATCACTGTGTATTTGGTCTATATTATGTTGCAGTTGACTTGTTTTTTGACTTGAACCTTTTGAAATACAGAACAACATGCATCAAAGAAAACTGAATGAAGAAGTGTGTTTGGGTAATCCACAGAATTTATTTATCCACATTCAGCAAAGGAGACAGCATTTACTCAGATTAAATATGCATTTCCTGAGACTATTTATAAACTGTTTTTCACTTTTGTTTTTCCTCTGTTCAAGCCCTCCAATTACAGTTTTCAGGACTAAATGAGATATCTACAATGGGATTAGACCCCCTGTAGTCTCAGCTGAACAAAGCTGGTCCCCTGGAGTACCTTACCAATCATAAACAACAGGACAGATACACGTTTTGGAATCAAAATTAATAGAACAGAATCATTCCAAATGGAAGGAACTGACAAAGATCATCTGTCCAACTGCCTGAGCACTTCAGGGTTGATCAAATATATATGATTAAGGGCACTGTGTTAATGCCTCAGTCACTGCTGGGCTTGGGGCATCTCCCACCTCCTGAGGAAACCTTTTCATTGCTTGACCATCCTCTTGGTACTTCCTGATATCCAGTCTGAATTTCCCCTGATGCAGCTTTAACCATTCCCACGGCTCCTGGCGCTGGGTCCCAGGAGAACAGAGCAGCATGTCCCTCTCCATGCCCCCCGAGGAAGCTGCGCAGAGCCATGATGTGACCCCTCAGCCTCAGTTTCCCCAAAGTAGACAGAAGAGTCCTCCACCACCTCTCACAGCTTGTGCCTTTCACCCCTGCCTCCAGGGCTCTTCAATCAGACGTATCCCAAATCTCCTCAATCCTTTGACATCCTTCCTTCAACCAGTTCTTCACTCTGTGATTCATGAACCTGCTCATCCCACAGCTGGCCCAGAGGGATGCTGCGATGAGCAGTATCAAAATCCTTACTAAGAACCAGGAAAACTGCATCCCACATCTTTCCTGCAGGCATGGAGCTGTGACCTTATCACAGGAGGAGACCAGATTAGTCAGGTGGGACCTGCCCTTTGGAAGCCCATATTGATTGGACAATGGCCTTTCAGCAGCAGCCAGTGTCACCCTCCATATGTTTTCCAGGTGCTGAGTTTAGATTTCCAAAGTGCCTGTAGGGCCCTGGGGTCTTCCCTCTTGTCCTTCTTGTAAAATGGGGAATTGGGCTTGTTTATATCAGTCTCCTGGAGGAGCTTTAGGGTAACCTCATTGTGGACTTCCAGTGCCTAAAGGAGCCAGGAAGAAAGAGGGAGAGAGACTGTTTATAGGGGATAGAGGGACAGGACAAGGGGGAACAGCTTCCCTCTGCCAGAGAGCAGGGTTAGATGGGACACTGGGAAGGAATTCCTCCCTGGGAGGGCACAGGTTGTCAGAGAAGATGTGGCTGCTCCTGGATCCCTGGAAATGTCCAAGACCAGGCAGGACGGGGCTTGGAGCAAGCTGGGCTAGTGGGAGGTGTCCACTTCCACTCTTCCCTATCCCTGATGCTCTGCCTTCCTCCTGGCACAACAGATACTGGACATACCTCATTTATGCACGTCAGGACTTTTGAAGTTCTGTTTGCCAGCTCAGATTACTCCTCTATGACAATTTAAAAGTGCACTTCATAATCCCATGAAAAGGCTTCTTCCCAATGTTTTCAGAACATAGCACCTTCATCTGTACTTAAAAGCTGTCCCCTTATCTCAGTCAGAAAATTCAACTTTACCTTGAATCACTGGAATAATGCATTTTTCAAATGCACAAAAGGAATAAATCTTCTTCCTTGTGTTTAGCCAAAACAAAGTAATAGCATTCCTTGGACTCTCATCTCCACTGTTTGTTTCCCTCTCTTTCTTTTCTCTATTACATTTATATACCACAATCTTTGTGTTATTTCATCATAATTACCTTTTTTTCAAGTATTATTTGTTCTTAGCTCCGGTCCACACCATGTACTTTTTTCTTAAGAGGCCCCAAATTCTACTGGAATCCAGTAGAAGTTAGGTTTCCTCTTTCTCATGGTACTCTGCGGGACTTCTGAACATGACAAGCTTATCATTTAACATTTTTATTTTTTGCTGCTCTAAATATTACATTGTCACTGCCTTCCTGAACAGCTTAGAGTTGCTTATGACTGCTTGCTCTCTTATCTTCCAATCCAAAAAACATTTCTTTTATTGGCAGAAATATCCTCCTTATGCCCAAATTAATGGTTTCAAAAAGCCCTGAATGATCCAATAGTATCCAACCCTTGATCTTTGCATTTAGCCTTTTTCAGATTTTCTGTGCTATGCCAAGTCTCTTTTTGTTCATTCTCTGCATTGGTTTATATATTATTGAATCCATACAATTCCACAAGATTTTATTGCATATTATAGCTAGTTTTTAGGAGAGGGAGGGGCAAAACAAAGATCAAAATACTCAACAGTAAAAGAGGATTTTAAAAACCCCAAAAACCAACAAAATATTAATGTGCAGTTTTTGAATTAAAAAAAAACCAACAACAACAACAACAAAACAAACAAAAGAAAAAAAAAACACACACACACACACAAAAAAACCCTTCAAAATACTGTCTGAAAACCTCTTGAAAACACACAAAGACAAATCTATCTCACATTTACTGACAACTCAGCTAAAACTCAATTTTCATTTGTCTGGAGCTCCCTATGTTGTAGAGGGGACTAAGGGTTTATTTGCCAAGTGAATTCAATGGGTGAAGTAAGAACATATGAGGAGCTTTGTTAAATGAGAACCAATATCTCTGTAATGCACTGCTGTGTTTTGGACAGGAGCACAGAGGAAGGGAAGGTATCAGTCAGCCCTTCAGGCTCTCCAGACTGAGAGGTAACATCTGGCAGAACACAAAGGGCACTCCTACCAGCTCTGAACTTTCCAAGACTCTCTAGAACATTAGATTCCATAGAATGTTTCCACAGATATTTCTTTAGTTTTATTATGCAGCCTGAGAAAAAAAATATTTTCCCCTTACTGTATTTAAATGTGCTGCAATGATACTGCTAAATCTCAGATTTTTTATTTTGACCCTTTTTTCTCCTCCTACCACTGAATGCTTCACCCACAGCACTTCTTTTCTAGATGAGGAGCCTTCCATTACTATGTTAAAGAATTAATTTGATCTCCATCACTCTCACAGCCCATTCCCATATCTCTTCTACTTATTTTGCTTTCTTTTCTGAGGCTGTAAAGCAAAGCTACTTGTAACAGGCAAGAGTTCTGATACTTGCTTGGTTGTTCACACACTGTTTTTGAGTGGTACAAACTGACTTGCTCATTGAACTATACAAAGACAAAAACTTCTGAGAGTGAAAATCTCTGTTACCTTAAACTAAAGAGGAGGTTCTGATTTATGGCAACAGCACCAGCGGCACAGATTTATTTACGAGTGCAGATGGAAAGAAGTGTTTGCGTGGTTAAGTGCTCGTTACACACCAAGCAGCTGCTTAGGAGTGCCTGGGGTGAAAATGCTGATTGGGGTGCTAATAAATTATTACAACTGAACTCTGAGCAAAGAAATCTTTTCACTGGTGCAGATGACGTTGAGCATCTGTGTGTCCTCTAGTAACTGTTCCCAGCCCTCACCGGCCTGTGGGCAATGTTACACAGGAAAAACCCTGTGGGCAACATCCAGTTTTGCTCTCCTTGTTACCTTCAGTTTTAATTTTTCATTTTCTGTGGCTCCCAGCAATTCTGTTGTCTCTTGCAAACAACACATTCCTAGAGGGCTGAACAGGGAGGAGTGGCACACGGAGACAGACAGGGATTTTCTCACTCCAGTTCCACATGCCATATGCATGATTGTGCCTGGAAGGGATCAGATCACTTCTGCATTGATAAATCTGAAGTGGAGATCAGAAGTGCTCCATCCGAGGACAGGCTGGCACTAAGTGCTGATGCTTGTCAACACCACACAGTGTTGTGTGCCTGTCACATGCCCATTAATCCTTTTTACCTGCTGTGTCTGTACCAACAGACCCGGGAAAGCTGCTGCTCCTCTTCAGCGATAAAACTCAGGAAAAGCTGAGGAGAAAGCTCTATTGCACAAAATTCACACTTCAGCTCTCTTTTTCTGCTCCTATTGCTATTGGGTTCTTGTTTTCTTAAAGTAAAATAAAAGATCTAGCTTGAAAATCAATGTTTGTGTACTCAGTACCCTACAAAACTACAAAAGCAGATAGGAAAAAAACCGCACCTCTCCAAATCAAATGCAACAAAAACAATAAATAGAAGTAATTAATCACATATATGTTCAACCTGCAAGGCACTTTTGACTCAAAATTACTCTGACACCAATTTTTTATCCTTTTTTTTTTTTTTTTTTTGAGGCTCTGATTGTAGGATTTGCCTCTTCCTGCTGAAGAAACCTACAGCATTTGGTAGAAAGGTTTGAATTAGCAACAATGCCATTTCCAGTTAATAAGACAGTCTCTCAGTTTCCAATAATTGCAAGCTCTCAGATTCCTTCAGTATTGCCACTGTCTGTGACAGAGACATTTAATCAGCCAATCAGAAAAAACCTGCAATCTTTTTTCTTTTTTTTTCTTTTATTTTTCTAATAAGACATAAAGAAGCTATTTCAGTTAGTAAGTTAGGACTTCTGTGCTACATTTTCTATTTTTCACTCCATTTGTTCCACTTGGAACGTAGAACTGGTTGAGGGGGCTGGCCTCTCCTGCAGGGATAGAGTTGTAGTCTTAAATTGTACATACTCATCACTTTGGTTGGGTTGGGGTTTTTTTATGTGTGATAGCAACTCTGCATGTTGCATTTATTGTTTTTTTCACCTTTTCCCATTTGAAATTGCCAGTTTGGGTTTTTACAGAGTTATCAGTTTTCATGATGCTCACCAGGGGAGGTGTAGGTGGGACATCAAGGGGAATTTTTTCCTGGAAAGGGTGGTCAGGCAGTAGAAGGGGCTGCCCAGGGAGCTGGTGGAGTCCCCATCCCTGGAGGCATCCATGGAATGACTGGAGGTGGCACCCTGGGCTCGTGACAAGGTAGGGGTTGGGCACAAGTTGGGCTTGATGGCCTTAGAGACCTTTTCCACTCTCAGTGATTCTCTGATTCTACTCATCTGCTCACTTGGTACTTTTTGAAAAAGCATAAAGATGAATTACAAAATTTAAGAACTATCTGGAAAAGATGTGAGTGAGGACAAAGTGATGCCAGCTTTGGTATCCAAAGAGAAGAAAGAGAAAAAAAATTCCTCATAATTCTGTGATTGCAATTGGCAGCCAGTGCTAAGGAGGGATCATTCACATGAGAACAAGAGCATGTTTGCACCATAAAAATGTGTAATACTCACAAAAAGGAGTAGCTAATAAAGAAAAAAAATTACAGAAGTGAAGAGAAAAAAAAAATAGTCACAAAATTTCTTTTCAGATTAAATAATATCCAATGTTTTCCTGCATCTGTCTATGACTGTGAGACCTAGTGGCACTGGGGTAGAGCCCAGATAGGGCTGAGAGCTGCTCAAAGCAATTGTGACCTACAATTAAATCAATTTAATCTCAGTGATATTTTGAACAAAGACCCTTTGGTTTCAATGACCCTTTCCAGTTGTACAGGGAAAAGGTCAAAGCCTTCCTTTTGAAGAACACTCCATGTTCTCTTTCTGTGTTGTTTGGGTCCCTTTCATTAGATTGTGTATGGATATAATAACTCTATGTTTTGTTTTTATAATCTGATAAAGACTAGCAAAAATAGCTGTACCCAGTGAAATGTTTCATGATCCCTCCAATGTCCTTCTGAGAGGATATCCATGTTTTATTGGGCTCTTCCATTAGCTACCACTGATGTTTGCAATAATATTACTGAGATTAAGATCTCTGCCTACTGGAGTCCAGCTTGGAGGTAAATTGTTTATAATCCAAGTAAAATGTCAGTCCTTTTTGGGACCAAAAGGGACAAACATCATCAACAAAAACTGAGGAACAGGTGGTTTGTGAGCAAGGCTGAAGTGCACACCCAGGGCTGTGAGAATTTGCAAATCTTGTAAGGAGAACCCAAGGAATTTGCATTCTTTGGGAGCTGGAGCTCTGATTTCCATCCCCATTCTTGCACAGGGATGCTGTGCCCCACAGAGAACTCTGCTGCTACCACTGCTTTAGCAGAAAATCTCGGGGGATGGCAATTTGTTATTCCCAGGAATTTTTAGCAATTGTGTTGCAAATAGCAGTGCATAATTTTTTGTCATAAAACTTTCAAAAATGAATTTAATTTCAGGTCATGCAATAAACACCAAGTGTGCTCTATACTGATTTCAAAGCTACAAGATTATCTATCAATTTTTCAGCAGGCATAAAATGAGTTTCAAAGTTTATGGGCTTTTGCTCACTTCCCTCCAACTTTACTAAGGACAAATATGTGATTTGGAGGGAAAATTACAATGGGAAGTTTTCTCATCATCTCAGTCTTCAGATGAAAAGCAAATGTGGCTATTGCAGGTAATGTTACTGACTCGGGGAATAGTCACTGTGGGAACTGAAGCCAAAATGGAGTCATAGCACCCCCCATAAACCTTCCTGGCTAATTTGCTCATTGCTCCGGTCGCAGCACAGCTGTGTGGGAATTCTTGGCACCCAGGAGCACTCCATTTTCATTCCATCTCAACATTCAAGAGCAGAAATCTTTTTAAGGCAGTCCTGCAGTACTCATTTAGAGCTAATAACCAATCCTCCTGGGGCCTGGCGTAGTGGGGAGAGGGAGAACGCAGTGTTTTAGTGGTGCAGCTGTAGTGCTGTAAAGAGCACATAAAAAGAATAAATCTATAACATCACATTTCTTTCTGCTGGAGATAAATAGCAAAACTTGCTACTTCTCTGGGTTGAGTAGAGAACAGCATTAAAGAGTAGCACCACACTACATTTATATGAAGAGAGTGATGGGTCTGAGAAGTCAGGATTCAGGAGAAGTGCTTAGTGCTGAAGGCAACAGGGTAAATAGAAACTCACCCTTTTAAAAAATATTTTTTAATTTTTTTTTAATTTAATATGCATCTGTAACTAAAACTTGAAAGTCCTCCTCTTGCAAGTCACTTGTGATTTCTTAAATAATAATAAAAAAATTAAATTTGTCTTTTTTAGACCCCTACAATAAAAGAGAGCAAGACTCTTGTCTAAACTAAAGAAACTTGTACCTCAGGTAAGAAGGGAAAGCTGGATTTTTGCTGCAAATTTTGGAGCTGACTACTTTAAATCATAAAATAATGCCTACATATTTAGTTATTACTAACAGTTTTCATTGTCTAAACACTAGAATATTTTATAGACTTATGAAAAAGATATATTTTTAAAACAAAAGGGCATTAAAAAAAGTCCCTCCTGCATTTCCTTTTCTGTTAAAGGTTGCACAGAGAACTATCCTGTATGTTTGTACATAGTACAAGACGTGTAAACCCTGACCTGTCTGCAAAAAATTCTGATTGTCAATATGTGTATAGAACTTCAGTCCATGTCCTCAAGTTTATTCTTCTTTTTGGAAAGTCTAAAGGTCCTATTTCCTTGATTTTCTTTCAGTTTTCTCTTTATTTAATTACTGCTTTCTTTAGAAAGCAGAGAAAGGACCACTCAGATTAGCAGCTATACTTTTTTTATCAGTGCAAGAATAGCTTGCCAATATCCCTAATTTTCTAATAATGAGAGCAAAGTGGTTACATAGCAACAAAATTTAAATAGTAATAATTTGAGTTTGTTTGGTTTTTTTCAGATCTGCCATGACAGAACTACATTGACAATGCTAATTTAGGGGGTTGATGGGTCTATTAGAAGATTTTCTAAGGTCTTCAGGACTCAAGATTTTGGCTCTATACTGAGTAAAGGTTGTCAGGTCCATTAGAACTCTGGACAGAGAAGCATTAAAAATAATACTGGATGAATGATATATCTTATGTGTTTCAGGGAACCACAGAATATCCTGAGCAGGAAGGGACCCACAGGATCATGGATCCAGCCCTCGTCCCTGCCCAGACACCCCACCAGTCCCACCCTGGGCATCCCTGGGAGCGTTGCCCAAACCCTCCTGGAGCTCTGGCAGCCTTGGGGCCGTGCCCATTCCCTGGGCAGTGCCAGCACCCTCTGGGGAAGAGCCTTCCCCTGAGCTCCAGCCTGGCCCTGCCCTGGCCCAGGCTCCAGCCATTCCCACTGACATGTTAATTAAATCAAGAGCCATTGCTGAATGAAGCATCCTTTGTAAGAGTTGTCATTATTTGGTAATTAATTTAATGTTCAAGAACAGTCAAACTTTCCAACCTCTGAGAGCATTTTAAAATAGAATTCACATTAAGTGCTTTTAAGTTTCCTTATAATATAAGCCATTCTCAGGAGATTCAACCTCCTTACATATCTTTTTAAAATATATTTTTACTGAAGAGCTTCAATCTCTTTTCCTTAACCTCTTTGTGATATGCAGTAACCCAATTAAAGTCTATTGCCATGGTTCTAGAGATAATAGGTTTCACTTAAGGGAGATCATGTTCTCTGCCAAAGGGCTAAAAGGAGAAAAAGAGCTCTGAAGCACATAGGCATTGAAGCCTTAGATGGAAAAATCCTATATGTTATTCTTTAAAACAAATCTTTGCCTATGATACTGGCAGATCTATTTTAAATATCTAAAAATAACAGAGCAGTGTTTGTTAACCACATCCAGTCTCAGGCCATCCGATTTGCAACTTGACAGACAATAGCAAAGCAATCACAATTTATCAATTCTTTTTATTTCAGTAAAAGCATCTTATCTAACCTGTTCTAACTCAGCAACAGCTACAGCTGAACTTCCTAAGGAACATATTCCAGAGGAACATATTCCAGACCAAGCGCTGAATAGTAATACCTATGAGAAACTAAAAGAGCTTCCTACGGCTTCTCTTTACAAACTAAAATCTAGTTTAAGCCTTCAGAACTCTTTACATTTAACACTTGATTTTCTTTTGTCACTGCCTGGGCTCTGCCCCAGCTCCAAGGGTGCCTCAGTCCTGAGCCTTCTGGCCCTCCAGCAGACCGACACCGCCAGCGAACTCGGTGTCATGTGCAGAATGACTGAGCGTGCCCTCAGTCCCCTCTTGTCCTGTCACTGTAGAAAATGTCAGTGCCACAGTCGGGGTTTGGTTACTCAGAGCAGAACCCTGACTTGCTCTGGCACTTGCTTTGCCATGTCTTGTTTCCTGGTGGGGTCCAGGTCACAAAGCCAACGCATCTGCTTTCTGCAGGGCCTGGCTCGGGGGGCTGAGCACAATAATGCACTGCCCCTTTCTCCTCCTGCCAGATCCCCTTCCATGGCACATATCCCAGGGCAGTTTGGCTTTGTTCCAGTCCCTCTTTCACATGAGGATTCAGCCCCAGACACTCCATGCCTCAATTTAGTCCACTTCAGGAATTTCCATCTCCATCTGGAATTTAGCATCACTTGTGCTATCAGGAATTTAGTTTGTCCTGCCTCATTTAGAAATCAGCTCAGGATAAAATATTGATCATTCTGTAAACTTGATCCCATCATCCTCCATTGGGTTTGGAAGTTTCCATAGAGATGACATTTTCTGCTATGGCTTGTACCATTTTCCAGCTCCAGCTGTGCTACAGAGGAGCAAAAACAGCAACAAAAAAGAAGGACCCTCTGCAAATTCCTGGCAAAAAAAAAAAAAAAAAAAAGAAAAAAAAAGGTTTAATTTCTTTAATATTTGATTGAGTTACAAATCATTGCTGAATGCCTTCATGATCACAGAACTCCATCTGGATGCATCAGATAAATAAAACATGATAAAAGATCTGTTCCCACAGCTGCTGCGAAACAAAGAACCCAAGTGTAAAGACCTTTTCCTGAGCCAGGGAAGGCAGAGAGGGTTCATTTACAGTTATACACACACTCACCAGAGAATTCCCCATGAAAATCAGGATAGAGAGCCCACTGAAAAATGTATGTGACAGGATATATGTTATTATATGTGTCATTGTATATGTGACCAAGTTTAGGATCAAGAACTTTGAACTGAAAATACTGGGCTCATTGGGAAAAAGTTTTCCTTCCAATCCCTCCTTCCACATTATTCCAATAAAGTGATTGAAATCCATAGGGAGGAATCAATGGTATTTGCTTCTTCAGCTAGGAAATGGGGAAAAAATGGTGGTATATAAGAATATTATAGGATAAAAATAAAAAAAGCCACTCATAAAAACACCCCAAACCAAACCAAAAAAAGAAACATATTTTAAAAAGAGAAAAAAAAAAATTCTTTTGATACAGAAATGGAAAGCAGTAAGCAAATTATTAGGGAACAGATGGGAAGAAGGCATAAAAATCTAACTTGTAATGCAAAAATATTGTTGGTGCTATTTTGGGAGCTAGGACTGTGCTGGGATTTGTACAGCAGAGGCTGCCTGGGATCTGGCCCACAAGAAGGAGTGAACATCTGTGTTCTGTGGGTGGGCTGGAGTCCATGGATTTTTACAGTTCTCCTGCTATGATTTGAGAAGGAAGATATATTCATGCTGTGTGGCATTTGAGATCCACTGGAATAAGATAAGAATAAATTGGTGTTTGTTAGCTGTGACACCAAGCTCATAAACACAAACTCCGAGTGCCGCGTGCTGTATTTGACCTGAGGGCCTGAGGTGTTGGCTCCCAGAACTCCTTCATGGGCTTCTTCCCATTCCAAAATCTGCAAGATGGTTAATAATTTCTTTCTTTTGCTTTTGCTTTTTCTTTTTCTTTTGCTTCTTTGCCTTTTTTTCTTTTTTCTTTTTCTTTTTCTTTTTCTTTTTCTTTTTCTTTTTCTTTTTCTTTTTCTTTTTCTTTTTCTTTTTCTTTTTCTTTTTCTTTTTCTTTTTCTTT
>VWZN01015185.1:498726-515107 GCA_013396955.1 Regulus satrapa | reverse complement strand
AAGGGAAGGGAAGGGAAGGGAAGGGAAGGGAAGGGAAGGATTTGAAGCTGTAGATGAATGGTGATATTCCTTGGAGCACCAGCTCTGCCCTGACCGATCCCTCAGGCTGCTCTACAGTGGGGCTGGGAGCTACTCCTGAGCTCAGTGGAGGGGCCCAGGAAACTCCCAAGTGTCCCAGTTCGGGTTGTGTCAAATAGCTCCAAACAAGGAAATTTGGTGTGAAGCACTAAACCTCCACATGGGAAACGTTTAATGAACTCTTCAGAGGGTGTTGGATCCCAACACCCAGAGAAGCTGTGGCTGCCCCACCCTGGAAGTTTTCATGGCCAGATTGAATGGGGCTTGGGGCAGCCTGGAACAGTGGAAGGTGTCCTTGCCCATGGCAGGACATGGAGTGATATCTTTCAAGATTTAAGGATGTGTTGGAGAGAAGCAGATACACAGCACTGTTAATAGTTTCAAGCCCTTGTAACATTTTTTGGGAAGGACGCTGGACAGTGATAGTGAGCCAGGTAGAATACTGGTGAAACACTGCAAACTGCACTCCATTCCCATTGTCTTGGGGAATATCCATACATGGTTTTCCAAGACCTTTTCAGTGTCTGGATTAATTCCTCTTCAGTGTCAGTGGATTCCCCACATTCAGGGATCAGGACACCAGAAAGGGTTGGACAACTGAATCACAGAATCTCAAGGGGTGGAAAAGACCTCTAAGATCACCCAGTCCAACCATCCATCCAAAAGCAGCACATGTTCCATGCCCTCAAGTGCCATATTCACAGGTTTTTCAACACTTCCAGGGATGTCGGCTCCACTACTTCCCTAGTTATGCTGTTCCAGTGCTTCAAAACCCTTTCCATAAATGCATTTTTCCTGATATCCAATCTAAACCTCCTCTGGTGCACCTTGAGGGCATTTCTTCTTGTGCTGATATTTAATACAAAGCAGCTGGATGTGAATGCCCTGGGTCCATGATTCTGGTCCTAACTGGGCTGGAGGAGCAGAGGCTGTGCTGGTGCATGAGTTTTGGGCACACTGGTGAACAGAAAACCTTGAACAGAAATTGTTCTGCACCTGCAGTAACACACCTGCCTCAGAAACTTTAAACGAGCTGTTCTTGCAGCTGTTTGCACCATGACAAAACAAACAAACAAACCAAAAAAAAAAAAGAAAAAAGAAAAAAAAAAAACCACGAGCATTTGTTTCAACGGTGGTGAGTCTGATAGTCAAGGAGAAGGGAAATTAAAACCATGTGTGAAAGTTAAAAGGACTAAATAGGTGTGTGGAGAAGCTGAAAGTTCTAATCACTGTGTAAATCTCTTCCAGCAGGCTCATGGAGGCACTGCTGGGAAGCAGAATCAATGTGTTTAAGGTAAACTTTATCTTGACCATCTGCCACCACTAATCAGATACAACTGGCACTTCTAGTTGGAAGGGAAGCACACTCCAGGCCTGCCATCCCTCCTGGATAGCAAGGATCTAAAAGTTGATCTGCACACGCTTCATTTGAATTTGTTTGCCTTGGAGGGAAACAAGATTAAGGATGAAGCATATGCTCCAGCAAGCCAGTGAATTGGTTTGAGGTGATAACCGTGGAAACAAACTCCAGGGGTAAAACAAACCGGTGAAATAAATTCAGATTATGAATCTGAATTCATAATCTGAATTTATTTCAGCCGCTAAAGGTGCTTCAGTGGAAAGGGAGGCTTCCAAATTTTACCATGTTAATACTTAAGCTCTGCATTATTCAGCAATTGAAGAATTTGGTAAAGATGGGGTCACCCCCATAGAATACCACAGGTTCTGTGGTCATAAACACAGCAGTTTCCTCTTTCTTAACAGGCTGGTAAAAAAGAACTTAATATTCATTAAATTGAAGTGCCACACAAGCAGACAAAGTAAAGAAGGGAACCCAAAGCACTTTAAGAAACACAGCTGTAACTGCAGTTCAGTTCTGACAGCTTGAAAACATCACAGGTTCCTGACTGCCTGTGGGAAAATAGAAAGTAGGAAATTTTAGAAGGAAAAATCCAAGAAATGAGTTAGGGTAAGTGTCTTCCATATGATACAAAAAGTTAAGAGAAGCTTAAGGAGTTTCTAAAATGAAAAGTTATAAATTGTGAAGCCATTTTTAGCCATGTGCTATCTTCATAACTCACCACTGGCAGCAATTTGGTAATTATTGTTGGATATTCTGGAGGTATGGGAAGAGTTTACAATGCATTGCCACTAAAATGGAAGATTTTCCTATATAACAGACTGAAGTGTGATTAAAAAACCCAGCATTTTTACAAAAATTTCTCACTAATACAGCATAAACCGCATCAAATATGCAAACACTAATCTTGTTGTTGAACTTCAGGGTGATTAAATCACCAGGGGTGGAGAGAGGGATAATTCCCTGGTTGGAGGAGATTAAAACAGGAAGAGGTGAGGGCTGCAGGTGAACAAGATTATTCAAATGAAAGCAGCAGGAAGGAAGCAGCAACACTGTGGAAGAAATAACTCTGGTTTTCAGTGGTAAGGGGTGACATTAATTCCTAGTCTGCATTAAAAATCAATGGTATTTGTCATTTTACAGTCATGGAATTTGGACTTTGAGACATATTAGTGTAATCCTTCCCCTTTTTCCCTGCCTCCTCTCCATAAATGAGGCTCAGACATGCCCAGATAGTTCAACCTTTTATTTAAATACTTTTTTTCTTCCAGTTCACTCTGTTTTCTGTGGCTGTCATATACAGGTGGGAATCTGTGTCCTAGGTATCAGAGGTTCACATATTTGTGCAAAATAGATCCAAATTTTGGTGTCCAATGGGGTTCTGTCAGATTTAACTCCACAAAAACTAATATAGAAGATTGTGGTTGAACTGCAAATTATAGGTCATAAATTTTGTTTAGTCAGTCTAATATTAATGGGGCTAAAATTAAGTTTTAAGCTCTATACATAAAAATTGTACTATTTGGCTTGTACCAAAATTTTGAGTTTTAACAAGATTTTGGTCGCAATTACAGGTATACACATGGAAAACCCTGGGTATGTAACAAGGAAATAAACCAATTTATTTCTCCAATCAAGGCTCTTCTAAGGGATTCTTGAAGAGTTTGCAACACCCAGTCATTCATCGTTTGAATAGATAAGAAATCTTATATCAGAAATATTTCACCCATGAAGCCATGTTTGGGTCCTTCTCCCTATTAGAACTCCTCTAACCAAATATTTTCCCTTTGCAAATTATGAGAAAAAAAATCAAAAAATACAAAAAGACAACTATTTCCCCCCCCCTCTTGGTTGTTTAAACAAGGGTTCCACATGATAAGGGATTTGCATTTTAAACTTAATCAAAGCTACAAGAAGCAGTCAGCTTCACCTAATGATAGGAAGGGAATGGAGATTTGAACAAGATTTAAAGTAGAGAAAAGCATGAAGAGATTAATGATTAGAAAAAAATGAAATGATTCCTGGAAGAGGTGGGTTTAATGAATTATTGGAAAGAGGAGGGAGAGGGCATTTGGCAAAAAGGCACGGAGCTGAGTGATCATTGTGCATTAACATTAGCAGAATAATAGCACAGAAGGTCTTTGGAGATGTAATGAAGAAATACATAATCCCATAAATAAATAAAACCTGGAATGTTCTTACCTGGAATGGATATGTGGGAAGTCTATCAAGTCATAAGGGTAGAAATGTAGCGGCTCCAAAGTGCTCCCCACTTTCATTAGCTCAGGAGCACAGAGTGGATTCCCATTTTATGGACCAGAGGTGACAGCAAGTGTAGAATGTATATCTATGCCTCAGATTGTTTCATGTGGATTAGACATTGTTTCTTCTTGAACTCTAATAATGCTTCTTACAAGGTGAGAATTCATTCCCACCAATTTAACTTAATTCTGTCTCTTCAGGGACAGGAGGAGCAGCAATGAACATTTAATGAAATTACAATCTAATGGCATTTTGAAATTCTTTAATTCACAGTATTTTCATTATTTTACAGATCATGTGGGTGAGAGGTGCCAGAAAAAGATGTTAAAGTATCATACATGCCATACATGATCTCCAGATGGCACATGGCTGGTTTCATGCAGGTGGAATAGCAATTTTTATTGCATTAGCCAGAAATTTTGAGTGTTTTTCTTANAAAGAATAGCACTGAGTTACTCTTTAACAAGAAGATAAAATGAAAGTATTTAACTGGGAAACAGAAGTGCTTTATCCTCTGCTCTTGGGCATATCTGTAAATGACATAAGCCAGAATGTTCTCTGTTTTTGTTTTTTTTTTTGGATTTTTTTTTTTTTTTTTTTTGCTTTGGTTTTTGTGGGGTTTTGTTTGTTTGGTTTTTTGTAATCTCATGCATTCAATAGTATTCAGTAAGGAGAGGAGGAACAGGTTGATGAGGACTATTTCGACTTCAGTAAATTTATTTTTCTGTCAAAAACCTATTAGAAGTAGATGGCAAACCAATACATCTTATATGTCTTTTATGATCTTTTGGGATTCCTTGTGTCCTTATTTTCCTGTAAAACTTCATCCTATCCTCATGTTTTCAATTTTATATTTATGCCCTTGACTGTACTTTAATAAATGTCATAAATTGTTGTGCAATAGTGGTTTTATTGCAACTAAAATAAATACTATTGATTCTCTAAATTGGGATTTTCTATGTAGATGTGTTGTAATTTTCCAACCGTGTGTATTTCTAAATTGCAGGTTCAGCATGATGCGCAAGGTAACAGTTTTTATTTCATTCTCCTGCAAATGAGTGCTGTCAGTCAAACCAGGTTTAGATCCATGCCATTGTTTTGAATTAATCAGTCACAAGGTTGTTAAATGGTGCCACAACGGAGTTAAATTACCTCAAACTAGCACTAACAATGGCTTTCCATGATGGTTCCATTCCCAGTTCCATTATTCCATTAATATTTAGATTTATTTGGCAATGAAATGTGCTTCCTGTGCTTATCCTGCTAAAGTAGTACAGAAGATTTCACACTTTTTCTAAGGAGAAAGGAGTATATTTTACTGCCTCTGCTTTTATGAGGAGTTTGGTCTTGCTGCTAATAATTCACTGCAAAAGGAAAGTGGTTTGATAACTGCAAACAGATGATGACAGAGAACAAATAGATATTTTTCTGGCACCTGATGTAGAATTACCTCCACGATCTCTGTGCAGTCAGGCTCTGTGTGAACTCCATAAAATGCCCACTAATCAAACACAGATGGGAGAGCACCTTTTGGAATTAACCTCCTCTGGGATGCTCTTGCTTATCTCACAGGGTCCTCTCATTGTAGAACAAAATCCGTTCTTGATGAGAGACGTGTTTTGGATTTGGGTGTGTTGTTTGGGTTTGTGGGGTTTTTTTTCCTCCCAAATTCCCGCATAATTTCCTCAGCAGTTACCAAACCAGGGGATTAAACCAAATCAAGTTCTTGCTATGCCACCTGGTATGACCCATCCTTGCCAGGACACGAGGTACGGTGTTGGGTATTCAACTGTGGCTGAAAAGGCACAGCCCAGTATAAGAAATACCAGCTCAGCATTTCTGAACTGGATCTTGCTGATCCAAAACTCTCAGAAGGACAGACGCCTTTGCCACTTGCAGCATGGTTGGCTGTGACTGCCATTCTTTCAGTTTAAGGTCGGTGCTGCAAGACAAAAAGGTGTTAAAACCCGCATATCTTTTAAATAAGTTTTAATCACTAGATCTTTTACCTAACCCTCACTCATGCAAAGTACACCAAGGAGGAGGCTGTCAATGTGGGGCATTCAGATTAAGCAATGAATATGTGTGGGGAGAAAAGAAAATTATGAGGGTAATTGTCTCAAGTGGGAAATTGCTAATTTTTCAAAACAGAAATTGTATTGTGTCCCGTAATTGAGTGGGCTTTCAAAATTTAGGCATTCAAATTTCTAGGTTCAGCTTCAGAAAAGAACCCAGTCAGTGGCAACAAAAAACATTAAGCTGTGCTGTGGGACATCCAGTTTTGAGCCATGATTTTGCCCTAGTGCCACATTAGTGTTCTCAGCTGAGCTGCCTTCAGTCTTTGTTCCAAACTGTGTAAATAATTAACTACAGGCAGAAGAAATAACACAGAGACTTCTATCTTAATGTGAAGGTGGAAGTGTCAGGCTCCTAGAAATACATAAAGCAGTTCTCATCTCTTTTGGCAAAGATTTTTCTCTAATGAATAAGGACTTTCTGACAACTTGTACCTTTTTAGAAGGACAAAGAAGCATTTCCTGTGCATATTTATGACCAAGTGAAGTTTTTAATCTTGACAATAACAAGTAGATTTGCTTGAGGAAAATTTATTTCCTGACACTTTGACTTACAATTCTGTCTGTCATTGAACATGATTTTTAGCAGTTTTTAGCTCAAGGTATGTGTTCAAATAGTTCTGAAATCTTCAATTTAATCAAAAGTTTGGAAAGGATAGTTGGTGGCTCTCATGAATGAATCATAGACGTCAGGTTCACACCCTGAGATAATGTATCCCTACTCTTCTCTGCTGCTTCCCAAAGCTGGGCACAACTACAAACAATGAACCCGATTTGAGAAAGGCAGTGGAAACAGGAACCTTACCAGCAAATTTATTTCTGGCATTAATTTGGTATTTATCATAATATCCACTGGAAGCTAATTTTATTTTGCTTTATAGTATTTCTTAATAGTTGTGAAGTGTTTTTCTTGCTCAGAAAGACAGCGAGATTTTATTTTCTATTGTTAGAAAATACCACTTTCCTGCATCATTACATTATAATGGAAAAGTAATTTGCTTCCTCAGTAAGTGGAGCACTGCCTTCATTGATGGGAAGAGGAAAAAAAAAAAAAAAAGTGAATTAAGGCTCAAAGGAAGTATCAACGCATTGCACGTTGCAAGGGGAAAATAATATTTGTTCCCTGACATTGTGCAGGGCACGGGGAAAGCTAATTGCAGTGTGATTTCTGTGATAAGACAGCATGCTGAAAACTCCTAGAAAGAAGACTAATTTTGGGGCATTAAAATTCTGATGTTACTATCAAATATGTCATTTTGAGGTTTAATGGCAAGATTTTTTAATTTCTTCATAGCACTGTACTGTGCTGCTGTTGGATCCTTTGGTTTCAACGATGGCATTACCTTAACACTGTGTAAATCAAAATGTGCCAGTGGCTGATAGCACAAGATAACCAACAATGATGGAACTTTATGGATTATTTCTCCCCGCCCCACCTCAAATATTGCCAATTTTGACACCAGATGAGGCAATGTCTGCTGCAATTTTCCTTTTCTGCTGTGAGAATTTTTCAAGTAACATTAAAATCTATGTCAGAGTTCAGACTGAAGTTGTAAGATCTGGGGTAGAAACTCTCCTTAGTTTATTTAGGATAAAATTACAAACTAGATTGACCTGGGAGAGTCCTCAAAGCCCATCCAGTGCCATCCCTGTCATGGGCAGGCACACCTTCCACTGTCCCAGGGGCTCCAAACCCTGTCCAGCCTGGCCTTGGACACTGCCAGAGATCCAGGGCCAGCCACAGCCTCTCTGGGCACCCTGTGCCAGGGCCACCCCATGCTCACAGAGAGCAATTCCTTCCCAATATCCTATTTAACCTACTCTCTGTCAATTTAAAACCACTCCACTTTGTCCTGTCACCCCAAGCTATTGGTTTAGCATGAAATTATTTACAGAACAATATGGAATACAGAACAAATGCATAACTGACAGCCCATAATAGGCTATGCTACTGCACTATTCTTGAATATCTTAGTTTAAACCAACCCTCCTTCTCTTAACAAATATAATTTTACACATAAAATGCCTATAGGTCAGAGCCTGGATATAAGCCTTCAATGGGAACATTCCTTGGATTTAAAATGCAGAAAGGCAAACCCAGTGAATTGTTTACTCCAGTTATTGAGCAGTGTTGTAATTAGTGTAGGAAATTAAGAGAATTTCATCACCCTGGGGCTTATGATTTTAAGGAAGTGAAAAGTTATCCTGAAAAGCATAAAAAACTTTGTGTTTATGTCAGGAAAAAACAATGAGCTCATTGAGTTTTCAGAGAGGTTAAGAAATAAGTTATGATGAGAAATTTGAAATATCAAATTCTAAGGAAACTCCAACTTTCTGTTGTATCTTTAAATTTTAAAAATGAGATAACACTGAATGATGGGTAAAGGCAGCAGCAAACAGAGAAGTCTTTTATTATTGCTGTGAGTGAGGAAGTTTTGTCCAAAGTCGATAGAGTCAATATCATTACAGGGTGACAAAACCCTCGTACACTGAGACAGAAATCAGGCTGCCGTAGGAATCAAATACAAAACCAACTTCCATTCCTAATTTTCCGTAATATTTTGTATTAAAGACTTGAAGATGTTCTTTATCAGAGAAGCCTGTCAAAACTGATTGTAAGACTGTTACAATTTTTGTTCATCAAGCTCTTATCACTAAGAATCAAACTTCCTCCATCCTGATCTGACTCATCTCCATTCTCTTTCCAAATCTCATGTGTTGACTGCAACAAAGAACAGGGTGCTCAGCACCCAGTGGCTCCTGGTCCCTCCTGCCTGCTCACAGACTATGGTCGTGGTGTTCAAAATGCCCCCAAAATCGGCATTGTCAGCTGGTCTTTGGACACGCTGTTGTAACAGCTGCAGAAGCCTAGGGCAGAGAATGTGTTGACACCAAACGGGACCCAGAGGGCTCTTGAGTCCTTGCAAAGTCAGCCCAAAGCCTGTTCTAACAATGGCCATGCTGAATTTACTGACCTACAGGGCTGGATACCATCCAGGTTTGGCCATCACAGTTTAACTCTTATATGGGGCTCTGTCCAGAAAAAAAATAACATTGAATATATTTGCATGACTAAAACAGGACAAACTGAACTCCTTCCCAGGTGTCAGTAGAAAAAATCTTTTTATTGGAATTATTTAAAGCATTATCTGGCCACTGTTGGGTTAAATCATGTCTTTTATGCACACATGGTGGTGGTTGTATTTCCCTCTTTCTGGCAGTGCAGCTGTGTGGGTGCCAAGTGTGGTTCAGCATAATTTGAAATCAAGGATTTGGGTGTCAATTAACATTTATAAACTTCAAACTAATGCCAATCTGTGACTCCAGACATTTGCTATCTCACTTTTCCTTGTTGCTGGTTGTTAAACATGTTGAGGTTTCTGCAATTCCATGAGTCAGGATTCAGTGCTGCCTTCTGCTCTCCCTATACTAGACAGTGTCTCAAGGTTTTTTTTGCTTTGTTTTGGGTTTTTTTTTCTTTCTTTTTTTTTTTTTTTTTTTCTGTCACTTCTTCTTTCTCTCTCTTTAGGAATATCTCCTCATGTATTTCCACTCTCTCTCCAAGAAATCAGTATCATTCTAGAACATATAAACACAAATAATATTATAAAGATTGTTAGGAATAGGACAGCTTTTCCACTGGGAAAAAAAATATAATTTTAATACTAACTAGATGTAGCAGAAAGGACTGTATATCTGTTGTCACTGAAGATTTATTTTTATATATCTATACACACACAAATCCCACCAGCTTTTGAAGTGTCTATGCTGAAATGGGTTGAAATGTTGCTCAGTTTTATAAATATTTAATTTGGAGCTATATTTTTTTGGCTTTAACTACTAGCTTTTATTTGTTTTCTACATGGAAATTTCTCAGTCTAGATTTTCACAGCACCAATGGAGAGGGATCTTTAAAAATTGTCCCATAAGGTATATTTCTTACTTCCACCAAAAATTTTGTACAATTCTAATTTTTCCCATCCATTAAAAAATAACCCAGGGATAGTCTGTTATAAGATTTCCTATGTTCTTGCTACAGTGTGCAAATCACTGGGAGGATTCCATTAATTTTACTCAACTTTCTCTCTGTTCTAGTGTTCCAGATCCATCCTGATAGAAGGTGCTCCCTGGGACTTGAATATCTGTTTTCCTGGTTTGAACATGTCACATTCTGACCATGGGGAATGGACTGTTCCCATTGTTCCCTACATTTTCCATAGGCTTTTATGGCCATTCCCATAAACTATTAAATGCTTTAATCTCCAACAAAACTCCTCTCTTACAGTCTCTCAATTCTTAGTGAATATAAATAAGAAATATATGGATTTTCCTTGGGTTTTTTTTGTTTTTTTTTTTTATTATTCTTAAAGTAACTTTAATATATTATATTGCATTGAATGAACAATATGTAAAGAGAACAAAATTAGCTAAAAGTAATAAATTCTTCAAGGACTGGAGTGGGGAAATATTGGGATTTATTTTTTAATGATTGATAGAGAAATTGGTAGGGCTTGTATTTACTGGTCATCCTTAAATGTCTATGAGAAAGGACCATAATTAATACTAAATTCATTAATTTCAGTTTAGGTCATTTGAGGTCCTGCTTTCCATACAGCCTAATTTGTGACACTGAACAGCTTTTTTAAACCTCAGTTTGTTATCTTCTTACTTTATGTTCCACATGTTGATGAGGAAGACAAGTATGTCCTTTGTAGGAACAAATACTGAGACATTTGAGCCTACTGCCTACCAATCTAAACGAAAAAAAAATGGTTTTAAGGATCTAGAAAAATCTGTTGCATTTGGCAGGAAAGAAAAGGATACAAGAGCAGCATTATTGCTTTGGAGATATATATTTAATGCTTTAACAGATGCCATCAATCTGTTGCCTTTTAATGAGTTTCTCTCTGTGCTCCCCTGAATTAATTATCTCTTGTCATCAGTTTTATTCTTCTGGGCTAGATTTTCAAATAGAAAAAATATTTCTGTTTCCATGCATAATTATAAAATTGAGAGAGAACAATAACCTCAGGTTTTGAACTGGTGATAAACAGCCTTGAACTTGAAGCAATATATTTTTCATTTCATTTTGAAGGACTTAGCTTTCAAAAATCCTGAACAAAATATTCACCCATCAGAACAAGAACTAAGGCATGTTGCATGCATAATACCCAACCTGTATCACTCTCTCAGCTCCTCAGTCATGATTATTATCTAGAAGACAAAGATCTTTTATGTTGAAATTATTGTTGTGTTTTTCCCTTCTTTGGGGGGGAGGGGAAGAGCAAAAAGAGGTCTCACAAGGAGGGTTCAGTGGAAATTATCTACTGAATGTTCTTTGGGATTGTGCTCTTTCAGCTGCAAGCTAGGTACCAAAGAATGTGTCCCAAAGGTTGGTTATTCCTTCATATAGGATTTTTCAGGGTAGCTGCTCAAGTCTATTATGGTTTGAAAAGAGAAAAAATATATGTAGAAATTATGAGGGAGTAGTATTGAGTAGAATACAGCTCTTTAAATGTATTGCAGAATTCTGCTGCTCTTTCTGAAAAGCTCACAGAAATTTTTAGGTTGGAAAAGACTTTCAAAATAATTTACTCTCACCATTAACCCTCTGATTATAAATGGAGAACAGAGAAGAGAAAGAAAAACTGGTTTTCCTAATGAGAAAAATGTTCAATATGCAAAAGATGAAAGATCACAAGCAAAGAAAACTTGCAAATGCTACTGAGAAATTTACATTTGGCTTCATAGATGTTCCTACTGCCCCATTGCAGCAATCATGGGCTGCTGATGTGGAGAAAACCATCAACATTTTATAGGATATCTGCAGCCATTCCAGTGGTCTTAAAATAGATGAAACACTATTCAACCATTAGCTGCTCTTCCCTTAGTAAAATATGTATCCAGAGAATTAGTTCAGTCAAACACCAGACTCTCCTGATATTATCTGTTAATATTTTGTACTTTTGTGTCAGCTTGTAGAACGGCAAATATCAAACAACTCTCCCCATGTCCTACTTAATTTTTCACTTGTTTTAAAACAAGGGGAAAAGAGAGAGAGAGAGAGAGAGAGAGAGAGAGAGAGAGAGAGAACAAGGGAAGGGAAGGGAAGGGAAGGGAAGGGAAGGGAGCTCTTTACTTAACTGAAGAGTCTTAAAGTACTTCACATAACTGGTCAGTAACTATGGTACTAAGTTAATACTTTTTAAAGGTTTTCTGCCATAACTTGTGCAAGTTCATCTGAAAATTGCATTCATATCTGAGAATTATGTTTAGCTGTGTGCAGAGAAGATTCCCAACTTGTGGAGACAATTGTTTGTGTGGACAAAAGGTGGCTCTTCAGACAGGATCTTCAGGATCAACTGGAAAATGGAGAAGGGAGTGGAAAATGGGGAAAAGAGAGGCCAGGATGCTAAATATCAAATCAATATTCAGAAGAATATGAGCAACAATTCTTTTATCTTCAGAATTGTTTTATCAGAGCTAATTCTGCAGTCAGCAGCCTTGGTGCTGCTGTGAAGCTCTGTTATTAACCTCATTTTTAGGTTGGCTTGGTCACTTGGTAACCTTACAACACATGTTAAGGAATGTTTAACTCATTCTTAAATTGGGAACTTCAATGCTTTTTTCACTACTGCTGCATTTTTGAAAGTAGCTGTCCACCATGTATAACTTTTATCCACTTTTTAACCTCTTTTTATCCACATCATTACTTTTTTTCCTCCACTGATTCACCAGCAGGGCTGGTCACTTCCATAGTCAGGCCTTACCAGGAGAAAGATTCTCTTCTGCTGCTCCTACAGATTCACTGGATAGAACCAAAGGGCACTTTTGACTCGTGGACATGCCAGCTGTAAAAGTGACTATTCTCTCGAGCAAATGATGCTTCTCGTGGTGAATGAGGCTGGATTAGCCAATTGTACAACAACTCGCACACAATGTCCCCTCTTCTGCCTAGAAATGTAATGATATGCAGCAGCATAATGAGCTTACACTGAATTTTCAAACAGAATCCCTAATCATGAAAGCTCTTAAGTGCTCCTAATTGCAACTCTTCTTAAATGAGTGGTTTGTTGGCAAAAAGAGATTTGTGGAATTAGGCCAGACTAATTGCGGATTCATTTCCTGTCTCACAGAAGTGACACTTTAGGCAAACAAGTGCATTCTAAAAGCATCACTGGGCAGCCTCATGGCAAAAGATGATGTAGGGTTTGTTGGTGAAAAAGCACAGAATTCTCCAGGAGGTTGGATTTGGGGTCCTAGTTGATTAATTTATATACCCTGAAGGTATCCAGAACTTTCCTTTCATGGAGTCACAGAACCCCGGAATGGCTTGGGTTGGAAGGGACCTTAAAGCCCATCCAGTGCCACCCCTGCCATGGGCAGGGACACCTTCCACCAGCCCAGGGTGCTCCAAGCCCCATCAGCCTGGCTTTGGACACTGCCAGGGATTGGGAGTCCACAACCTCTCCCATTTTTTCAAATCTATCATCTTTTTAAGGCTATGTGAGACAGGAAGAAGGTAAGAGAGATGTAGAAGGCAAAATGACACATGGATATTTTAAATGCAAAGGTGTCTGGCTCATGAAGATATCTGGTGTGCAGCATTTCAGTGTAAAAACAGAGACAAGAGACAAAGCAGGGAGTAAACAACATTTACATGACAGATTCTAACAGGAGAATGATAGAGAAAATATTGAATATCTGAGCTCTTCCTCAGATCTCTGATGGGTAGTAGAAGAGACCTCTCAGCATATTCATAAAATCCCAGAATCCCTGAATTATTTGGGCTGGAAGGACCTTAAAGCCCTTCCAGTCCCTCCACCAGGGACACCTTCCACCAGAGCAGGCTGCTCCAGACCTCACCTTGGAGAGGGCCAGACAGAAAAACCAAAAGTATCCAGAAAAAAAATTACCTTGCCATGGGATGTTGGATGGGATTGGGTAAAAAAAATTGTATGGGATGCATTAAGGGATGGTGGGAATGCAGAAAATATATAAGGAGGTATTTAGTGGAGTGGCATAAGGCAGCAAAAGAAGGGATCAAATGTGATACAGAAGAAGGGAATGTGAGCAACTAGAAAGGATGGAGGACAGAAAGGATCAGTAGAATGAGAAAAGGCTGCTGGTCAGGAAGCATTTGCAATTATTTTGCACTTCTAGATAAATGTAATTATAGAGGAGTGTGGCTATTCATTTCTCTCTGTATTTTTAATGAACTCACACAACATATGCAAGCAAAAAGTACATGTAATGAATGACTAATACAGGAATGCTTGAGGAATTGAGGAAAAAATTAGCTTATGGAAATGAAACTTTTAATAATGGAAACATTTTTAAAGCTTCTGTACACTGATATTAAAAATAAATATTTCAAAAACTGTCACTTAGAAATAATGTGATGGACCACTGAGTTACTGACACTGTTTTTAATACCACCAATGGTAATCCTACTCACACATTTACAAAATATCATTGCTCATGATGAAAATCATCCCTGGAGTTACATGGCCTTGTCAATGTGACTTATGACAAGATTTTTGAAAGCCTCTTTTTGTTCTTCATGTAAGTAACGCTCACCACAGGATTTTCAGTCCTCTGAGATGTGAGAAAAATCAATGAACAAGAAGTCTTGAAGGCATGGCCTAAGTAAAACTAAAGATTAGGAAAACAGTCAGAAATAATTTAACATATACTGTATAGAACTTGAAAAAATATATTGAGAAAATAATCTTAGGACTTTACTGCATCTGGGTAATGCCTTCTACACAAAGAAAGCTGCTAAAACCAAATGCAACATTGAATATAATCAAGCTTTTTTTCTCATTTTTTGATAGAATAGGAATAAAAGATCCCTTCTCAGTAACTGACTGGGTTACCACATCAGATCCTACAGACCTCCCCCAAATTAACAGAACACAATACATATTTCCAGAGGGAATTATATGCTGAAATACTCTTTTAAAGCCTTCTGAAGGTGGTAAAAATACTTTATTAAGCTCCAGTCTAAATATATTTAAAACTTATTAATGTGCCTGTTTAATTGTGGCAGCATTTTGTTTATATATATATTATTTATCTATGATATTTCTCCTTTGAGGGGTTTATAGGGTAATCTTTGCTCCCAATCACACATTTCTGCTAGCAAAAGCCTACAAATTAACCCATCTGCATTAGTAATTTGTGCTCATGTTCAGCTGATCCCTGAAAATTAGTAACCAGATTAGAATTCATGCTGAATATTATTAATTTCTGCCTTGTACACAAGATCATTGTTTCTGTTTCTGTCAGGAATTGCACACCTGGTGTTTATTAGGGTCACACTTCCCTTGACAGAAGGAACTGCAACAAGCTCCAGCCTCTCCTGCCTTTTGTCAGCTCTGCACAGACTTATCTCTGGGTTTGCCTGCCCTGCATTTGAGCTTATGGATTTCCTTTGTCTGAAAATCCCGACTTTCTGGTGGATTTATAATTATAGTTTTATGTAAAGTAACCTCAAATCCTTAAATCCTCGCTGAAATTCTGGTCAGCCTGTATGAAAAACGAGGAGGTGGGTGAGCATGACAACACACTATAAGCCAACATTTTACAGGATCTTGTTTTTGTTTTTTGAGGGGTTTTTAGGTGGTTTTTTTGTTTGTTTGTTTGTTTTTGGGTGACGGTTTGCAAAACCAGATACAAATATAAGTCATGCCCACAAGATGCACACACAGAGCACAGAGAGGTGAATTTCTGGCATATTACACATCTGGTTTCTACTGTAGCTTAAAGTCACCTGCTTAGTTTAAAGCACAGAACATAAGTTAGGAAATGAAGGGGATGCCACCTGCTAAAGGTAACCAATTGTATCCTTTCCCTTTCCTTCCCCTCCAGAGTGTCTGAAAGGTGAGCGAGGAGATGCTGGAGCAGCCTGACAAAAATGCTGCCTGTCCGTGTCTCCAGGGCCAGCCCAGAGTGTATTTGGAATTACACACCTTGTCCTTACACCCTGAACACGGACAGGGACAAGAGACAAAGGGACAACACAGCCAGACACAATTTTTGTTGTCTTTTCCGAGGAGAGAAAAGGTGGACTGGAATTAATCAGTAAAACAAGAAAAATAAAATTTGTTATACATGAAACAACAAAGTGAAGCTTTCAGATAAGAGTTATGCTTGCCTGCATGTAGGATCAGAACTTAACTAATAACAAAATTAATTAAAATTTGGGTAACAATTCAAAGCTCTCTTTGTCTGAAGGAACTTTCAGGTGGCAGCTTCTGCTTCTTGCAGCTGTTGCACAGGAAGGAGGAGAGATCCTGGTCTGAATCCCACTGGTAATGGACCTCCTTTGGGAATATTTCTGCTGTGGATATAACCAATGACTACATAATAATATATTTTATAAAGTGGACTAAATATCTGCTGTGCTTAGTCTAATAAAATAATCCATTAATGTCCAGCTATACAAATTTAATTTATTGTAATAGGAGCTTTTGCTACTTGAAATCCCCTGGCCATTATCTTTACCTGAGAGGGATCAATCTCAGTTAAGCAGTTAGCACTTAAGATAAAATGAGAATGGGATTAATGGGTTTATACTGTGTTATTTAAGAGCCATTGGCAA
>VWZN01015185.1:469177-485803 GCA_013396955.1 Regulus satrapa | reverse complement strand
TTTTTTTTTTTTCCAAAGGGAAATAACATGAGTACTTGGAATCCAACTGTGTTGGGGTGATTTAGTGATATTTTTAATATTGCACCAAGGCCAAAAAACACCTTCAAGACAGTTGGTTACTTTAATCTTCCAAAGTAGCATTTGGGGACTGTTAGAATTTCTGTGGAGAAGAGAAGAAATGTCTCAATTTTTATCCACCTAATTGGTTGATGGGCAACATGAGTGACTGCCACTGAGATCTGGTGTCCTTTCATTCCCACAGAATCACAGAATCATTAAAGTTGGAAAAAACCTCCAAGATTGCCAAGTCCAAGGTTATTAAGAGCTGTTGATATTGAAGAAAGCTTCTAAGAACTTCAGATGCCTTGTCGTACTCTCTAATAGTAAATGTTATATTCACAATTATGTGAATTTCCCACCACTGCTGGATTATGTGAGAGTTTCTGCAGCTTCAAAAAGTTAACTGTATTCCTCACAGAAGATACTGTTTCCATTTCTTCAAACATATTGTTCCCATTTTTTACAAAAGGAAAACAACCCAGGTATTTCACTACCAGCCTTCACAGCTGTATTGACACATGTGTATAAATTCTGAGTCCAGAATCTTTCTCTCCACAGTTAGAACAGTAAATACCTCAGCAGTGTCATTACACACTGATTGTCTAATAGCTTTCTGCTAAACATTGGCAATGTAAAACTAGAAAATTGCCATTAATCATTCTTAAAGTGCTAAGAATACATTAGTAAATTAGTTCTGTTTGACTTTTAAAAGCTGTATTTACTCCTAGGATATCAAACAGGCAAAGAAGTGTTGAACTGGGGAACAAGAGCCAGTTATTTTTAATCCTAGGTTGCTCACTGATTGCTGTAAGTTAGATGGCAATTTCTTATTTTTACAGCCTACTTCCATCCCTGTCAGTGTCCTTTGGGTTTTACAATCATTAATTTCAATCTGTGCTTGGATGGTGCTTTTAAATCCTGAAATTAAATGACAGAAAATATATCACAGTAAGACCCACTTGAATTGCACGTTTTGCAGATATCCTGGGCTTGGTGTTGTCTATAATTTCAGTGTTTTTGCTTTACTTGAGAAATGAGATTTAGTGTTTTTTGTTCTTTCATTCTGATTCAGGCCTAAATAGAGATGAGGATCAGGAGTTCATGTCTGCCCTGCTTCTTCTTTTCTACCCAGGTGAAGGAATAGTGAAGTCCTGGATTCTGGTTCATCCCAATCAGATTTTACTCCAGTTCTGCTGTCAGAAGTCGATGTTGTCTTCTGCAGCCCACTTGCCAGGCCATGTGTAGTCCAGGGGTGGTAAAGGACTGGGAAGAGCTTTACTCCACTTTAATTCTTGCTGAAAGGAATTACAGGGTGCTCCTGAATTCCTCCCACACCCGAACAGCAGCAGTGTGTGAATAACAATATTTTTGACCCAGACAGGCTTTTTTTACCACAGTCTGGGTTGGCTGTGCAGAATTGCAGGGAATTCTCCCTCCTGAGAAAATGTTCATGCCAAAGTGTTTGACAAGGCACTGTGGACGAAACTGTTTCTAGACATTTAAAGACAGGGTAAAATGTGCATTGATTTAACTGGCAATTGTCTAGAATAGAAATGTCACAGTACAATAGCCCAAATTTAATGTACTTTTACATGTGCAGTACAGAGAGAACACTCCAGCCTGTGATAGAACAATTTCATACCATACCACACGGAGTGCCTGACTCATTGGTCTGAGCAGCTCCTCTGCATCAATCCCTGTGCTCCTTTAATGTGAATAGTGCAATTGAGAGGGTGCTCTGTTCACTGGAATCCCACTGCTTTTCCTTAAATGTCTCTTCCTTGTCCCAGCAAAAAATATCTGACCTGACAGAGAAGGAAATGTGCAGTTCAAGTGTCCAGGGTGGGCACAGAGCCGCGGTTGTGGGAGGGGAAATGCTTGATCTGAACAGCTGCTTTGGATGGTTTGATGGTTCCTGAGCTGTCACTGGCAATGGATATAGATCCTGTCATACCCTCTTCTTCTGGAAAAGCAGGAATAGGGCCAGCCCTTTCCTATTTTACCCACAACAAGCACCAGATCCCAGTGACGATGCCTCACCCAAGGAGATCCATGGGTGCTGTGATCTGAGGAGGCTTAGAAGGCATTTCTGTAGCATTTCCTGCTCTGTAACCACCCAGAGGCAGCAAAAGCTGGAAGTGCCACTACCTCATCTCTCATTTCCATGATCTGAAGAATGCATAGAACAACAGCTCATGTCCATGTTCGGTAATTTCATAGTACTTCATTAATAATTATTTTAAATTACCCAAGAGCAAACCCAGTCACCACTCCCAGTTTCTTGCTTTCTTTGTTCCTGCTCTCACTTTCCTCTTACCAGATCCTACTGGAAGAGGAGGCACATTTCTCCTCCTTACAGTAAATGTCAGAAGGATGCTATGTGGAAGAGCAAATAGGTCACATCCTGACAGTTTGACTGCTAATCAATACAGTCAAGAGTTTGGAGGAATTTAATGAGTATTCTGTATTATTTTGTATGCACGTGTTCAGTATGACTTTCAAAATCTTTTCTTCCACCTGGAAGCTGTTAAAGTACAGGTCACAGTGCTTTAACACTGATTTTATCACAATTTGAAAAGTGATTCTGATGAATTATTTCATCATTGGTGTCATCATTAAGCATAAGAAGTTTGATGTGGATAAATTTTATTGAAGGATTTGGTATTTGAAAGAAGATCAGAGCTAGCTGGACACATAACCCATAATTAGAGATAAGTTTCAATACAGTTTATGGGAAGGGGCCAGGCTTTAAGGAAATTAATTTGTCAAAAACTACTCCTGGTCTGAGTAGGTGAGGTAGGATTAATCTTTCATGTCCTGGAGTCCTTTCCTGCATTGTTTCCATTTATAACAGAGAAGGAAATCTTAAGGAAATAAAAAACAGTATTCACATTCCAAATTTATCAAAGCAAAAACATCGAGACAGGCATGGAGTTTAATTTGACAACAGAATTAAAAAATCTGTTTTACAACAAAAACTTGGTGTTTTGGGCTTTCTGATGATTTATTTTCCATATCTGTAATTTCTTTATTCCATTCAGAAGGAATTAATTTTTTGTGTACATCCTGATCCTTCCTCATCTCTTATCAAATCCTGGGCCAGTGAACTGCTACTAAGGGAAGAAAAAAATCCCACTGCTATAATCAGCGTAAGGTGAAAATGAGAAACATAAGTACAGAATAAACAGCAGGTGTGAAAAGTGGAATCATGCAAGATGAAGACAGGGAGAGAAGAAAAGGGAAAAATCTCATTAGTAGCTCGTTTGGTTTTAGATAATTACAGTGGCATTGGAACAGGCTTGGAGAAACTTGGTCTGGTAGAAGGTGTCCCTGTCCTTGGCAGGGGGTGAAACTGGATGGGCTTTAAGGTCTCTTCCACTCCAAACCATTCAGGGATTCAAGGATTCTGTGAAATAAAACAAAAATAATTGATCTTCCCCTCAAGAAACGCTATTTTTAAGTGCATCTCTGGTTTTGTTTTAAAAATATGCAGCAAGTTAGAATTGCCTGGTTCTCACAGGCCCTGCTGCTCTGATGGTTTATTAAAGATTACAGGGAAGGAAAAAAAAATTTATATTCAACTTCAAGGGATACCTATGCTGATCCTGCTGTTATCTAACACACCATTACATGGCCTGCTGGATCAGGTTTTCTTTTCTGCAGAAGGAAAGGAGCAGGAGCATAATTTAGTCCAAAACCACCAAGTCTACCTTCAGATTTCAGGATAAATCTCTTTTCAGTATTAGTGATGACAAAGCAAAATGCAGGAATGCTTAATTTACCATAAATAAAGCATAAAATTGTAAAGATATAAGATATAAAATGTAAAGTACAAATGGATACATGTGCATAAGCTTGGTACAGTGAAATAGCAGTGTATTACAAGTATAAATATGGTTCAAAATATGCAAGTTTTGTCTCTTATGCTGGACCCTCTTAGCAGGGCACTGCACAAATTTGGTTAAAACTGAACTTTTGCTTTTGCTGAATTGTCTCTGAGGAAGTCCCCAATATTGGAGCATCCAAAGAAGGTCCTAGAAGGTCTGCAATAGGAATTCCCCCACATAAATCTCTTTTCTAATTAGCCTCCATGCAAAATAAAAGCTACCATGGGGGTGGCAAAGGCTGAGTGATACCAATTTTCCTAATGCAGAAAGTGAATCCATCAGTGAACTCCTCCAGAGAGCTTCCACAGGTCTGTGTGGACAAAAATGTGGCAAGAGGGGTTCAGCTGATGAAAAACAGCTCTGCCAGCGCACGAGGTAGGCTCTAAACCAGTATTAGTGCTCACAAAAGTGCTCTTGAAATCATATGATGAATAATTATATGGAAATATCAGCTTTAGAGGGAGTTCAGCAAGAAGGTATTATAAGAAAAATTAGGAAAAGAATAAGAGAACAAGAGAGGAGATATCATTGCACTGCTGTGTAAAACCACAGGGGAATAAAAGAGGTAAAAATAATGAATGTAGAACAGGAACAAATATGGCTTCAAGAGTAAAATTTAATCTATTTAATTCTGCAAATGTATACATTAAATAAACTGAGATTCTTCTGCTTGGGAAAGCTATAAAGGAAACTGTGGAGAAGACATTAGCAAAATCTCAAACAGAAAGGGAACAGGGACCTATTTCTCAGTGTTTCTTAGAATATAAGAAGAAGAAAGCTTGCAATGAAACCACTGCATACGAATTGTAGAACCAATAAAAGGGAAATAACCCGTGAATATATTTTGGATTTCCTTGTCAGAGATGCCTTGGATACCAAGAGTGTGCTGAGGGAAATATAGCAATTAGAGAAATTTATAGGAGGAAGATTATTTAACTGAAGATTATTTAACACAATAGCTACTTACTTAGCGACTACCACTATTATCATTATTATTATTACTAGCTACTTAATTTGGATTGCTGCTCTGCCCATTATATTCCATCAGTATTCTGGTGGTTTTTTGTTCTATAAATGTATAGATCTGCAATAAATAAACCAGTTTTGGGGATCAGAGTCCTTTAGGCTCCTGTGTAGCTGCCCCAGCAGGGTGTAGGTGGCTGTGCTGTCATCCCAACATTCCCAATCATTCCTGAAAGTCTGCCTGGGCCTGTTAGACTGACTAGATTCCATTCTAATGGGAATATTTCAACTTTTTTTTTTTTTGTTTTTTGTTTTTTTTTATGGTATGGAAAGATGGGGTTTAAATCATGTTCCGGGGCCCTCTAAATACTCAACTTTTTTTTTTTTTTTTTTTTTAATTGAAAAGCTCTCTAAACCAAATAAAAGCTCATATTATTTGCTATATTCTTACTTGTTTTTAGAGAGCCTTTTTGTGATCCAAATAACACATTTACATTGCCATCTCTAATCACTTGGGGTTTTTTGACAAATCTTTGCACTCCCTCTTCCTCAACAGGATAGGGTAGAAAATGAGATGAAAAAGCTCACGGATTGTCATGAAAACAGGGAGACTGGGAGAAGGACTGGGGTACTGGGATAAAGATGTGCATCAAAATAAATTGAAGCCCACTCTAGACTGAAGAAGACAAGAACCCAACCATGTCCACACGGCAAATATCTCAGGATATTTGCTGAGGACTTTTCACAGCCTGTGCCAAATTCTTACATTTCTTTCCTGGATGTTTTTTACCTTTTTGCCAATGTCATATTTGCAGTACAGACATTACATTTTCTGCCTCTAAATTACATTTTTTTTTTTTTTAAATTGTGATGAAAGGGCTGCTACAGAAGTTCTGTACCGTGTAAGTCCTTAATATCAGGCAAACATACCAAAATGTCAATTATAAAGTTAATTAAATGTTAATTATAATTGCCAGTGACATAAATTGCCTCACTGGTAAAACTTTTACAATTTAATGATGAGGAAAATAAGCAGAATTTTATTCCACCCTCTTCATTCCAGAGCAGAAGAAGCAGCATGTCATGGCCATTTATGAATGGCATTGGATAATCAAAGAGTAAAATGACTGCAGACTCTGCAAACCTCTCTTTCAAAATGTGATGTCTGCACTGTTAAATAAGATATTTATTAATATTTTTACATATTTTGTTTGTTTATGTAATTATCCCTTAAATCATCCCTTTAAAAAATTTATTTAGCTATATTTCCCTATGCATTGATTAGTAATGCATCAATAAATTGCAATTAATTACATCTTCTAGGAAAAACATAAATAACCGAATTAGTAATAAATGTTTTATGACATTCATTGGCCACATTTGATGACAAAAATAGGTATATTGAGCTCTACACTGAATAACAAACCACCAAATTCAAGATATTCAGGAAGTGTCCAAGGCCAGATTGGACGGGGCAGTTTTCAGTAGTTAATTCCAATTTTGAGGTTAATTCCAATTTTAAGTAGTTAATCCAAATTTTTAAGCAGTTTGTTCCAATTTTTGCAACTTGATTTGCAAATCCATGAGAGCAGGACGTGTAAGGACTCTACACACCAATACAGGGATAAGAAGGATTGGTTTTGCTAAAAGGGATCCAGATTTTGTAGATTTTTCTAGTGTAGATTTTTCTAGTGCTGTGGAGTCCATAGTTGATTTAATACAATGGCTGAAGTCCAACCTGTGCCTCACAGAGTGTAGATTGAAAATTTGAGGATTTTTTGGGTTCTAGGCACTTCTTGCCATCATGTTAAACTCTCCCTAACTGTGGTAACATTTTAAATAATATTATCAGCTTTGTGATTTCCTCCAGCCTGTTTCATAGGCTAGAGATCATTTCTTCAGGTATGTACATTTACATTGTGCAACTTTCCTTTTCCACTGTTGAACTCCTTTCTTTCTGAGACAAGATGTTTTTCCAGGTGGTTTTTTGAGAGGATTTAAATGCTCTTTTTTTTGTTTGTTTGTTTTGCTTTCAAGCAATTTGAAAATATTTTAAGCTGGAGTTTGCTATAAGGAAATATTCACTTCTAGCTCATGTGAAAGAAGTTTTCCAAAGAGTGTGCCTAGAGCAGACTGACATTTCATGAGTGATGATTGTCTGGTTTATTTGGGCATTTTTATGCTACTGACACATGTCAAATAAAATCAGAGGTTCTATATTTACAGCTATTCTTGGAGAAAAAATAAAAAATAGAGGCAAAAACCCCACCTCCCAGATTTCCTAGTTACAGTTTTCTATCTACATATTTTGTAGATGCATTCTGCACTTTTTTTGACAGTATAAGATTTCATGTTTTTAAATTTGAGTATTTTCTGAGGTCCAGCGCTGCAATTGCAGTGTCATCTAAAACTGTGTGACCCCCCTTGAACATTAAAACTTAACTTTATGTTATGAATTCCCTCTGATTTCTGTAAGTAATACCCAGTAAATGTAACATGAGTTCTTGCCGAGATAAGACCAGCAGCATTTGCTCCTTGCATTTGGTTTATGATTGGATATTAATGAGTATTTCTATTGCTGTCTCTCCCACACAATTCTAGGCTATTATTAAAATACAATATCACCTGTTCCACTGATGTGTTTTCTTGTAATTCTACTGAAGAACTATATTAGCTCCTCTATTTTTCTTTATTTCATTGTACTTCTTGTAAATTACTCTGTTGTTCTCCCGAGAAAACTTTTAATCCAGAAACAAATTCAATAGCAAATCTTACCTTTGTTTTCTCAAGCACTGCTGAAATTTCAACACTGTAAAAGTATAAAGCTTATTATTATTTAGTGCAGAGAGATGATGCCTTGTGTTCCTTTCCTTTTTTTTTTAACTGGAAATGGAAATTCAGGCGAGTGCGGACTTTATCATATTTCTGAACTCACTGAGTTATGAAACAAAAGGACACCTTAATTTTACAGTGTTGCACAGAATCAACTCTTTTTATATTTTTAAAGCTACAGCTGGAAAGCCATAGCTCTGGTACTGGTCCCACCTTGCTGTTCCATATCCCTCTACTGTGGGACACGACAGTCACATCACAGCCACCCTTTTTTTTCCTAAACCCAGTGGCATTTTGATTTATCAGTTCTGCTTTTAGCCCTTTACCAAAAAAAAACCTTGCTCACATAATGCATAGGGGGGAAAAAAAGGCAAAATAGTATTTTGAACCTCATGTTTTAAATTTCCAATGCACCACTTATTCCCTTTGGCTTAATTTTGGTAGGGAAATCTTGCCCAAACCTTCAGGGAGAACACCCAAGCCTAATTATTTTTGCCAGCTGAAGCAACAGTTTTGCAGCTCTGCCTTAATAAGGAAATTAAGAAGAGCTAGTTAACAGCTTTAAAAATCTGTAGAAAAGCATCTCTTGAATGCACTGAGAGAGTTGGTGTAAATTTTTGTTCTTTCTAATATGTACCTCTAGAGCAAATAAAGGTGATAAGATTGTGGCTGGTTTGGGGGGGCTTTTGGCGTTTTGTTTTGTTTTGTTTTGCTTTGTTTTGTTTTTAAGGAGTGAGGTGCTATTTATGGTGGTCTGTGCAAATTACTGTGGATGACATGGATGAGAATCCAAATTTTTCACTTCTCTTTGCAGATGTGTAGTTTACCAACACTGCTCTTTTTTGTATTTAAATGGTTCTGAAACAGATTCCTCGGGAGGTGCCTCTTTTAGGATACATTGCATCAGCATGAAAGTATTTGGTGGCAAAACAGAAGAAAGAGCAGCATTATAGAAGCATGAAAAATATGGAGTCTTAATTACCAGGAAGAACTTTCTTTTACTGGCTTCATTTCCAAGTGCACAACTTCTGTTTAACAGCAGAAGAAAAGCACTGATGTAATGTAATAGTACATTGTATTCATACCATCATTCTGGAATTCAGCGTTCATTGAAATTCTCAAAAATCATTTGCCTTTCAGTGTGAGAGCACATCTGCCGAAATAACTTCAGAACAACCCAGAGCAGAACATGACTAATGTTGGGGCTCTTTGGAAATTATATGTTTTAGAGTGAAATTAATTAGGATTGTCTTCTTTGGTCCCTGGCTCTTCACATACTTAGGTACAACAGTGTGTAAAGTGATACTCCCACTTATCAGCTATTTCTACTTAGTGCCTTTCTCCCTCTTCTTTTGGGGAGGATCCAGAGGGGAGGAGAGGATAATTGTTATTTTTATAGCCAGCAATTCTTTTCTTCCCCTCCTCCTCCTCCTCCAATTGCTGCAGGGCTGCTGGAAGGGACTTTCAAGCACCATCTCCTTAGATGTCTCCCATCCTTCCTTCTTTCTTTCCTTATTTTCTCAACAAAACCTTAGCAGTATTTTCCCAGTTTTGCGGTTGATTTTAAATATCTCTGCTTGTTAAGCCACTTCTGGTCAAAGCTTGTAAAAGAATGATTTCATTTTTCACTGGCATTAACATAATGTTGATTATATGATGCTCCTTTTCAAGACAAGTGCTTTTCTCTAGCAGGTTGTGTGCAAACTTTGCTGATCTGTTTTCCAGGCAAAACAGAAGAACTTTTGATTAATTTTTGGTTTTTAATTTATTTTTCTTGGGGGGTAAAAGTTTTAAATTAACCACCAAACAGAAAAGCCCACAGGAGCTAAGCATAAATTACTAATCTACTGGTTTCTAAGAATTGCATTTTGTAGGCAATTTGTTGAGAGGCCTTTGAGAATTTTGTTATTTATAAGAATGTTACAGTTCATTTATATTTTATGCAGACATTAAAAAAAAGTCTTATTCCCAATTGTCAAAAAGGAGAAAAAAACCCCATAAACCAAACAACTCACCCACTCCCACTCCTCTAGGACACATATGGTAACAGTATCTTGTGTATTCCTTAATTTTAATAAAAATCTACTAAAAACTGCTTGGATTGCCACCTCAGGGCTAGTATTCTAACCTTACCAAATTTACAAAGATTATGGTAGCTTGTTAATTTTTCTGGAAGAGAGAGTTTGTTTCATTACTGTATATTTGGTGTTGGATTTGGTTTGGGCTTGGATTCATTGTTTTGGTGGGTTTTATGTTTTAGTTTGTAACCTGGGCTGGCATAAGAATTCTGTACTTTTAGCTTTGCTCTCAATATCTAATATTTCTCATGTTTATATATATATTTAATATTATTATTTTAAAAAATTATTAGTACATATACACACACTATATAGATATATAAAAGATATTTTTTAAACAATATAATAATATTAAATAATCATAGGGGAAACAGTCTTTGCAACCCCTCTGCGGATGGTTTCAAGGTCTTTGGTGCCTGTAGATCTCACTGCAAAGCTAAGGCAGCACCCTGAGCTCACTGGCATGGATTAAATTCCTTCCCAGCTGTCCCTATGCTGCTTTGCATTTGTGCCAGGGCTCACCACCCTCCCAGGGAAGGATTTCTTCCCCGTATTATCCCATCTAAACCTTCCCTCTGCCAGTCTAAGACCATTGTCCCTTGTCCTGTCACTGCAGCTCAAAAGCCCCAACCAATTCCACTCTTCCAAGGGCTCAGTCTGCAGACTGGTAGGAAAAAAAACTCTGCCTGTTCATGTTCATTTAATATCTGTCCTGCTCCATTCCTGAATGGCAGCAAACAGGACAGAGAGAATGCACATCCAAACCCATTTGAATTCTTTTTTAGGGGTTTCTTCACTTAATTTCTGTAACTTCTTTAACTACTGGGCATTCTCCTGCTTTTGTTGGAAAACACCAAGCATGAATTTCCTAATCCTCTCTATTAAAATGAGCGATGCTATCCCTCACGTGACCTCCCTAAGACAGATTCTTTCCTCCATTAAGCATTTATCACTTCAGAAAGCATTCAAAAATTATCTATTGAAATGATAGTTCAAAGACTGCAGATCATCAGGGAGGGAGCCATCCAAATATGAAATACTGTTCTCCCTCTAAATGTCAAAGGATTGCCTTCCATGCAAGGTAAACATTGACAAAATCAGAGAAAATAGTATTTTTCTAGAACTTGTGAAAACTCACAAGTTATTAGAACCTTTGGGAAGTATCAGCATGCTGAGGTAGGAGTTGTATGGTCCCATAATTCCAGCAGAAATTCCTCAGGGGTAAGCAGATCTGATGTAGGTCTTGGCATTCAGTCCCAACAAAGACTTGATTGGAGTTTAGTTTCCCTGCTTGCCCTGTAGGTCGGATATTCCACCAGCCGATTTCTCCTTTTCGCTCTTTTGTTATCTAAGAGATGAAATTTATCTTAGGGGCACAAAAATAAATCCTGGCATGGCTGATCTGCAGTGACATAGTGGCACGGTTGCCAATGGGAGTTAAAAAAATTAATCTCCTTCTGTGTCAGTTTGAACACAGCAATAGATATCACAGCTCCAAATAACCCTATTTTTTTCAGCTGATGAGTCTTTCTTGAACAAGTTCAATCAGATATGAGCTGTGTTCACATAAAACACACACTGACTTGGATTCTGGCTTTGATGATGGACTTATCTTTTTTTTTTTTTTCTTTTTTTTTCTAGTGACTTTAGAACATTTCAGAAGATTAGTAAAATCTTTCAGTCCTATTAATTTCATACTTATGTGTTTAATGTAAACATATAATATTGGATAATTTACAAAGGAAAACTTCAACACTGTCCTTTACTTCAAAAGCCATTTGAAATAGGAAAGATGGTGAAAGTTTGTGAAAATATTTTAAAGCTACATTACTGCAGTCATTGGGTGAAGGTATGTGTTGAATTTGATGGCACGTCTTTCTAAGTCCACTAAAGGACTTAAGCCCAATGGGGCATTTTAACCAAAAACCTCAAAACAAATATACAAATGATTTTTTTTTCTTTTTTTTTCTTTTTTTTTTTTTGGTATGGATAAAGGGGATTCATTTTCCTGCAGGTCTACTTCAGCTCTGGCAGAGAACTGCCTCCTGCTTGATGCCCGTGTGTGACTCGGTGTCACATTTGTACTCTGGGTCATGCTGGCACAGTAGCAAAACATCAATCATGTATTTCCACCCTGGGGTCTCAGACACACTTGATATTCACCCTCAGAAATGTTACACGCAGATCCTGTCCTTCCAGTGAATGCACAAATCAGAACTCTCTGAAACGACCTGACACAAGGAAAGAGAACAAAATCAGATCTGGATTCTGGAGTCCCTTGCTGGATGTTGGTGGAACTCCCGCTGTTCCAGAAGGGTGCATGTGCTTAATGGAAACAGCAAAGCAAGGCAGCTTCTTAAATGAGCTGCTGGGAAACAAGAAATCAGCAGGAAATAAAATGCAAGTTAATTTGGTCCTAGAAATAATAGAAATCGTGACGGACGTTCAGAGGTGTCTGGATGAGAGTTCAGAGTAGGCCAAAAACTCACACTGGCTGTCTGTAAGCATTGACAGGACCAACAACCACTGCTCATTTTATATCCATCACCCCACACGTCATTCCTTTTCAAATCAAACCATATTTATTTAGAACATATTTTTCTTCCAGAGACTGCATAATGGCTACTGTGCTGCATAAATATCTAAGGAAAGCATCTTTGAATCTGTTAGCAGAAATACTTCAGGCAAAGGACCGAGTGTGTTGCTGTCCTGAAGCAAGAGGCTGCACGTTTGGTTTATTAACTGTGTGTATAGCTTTCTTTCATTCATTTACTGTAAATTTCACAGACTCACAGATGCATTTATGTTGGAAAAGCCCTCTGAGATCATCGGCTCCAATCCTTCCCCCAGTACTGCCCAGATAACCCTTAAGCCATGTCCCCAAGCGCCACATTCACAGGTCTCTTAAGTGCCCCCAGGGATAAGGACTCCACTCTTTGTTCAAACAATTCTGTGGTATTGAAGTGTTAAAACTGTTTTCTGTCCATTCCAAAGTGTTTTTCTTTTTTTCCTAAGTTTTTATGGCGCACTTGAAATTCCTTGAAAATTTTTCATCCAATGTTATCTGAGCAATCTGAATTGGAGCTCTGATGCTTTCCAGCTCTTGTAGATTGAATAAATATTTGTGTTTTTGAAAAAAAAATTAAATTACAGTGTACAGCATATTAAACAAAAGCATAATCTTTAGCAAAAATTGGCTCCTACGGGGTAAAAAAAAAAAAAAAAATTCAATTTGAGATTGCAAAGGGTAGAAGCTGACATTTTGAAGGAATTCTTTCTCTGGAGAAAAATGACTTGTGACATTGATTCAACATAGAAAACTAAAATGCATTTGAAAAACTCATTTAAACTGAAATTATGAAGACCAGACTTTCAGAGATAAATCTGCATTCTGTAGAGAATAATCTTAAATACGATATTTTCTCCACAGATCTCTTGTTACAAGTGTGATAATAAAGTCTGAGTGTATATTCCAGTCTATTAATTTGCAATGGTTATGTGAACTTTGTCATTACATCCCGCTGGTCATAACATGATTATGCCACAAACACTTTCTAAATATTTACCGAGTCTATAGCTTTCATTTTGGTTTTCCAGGGAGGAAAAAAAGAAAAAAAGAAAAAAAATTAAGAAGAAAGGAGGAAAGGACAGCTCTGATATTAATACATGACATGGAAACCAGGCACAGACTGTCATGGTTCTGTTCATTCTCTCCAGCACTAAGAGTGGAAGGACACATCAAAAATCCCAATGAGGAGGATCTGGAGAGGAAGAGAATCTGTTCTGCCCAGACCGATGTGGCAACAGGTTTATTTGGAGACCAAGCCAAAAGATAGCAAGCATGGACAAAAATGGCTGGTTCATGATCATCAGGATAAAAAATCGATGCTTCTAAATGCAATTTCATGTGTAAAGCAATTGTTACTGGAATCGCACTCAGAATAGCAGTGAAGGTATTTTTAAAATACCGAATGAGTTTCTCAGCATGTTTGCAGATGATACCAGTCTGTGGCTGACACGCCTGAAGGGTGGGATGTAGTCCAGTGGAATGTTGCAACAGGAAAAGGGGTAATGGTCTGAAACTAAAAGAGAGTTGACTAGATTTGATAGAAGGAAAAAGTTCCTCGTAATGAGGTTGTTGAAACTTTGGATGAGGTTTTTCCAGAGAAGCTGTGGCTGCCCCATCCCTGGAACCATTCCATGCCAGGTTGGGCAGGGCTCTGAGCACCCTGGTCTAGTGGCAGATTGTCCTGCTCACTGCAGGAGGGCTGGAATGAGACTTTTAAAAGGTCCCATCCAACCCAAACTATTTTGTGATTCTATGATATATTTTTAACAAGGTTAACTTGCCCCTGTCATAAAAACTTTATTTAAGAGAACAGTATAAAATGAAATTTTGCATTTGATTTGACACTGTAGTGACTTTTTTTTAGTCTTACACTCTTCCCTCAACTAAAACAGATCCCTTACTTTCCTTCTAATTTCCCATCTTGACCTGTACTTTAAGATTTAAGAGACAGAGAAACTCAGCTTCAAACACAATTGGATGGCAAACTATTGCCAAAGGACAATTCACAGCAAAGCAAATTCACTTTTAAAATATTTAATTATTATTTGTGAATGGAAATGCATAGTAAACATGCCAAGATTTTCCTGACTCAAACACAGGAATTTCATAAATCCAGGACTAAACTGATGTACATTGCTGTAGGACTGATATCTTCTGGTTTGGGACTCAGGAGCAGTCATGGACAAAATCCTGACATTTGGAAGTCCTTGGTCAGATTCCTGAGTTTGATTCGAACTTAGATATGGAAAAATCTAGATCCATGAGATAAAGTGACCAACATCAGAACATAGATCCCAATGTTTTGGGAGCTTTATGGAAAACTTGGTGTCTCAAAACTCTGGAAATATCAAGTTTTTGTAGGGCTCACTGGAGAGCTGGTCTGAAATTAGGGATGATCTCCATGAACAGGAATGACTTGAGAAGAAAGGATTTACAATAAAACATGTCCAGATTAAACCAATTTAAAAAATGTCCAGGATTTTCTTCTGCCTTGACCTAATTTTATTTGATAAATCGAGTCCTAAATAAAATTTTAAAAACTGGAATGCCGTGTTTCAACTATGCCTGTCCTCATGTGTCTTCTGAAAACAGATCCAGAAAAAAAACAAAAACAAAAACTTGTGGGACAAGACCTGATTACACAGATATCATCAGCATTTTTTAGGTGTCTTAAATAGCCGCAGATTTTAGCCACAGATTTAGGTGGGGCAGATCTGCAAAGCAGCAAATGCCACAAATTCCTTGAGGTTTCTTATCTGAACAGATCATTAGGGTAATCCTAGGAGAGAAGAACAGTAGTGCAATTTTTTAAAGGGCTGAACATGTTTTCTAACAAAGTAATTAATGTCCTTGAAAAGAAGCCCTAAACCCCCATTTATATGCAGTCAATTACCTCAGGCAATATATTGTTTAAACACTGGGGATAAACATCATTCCTCACCTACAGGAACTGGGACGTTCTCTCTCTTTTAACATGGTTTTACCGATTGCTGTTTGCATGATCTTGGGATCTTCAGGTGAACTTTTGGGGCCAAAAAAAAAAAAAAAAAGGTCTTGGTTTTATCTTTGGATTTGCAAAATAAACCTCCCTAGAAAAAGCTCTATACTTAACCTCTCTCTTCTTGTAGTGCTGTCAACTAAAGAGGAAAGCCAGGTATGAGGAGAGGAATTTTCTGTCCTTTGGAGAGATTGAGAAGGAAATCTGCATAAGCTGGATCACCAGTTGGACTTGTTGTGACAGTTCTTGATAATTAATGTCTCTGCAGAACAGGGATCAACAGGCTGTAAACTTCAGAGATAATCACATCTGTGTGAATTTCAATTTCTAGGGGAGCAGTTGATAATTAATGCTCCTAATAAGCATGAGCAGCTTAGTGAAAGAACAGAGTTTATATTTATAAACAACTTTTTTGTCAGAAAGGCTCTCAGCCCTGTTCGTGAACCATATCAGCACCTACAAACTGTAGCCAACACTGATGGAGAGAAACTCTTTGTTAGTTCAAACTCTATTCTCTAAAGTATGTTTTTATTGTTTATTTCTCTGGCTGCTTTTTCCAACTGCATTTAATTAGCATTGGAAATTAATCACTTCGGAGCTTAAATACTTAAAGGCCAATATGGTTCAGTGGGAACCATTTGTTCGTCACAGTAGATAATTGAACATAACCTTGAAAAATAAATTGATGTGTTCCTTTAGTATGTTTTGCACTGATTTGATGGTTGAAATGGCAGATAGGCACAGGCCCCAGTTTTAGATAGTGAAACTGGTTGACCTGTGAAGCTCAGAGGACTTTGACACCTCTGGCAATGCCATTGTTTTCCAGTCCTCATCTAAGTAATGACAAACCATAGGTTATCTGCCTTTCTTAGCACTGAGTCTTACTCCATTCTTTCAGGTAATGTGCTTCATAACTTACAGATTTCATTTATATATTTATTTTTTTATCCGTCCCCATCCCTGGCAGTGTCCAAGGCCAGGTTGGAGGGGGCTTGGAGCACCCTGGGATAATGCAAGGTGTCCCTGTCCACGTAGAATGAGATGGGTTTTAAGGTCCCTTCCCACTCAGATCATTCTATAATTCTATGGTTTTCATTTTAAATTTCTCTTACAGGTGGGTGAAAGGGACCAGCCACATTTAAGGAAATTTTGTTTTTAACACTTACACAGGGAAAAGATCCATTGTTTCTTCTCTAAAATGCAGCACAGTTGCGTAATACCTCCTTTTCCTTTTTTTTT
>VWZN01015185.1:454754-469142 GCA_013396955.1 Regulus satrapa | reverse complement strand
TTTTTTTTTTTCTGACAGTTTCTTCAAGCTACTATTCCAAGAACTGGTATTTTTGAGTTTTTCTATTTACTGCTTATGCCACTCTGTGTTGTGCCATTTGAAGAGCTTGAATCCTGCGCTCTCTTGATGCTGCAACCATTGTTTTAACTACAATTCAAGGGTCCAGATCTTTTTCTTGAGGAAGTGGAAGTTTCCTTCAGGAACAGTTGAACAAAAGCTGGCTATTTTGTATCTAATTCAGGAAGTATTTGGCGCATTCCATTTACTTTAGAAAGATTATTTCCATGGAGACTGAAAATGTACTGGTTCCTTGAGGAGGAAGACACAAAACATAATTTGTGAATCGAAATCTTCCTCAAATGTAAACAGAAATCATCTCTTATGTTTATTGAGCAAAACCAATTAGAGAGTTTCAACTAATCTCCTCAGGAGCTCAGTCCTTTGGAAAAATGCTTTTCTTTTAAGTGTCTAAAGTGGTCAATAACAGTTGGATACACTTTGTGGAGCCTCACATGGTGCACAGCCCTTGCTCCCAATCCCGTGCTAAGCTGAATGTGTTGCTCTGTGATTTCCTTTGTACAATTGCTCATCACTCTGTGAAAGAGTATTAAATAAAAAGAAGATTTTTAATGCGTCAGAGCCTGCTAATCAGAGCTGCTTTATTACATTTTGGTGGAGTAAGTGTGCTAATGACTGCATAATGTGTTTGCACTGCAATGTGATTTCACTGCAGTTTGTTTGAAAGCCTAATTGTGCCCAGCTGCCTGGGTTGGTGTGATGGACAGCTGATCCTCAGCGTCTCCCTGCTAATGCAGGGTCCAGGAGGGACTTGGGCTGGATTGTTTACTCCAATTTAGCTCCAACAAAAGGGACTGTGCCATCAGCAGCCGCTGTTACACCTAATGAATTGCTGCTGGGATTTTGCTTTGTGTGCCAATTAAATGCCGGATGGGCGTGAGCCAGCGTCAGGTTTGTGAAACATTTGTTATGCACAGTAAAGAAGAGTGCATTATTAATTGTATTCCGTGTTTATGTGGCTTCTGTTGTGTAGGGATCTCAGACATGCTTGGAAATTTGGAGGTGTTCACGGTCATCAGCACACTGAAGGGAAACTGAGAGGCACTGAAAATGGCTATTTAAATGTATGCAACAGAATCTAAAACTAGACGTAGATATCCTAAGATAAGGCTCCTGCTTCCTACACCAAACATATTTCCAAAGCCTGGAAAATTCCAGACTTTGTTCCAAGGATTAAGCTTCTTGTTAAACTGAGTCCCCAGAATTAGTCAGATAATAATAAAATGTGAAGCTACCCCATGTCATGTAAAAATGCATTGAAAATTAAGCCACAGTTAATTTTTTATTTACTATTATGTGATTTACAAAGGATAAGGAATTCTTGCCTGGCCCAGTGCCCAGGGACAGACTCCTGCAGTGTCAGGTTAGCTATGGACACACATCGAGATACAGACACATGCAGAGAGGTTCAAACTCGGGTTTCAGCATTGGTTCAACCTCTTTTCTCACAGAACCAGACCCACCCGCCTGCTTGAAGCACAACTTCTCCCAGAGGTGTAGTTTAACTATCACAAAAGAAGGAGCAACAATTCAGAGCCAGGCCAATGAATGTAAAGTTAAAGCAAGCAAATGTAAAATGCAAGTGTAAAACAAGCCAGATAAGCATGGATATTTCAGCCTGTGCTCCTAAAACTTCTGCTAGAGAAATAATTGGGCTTGGAACTAAATGATCTTTAATGTCCCTTTCCAACCCAAACTATTCTGGGATTCTGTGATTTATTCTAATTGCCCAGAAATGCTGGATTGGTGCAGAGCCACCTGAAAATGCAGCCCATAAAAGTTAAAGGAAATGATAATCACTGTATGCTCATTTGCTCATTTGACCTGGTACAACTTTGAGGCAACAGATGGAAACTGAAAAGTTTCAGTGCTGATGAAGTATTAGCCAGAACTGCTGCTGTCAAGATATCATTAGACAAGACCTTGACAACGGCTTCCCATTTCCAGCTGACTGAATTATTCTGGTTTAAGGCTCATCCCAACAGTGGACAAATTTTGCACTTTCTGTAACACCTTCAGGGAGGAGACCACAGTTCAGGAGAAAAGTCTGAAGCAACGAATAATTGGATTTAACTATGGGACAATCAAAGAGATTTGGTCAGCTATGCGATGAGCAAAGCCATCGCTTGCTCATGTAGGCAAGTTAATATAGAAAGTCAGAACAATTGAATAAAATAGCTCCTTGGAGGGGGTGGAATCAGCACAGCTGGAGGCCAGTGGAGCTGTTTAGATGCTTGTTCTTAGGCTATAAGCACTGTGAGAAATTATGGAGCCACCAGTCAGGGCCTGACACATTTACAGGTGGGATGTGAGTGACCTGGACCAGAGTTCTGTGGTGCTGGTCTAAACTGGGCCAAATATGCAGGGCCTTTCTTGGTGTGTCCTGCATGTGTTTGTGTGCACTGGGGAATGTGACCTGCACCCTTGCTGTAAAATTTTTGTCACTGCCTAACACGGTCTGTTCTTGCTGCCACCCACCCCAATAACTTCCTGATGGAAGCACTGAAGGGATTGCGAAAACAGAAATTATTCCCATTGCTCAGGGGTGTTGCTGCTGTGCTGGCATGTCTGCTGGATAACAGGGGTGGAGGGATTTCTGCTCCAATCTGAGTATTTCATGTTAATTTGATCATCAAAGGATTGGACACACATTGAAAAAATTGTGTAAATCAACAGCACAAGAGGGAATGGCCTTGAGCTGGGCCAGGGGAGGCTCAGGGTGGGCACCAGGAGGAATTTCTGCATGGAAAGGATGGTCAGGGCTTGGCAGGGGCTGCCCTGGGAGGTGCTGGTGTCCCCTTCCCTGGAGGTGTCCCAGGAAGGGCTGGAGGTGGCACTGAGAGCTCTGGGCTGGGGACACGGTGGGGATCAGGCACAGCTGGGACTCCTTGGGCTGGGAGGGATTTTCCAGCCTCAGTGGTTCTGAGATTCTGGGAAATAACACATTAACTCTTTTTGTGTTTTTCATTCCAATTCTACAAATAGTATTAATTCACTTCTCAGGCCTGCACAGGGCTGCAAGGTTTCCCTGAGATTTTGGTGTCAATGCAAGTTTGTTGCTCTGTGGGCCAGTTCTGAAGTTCATTCCAAAGCCAAGTGATATCCACCCATTAACCCAAATCAGATCCCTTTCTGACTCCTGTGGCTCCATAAGAGCTCTCCATAAGAGTTTAAGATTCTGCTTTCAAACAATCAGTTCGTGGTTGTTATTCTTGCAGCATAACTCTTGGGATGTAAATCAGAACTGTCTCTACCTACCTGTGTATCTGAGTTTCCTTTTTGCATATTCTAATTGATTAGGTTGAAAGTAAATGACGGTGTTCTATTTGCTTAGGCAGAGCTGGGCATATTAATTCACTTATTCTGTAACACTGGTAAATAATGGTGATTTACTTCTCATTTGCATAGGAAAATATTCAAGCAGCTTTTGGCTACCAATGAACACTCTGGGAAGCAGTTGAAACTGATCAGTAAAGCATTTATTTTTCTTACTGACAGCTCAAGTGTCACGAGCAGGCACTAATATTTATTGAAACTCAGCTTTAGTGCTGAAGAAAGACGTGCGAGACCTGCTCCATTTCTGTACCTTTTAAAACACTGGCTCTTTATTCTTTTGTCCTGGCTATGTGTGACATTTTCTTTTTAAAGCTGAAACATGGGAAGGCAAATGTCCCCTGCAGACCCCGGGCTAGTCTAAGAGCTGTCTTCTTTTTGTTGTTTCTTCCGGAAACACTGCTTTGAAAGAAATCACTGTTGTAGAACCAATTAGGTTCTTTAGGTGGATCATTTCTCAGTCACTGGAATAATGAATTCCCATTTGCTCAAAGGGTTGCATTCACCCTTCAGTGGCTAAACAAACAGGAATTCATTGCCACAGCTAGGCAACCGAAATTACTTATGCATTCTTTTCAGAATCTTTCTTTTTTCATCTTTATTCAATTCACCATAAAGATTATTGTTTAATGAGGGGGAAGTTCAATTGGAGCCAAACGAGAAGGCACAAGCCTTCTAAGCCAGAGTATATTTTTCAGAAGTGGCTTATTTGTCAGGCTGTTGCAAATTTGCATTCGGGGTGGATTTCTTTGTTAGTCAAACCACAAATTGAACATTCGTTTTCTGGCTTTTTACAGGATTTCAGTTTACTGGACACAGAAAGATGAAATGGTGCTCCTCGAAACTAAAATTGGAAATTATATATTAAATATACATGATATTATAATAGATTGCATTACCTATTGTAGATAAATTATATATAATGATATAAAGTATAGTTTAAAGGTATTCACAGGATGAGTCAGCACTCCGGTCATCAAACCTTTCTGCTTTTTCCCATTGTATGTTGATAATAACATAATTATCTACTATATTTACTTTGATTTATGGGGGGAAAAAAGCCTTATGGCTATGTCAGGGTTAATTGAATCATAATCAGTCTTCTTCTGGAAATCCGATTTGCGCCTGAAGTGGAGTCATCTGACCATCTGTAATAGCTGGCTAAATGCTCAAATGAAAATGTAATTGTGGTGTTTGCTTCTTTTCAGCTTGTTATTTCTCCATATCATTTGGGAGTCAAAGTTCAGGGAAGATGCAGTTACCAGAAAGATCACTTTATAACATTTGTGTCTTTTGCATCTACCTCACAGCTGAACTTAACAGTAAATTCAGTTAGGGAGAGGAGCTACAGAAAATACAGCAAATTACATTTGTTTTCTAATAAAGGTCAGCTGAATCTTGAAAATTATGAAAAATAACTCCCCGTGTATGTTTTTGTTTGGTTTTATATTGTGTTTCACTCCTTGTAATTTAAAAATGTTTATATCATTGCAGAAAATCAAGCTCACAAGGACTTCAGTCCCATTTTCCACTTAGCCTCTTGGGATATGGCTGTGCCTGCAAAGCTCAGCTTAGATATGACAGCTGAGCTCCAAAATCTTAAGCACCACTTATGTTTCATAGAGCCCATAGAGGAAAATTCCTAGACACTGCATATCATCATATGGTTCAAGTTTAAAATTCCTTCATCAGCAAATTACTTGTCAATATTTTTCAGAAATTAGAATGAATATTAACTAAGAAACTCTGGAGAGAGTGAGTGAGGTTTTCACACTGCTGCTGTTCTTCTTTAAGAAATTTTTGTCTCTGCCTTTCTATAAGAAATTTTTACCTCTTTAGAAAATTATTTTAGAGACCAGGCACCTTTGGAAGGAGTCATGTAGAGAGGTACTATGTACTTTCTCGTGGGAAAAAAAAAATAAATTGTTTTAAACTTATTGTCTTTTTCAGCCAATATTTTAAAAGCTTAAAAGCAAGTCCCACAAGGCATGAAAGAGTGAATATGTGTTTTGCTCACTGAATAGAAGACTGTGACCTTACCTGAGCTTTGATAGTCCGACTCCCACCTGGTAGCCTCAAAGCACAGAGGGAATTTCACTCCTCTGTTTTATAATATCGGATTTTCTCCCCCAGTTTCTGCCTGTGATCTTTTGCCGCTGCATCCTCCTCACCCAGGAGTTCAGGTGTGGCAGGGACTTGACAAAGTGCGTGTGAGATGCTGTCACTCTTTATCATCGTCATTCTCAGCTTCCACCTCACTGAATTATCTTACCAAAGTCATTTATGGCACTAAACAATTTCACTGAGTGGAACCATTTGCCAATTAAATCTTTTACTTCCCCTGCATTTGTTCCCCATCACTTCTTTATGTGAAATGACCCCTTGCTTGGGAGAGAAGTAATTGTTTTCTCAGTAGAGCACCGATCAATGAAGGGCTTCTGCCCTGCACTCTTGATTAGGAATTAGTTTCCTATTGGGAAGAAAAAAAATTAAATAAATAAAAGGTGATTTCCTTTAAGGTTTTCATGGTTTATTGTTGTGATTGAACTAAGTTAGTAAGAGTGAGGTATGAATCTGAACAGCCCTGGTCCAACCTGCAGATTATGCTTCTCATAACTTTTGCTGATGGGTACTACAATATCTGGACAAAAGCAGCAGTTGGACAAAAATCTGTAAGACTGAAAGGCTAAAAACAAAATTAACACCCATAGTGTTTGGTGGAGAGAACATTCTTGTGTACTCTGGCATTGTTTCCCAATTTAATTTGTCTTCCATCCTCTGCTAGTCCCTTTTTTTTTCTTTTTGACAGGAAAAAAAAAATACGTTCCCAAGGGCAGACTTGTAAATAACTCAAATAATAAAATGAATCTGAAGAGTCCAAGTCAAGGAACAGGCTCTGCTCACTAACCTACACAGACAGAAGTTATGAAGATTCTGCTCATCCAGAGTATGAGATCCCTCTCTCTCAGGAGAATTATTCATTGTTTTTGTACTGTTAATTTTGTCTGAAGCAGCCCCTGTGACTTGAACACTTCCTTCCAGCAAGGAAAAAAAAAAGCAGAAAAATCCCCTTTTAGAGCCACACAGCACAGTGGGCATCTCTCTCATGTCATCATTCTATAGCCCTAAAAAAAAAACCCAAACCCTTTGTTTGTTTCCTTGAGGTCTAACTGTACTTTTGTTGTTGTTTGGTGAGGAAATGCTGGAGCCACATCAGAAAAGCCGCTCATGTGTTCTGGGCATTTTGCAGGAGATATCAGCAATATTCCTGCAGGGCTTCCAATGGGAACTGAAAGGCCTGAACAGGCTCCTCCAAGCAAGCCCCAAATCAGTTACTGTAGGAAAAAAAAAAAAAAAATTAAAAATCAATGGTTAAGGAAGAGTCTAATTTACTACTTTTCAGCACTTTTGTTTGCTCTCCTTTCTTAGGCAAACATGAAACCAAGGAAAGAAAATCTATAATCCACCCAGGTACAGTATTCTTTTAAAATACTGTGATGAGTCTCATCACTATTTAAAAGTGGGGGAATTCATTTGAAATGCTGATAGACTCCGAGATTTAATATCTGTGATAATCAACAACACATTTAACAATAGTGGGAGAGCAACTACCATTTTCTATAGAATTTCATGTCTTCCCAGCCCCTTTGTAAGAGCTCCAACTTCCTTTATGCTATACATAATACACAAATGTAATTGGTTCATCTGTTATTATAATGTCCCTTCAATATAGGAAAAAAAAAAGTCATCAGAACAACAATAAACAAAAAAAAAGGGGCAGGAGCAATCATACATGGACAGGTAATGCTTTAACTTTAGAGTTTCAGCTTTAGAGCTGTGTCCATGTTTGGCATTTCCTTACCAATGTAAAACCATGAAAAGAAGGGTTTGAAATACGAGCTGTATGGAGTATTCATGGATACTTTAACTTCAAAGATTTCACCAGGAATGTCATGGTTTAGTATCATTACTACATGATTAATCTACAATTCTGCAGACTTCAGGATAAAAGCTCTGTACAAGTGTATAAAGTCCATGATTAGAAAATAACATTTCTGTGTAAGAGTAGCAGCTGCAGCACAGGGGGAAAAAAAAAAAGTTCAAAATTACCAATTTAATCAATATATCATTCAAACAAGTATTTAGGGGTGTGAAGTGAGAGTGAAGCAGCCACCAAAGGAGGCTTAGATGAGGTATTGGGAAGAAAGTGCTCTCTGAGAGGGTGACCAGGCTGAACAGCAACCTGGGCTAGTGGAAGGGCCCCTGCCCATGGAAGAGGGGTTGCATTAGCTGCTCTTTAAGGGCCCTTCCAACCCAAATTATTCCATGATTCAAGCTTCATTACCCAGCTTGTTTGGGAATCTGGCACGGGCTATTTCTGAAGGATAAGGCTTACTCTTTGCATTTATTTCTTTCACATTTATTAACAACCTATGTTTTTAATGAAGACCTTTTTTGCCAAGAGCATGACTGAATTTACCAGTGACAAAACTCAAACCCTTTTGTTGAGATAACACCCATGTCATCTATTTTATATCACATCAAATTACAGTGACAATGAGTCTGAAATGTGTAAGAATAATTTGATACAATAATTTAATGTGGTTATTTGGACATTAATTTTGGTTAAACAGAATGGCTGAATGACTACAAACATTTTTAGAGATTTCTAAAGAACCAATTTTAGAAGTATCTCTAGGGTTCTTTCATTTTTCCTCATATTTGAATTTTTCCCAGATGAAGATTCCCGTGTGTTTGGGGTACTGTTTTGTCTGTCAGGATGAATTTCTGCAGTGAACTGGAGAGGAGGTGCAGGGAATGGTTTGTAACTGGGCAATGAGAGCATGACTTATGTCTGGAACACATGGACTATGAGTTAGATTATTTATAGTGCAGTTTACAGTAATTTGTGGCTTTTGAGTGGGTTTCAAGAGTCACAAATCAAAAAGTATGAAACATCCTTCTATATAGCTGTCAAAGCAAAGCGAATGATATTTCACAGTTCTCTTGACATTCTATAGAAAATCAGTATCTTGGAAGCTTCGGAACATAATTTTAAAGCTCTACTTTTCCCCCATGTTACATGAAAGAAAAGTATAAATAGAATTTTTTTTTCTTTAAAAATAATAGAATAAAAATTTGTGCAAAAAGGTAAAAATCCTACAGCATATTCAAGCAGTAGGAACAAAGCTGAGGTTTTTCTAAAACTTATTAAAATAAAAATGTTACTTTTGTAATTGTAGGAACAATGCATAGCATTGTTGAAGAGCCAACAAATATAGAATAATATAAGATCATGTTAAAATTGTACTTTTATTATCTGAGACTCTCTTAATAAATTAAATTTATCTTTTAGATAATGGGAGTTTAAATTGATGTCAGAATTATGAATCTCAACTAATTACCCTTCTGGAATAAGTAGCTTCATTGGTGATTGCTCAAATATTGGCAAAGCTTATATTTCTTATTCTTTAAAGAGAATTTCTGGAGAAAAATTTGAAGTATTATCTTTCAATAGCAAAATCATTAGAAGACCTTCAAAGGTTTTGGGTTTAAATATTTGGAATCGTTAAGCTTGATGGTCACTGAAGTCCAAAGTGAAGTTTTTGAGGAAAGAGAAGAAACTGTTTCCTTGGTAGATTGAAAGGAATAAATGGACAAATGTTGGGTCTGGGAAAAACTGCCTGAGTGTTTGGTGGCACTTTTTAAAATTTTTTTTTTATTTTTTTATTTTTTTATTGTGGTCATTTTTTGTGTAAGTAATTTTTTTTATTTCTATGAAGATGTAGATGAAAATATTTCTTATGGAGAATGCTTAGGTATTGTTCAAGGTAGAAATAGAAAACTCATAACTTTGTATCCCTTTCTTTCAAGATTTCATAAAAAGAAACAAAAAAAGCAAATCAGGATCTGATGAAAGGATGACAAATTAGATAACTTTAAAGGTGAGCTAAAAATCAAGATCTGGGGGATTTCTGATTGAGTTCCTGGATGCTCTTGTTCCTTTTGGGCTGTATCAGTAGTGCCATCCATGTACCAGATTTCCTTTATGCCCCTGTGACCTTAATTCTGATCCCCAACACCCCATCAAAATGAATATAAAGCCCTAAAACGTGGCAGATTCTATCAACTCTTGTTTTTTTATACAAATTATCTTAGTGACAGAGTGCTTGAGTATTCTTTTTAATTCAATATAAAAGCAAATTCAACTACACAGTGCGTTTGAGAGAAAAGCATTTGATTTCAAGCCTCACATGTTTAATGCTATCAATTCTTACTTTTCTCTGCTTTCCCCCAGGTATTTGGCTGTAAGTATGAAAGGATATCTATGTAAATATGTGTAAATACCTGGAAAAAAAACCCAAACCTGCAGACCTTTAGGAAGGGTTAGTGAGAGAAACTCTGCAGCTTCTCTGATGATAACGAGCAAGAAATTCCAAAGCTCTCCGGCTGTTTTCCTTGTCCCTGCAGAATGTTCTTCCCTCTGGTGAGTACAAAGAGAACTGGAGCTGAATTAGAAGAGGATTTGCTAGAATTTTAGAACTTACTATCCGAAAAGCAAAGTGGAGTTTGAGATTATGCTCAGTCTGCATTAAATTTTGTCTTGTGGTGGAGGAAAAAATGCTGAACTTACTCAAACTCCCAGGACAGGCAATAGTTCAATAATCAGAGCATGTGCCTCGATCAGGATTCAAGGCTCTGTCCCATTTGCTTTAAAGCAAATACATCAATTCAGAAAGTCCACATCCTCCAAAAACTGTTCTTTCCAAAAGTCCCACCCAGAAGTTGCAGTGAAAGTGCCATGGAAATCTGACAGTTGTACAGACTGGTTTGACACTTTGGTAATGCCTAAAACAAATGAATACATTCAGAAAAATCAGCTCTGTGGATTTATAAAGGTATAGTTGTGATAATTTCTAATTTAACTCAGCTCACTTGAGCTGGTTAAACACTCACTGGGAGAGAGAAAGGGAGAAAGGGAAAGAGGAAGATGTGTTTTATCAGGTGTTTTCTTATTTTACCTGGTTTTGATAATGATGCTTCACCAGCATAGCTACTAAAATGCAGATATTGCTGAATGAATAATAAAATAGATGTCATATTTCTGCTTTTGGGAATTAGTGTGTCTTTTCAAGTACATGTTAGCTATAATGAGGCTAAAGATTAAAACATTAATACCCTGGTTTTCCTTTCAAATAAATCAAAGATACCCATTGACTTACAAAAATCCAGCTTTTAAAAAATCCTTTCAAGCAGAAGGTTTGTGGGAGCTTTTCCTGTGATGTTGCTTGGTAGAAGATCTGGCCTAATAGAAGGGAAAGCTATTTAATGTAAGTAACCACTTGTCTTTGAAATTCAAATTGGGAATCTCAGTTTCCCCCATTGCTGCACTGTTTCTTTCCAGCTCTCAGTGGAATAGGTACCAAGTGGAGGGAAGGTGCCTTTTTGGCACATTTATGGCTTTGACAGGTTAAAAAATAGCCATGCTCTTTTTGAAGGGCTGGAATTTTCAAATCATTAAGTCTAATATGTTGTCTTATAAATAATAGAATGGGGTTTTTTGTTACCATTGAATAATGGAATCGATTTAATTTTTAAATTTATATTAGTTTTTCTTTTTTTTTTCTTTTAGGACTGGTTGTTTTAAAGATGTCTGAAGATTGTTATTTGTTCTACGTGACATGACAATTACAGATGATTGGATGTCAGAAACTCCTCTTTTGACAGAAATTACTGTCAAAGCCAACTCAAAGTTTCACATCTCAGGACTGTTTCTTGGAAAAGATGGTGGAAAAGGTTCCTCAGGATGGTGTAAAATCACAAACGTTCCAGAAAGAAAGAAGTCTGAAAGAAATGGGATGCTGTATTGCACAGCATTGAAAAAACAATATGAGATTAACTTCTGCAAGCACATTTTGAGGCTGAAATGCTAGAGATAGCTGTACAAGGGGATGGCAATTGTTAGCCAGTCTAATGTTGATCTATATTAAAGATATATATTCTCTATATTAAAAAAAATATATAAAGATATATATTCTCTATATTAAAATATTAATCCATTTTCTTGTCCAGTTATGAGCAATTTTACATTGATCAAAAATGGGGGGAGTGAGCAGGAGGAAGGGTTAGCTCAATGCACAGGTGGGGTTTTTCCTTTCCCCACAGTCAGAAGTTTTTAATTTTCAGTGTCACGATGCTTTTTTTTTTTTTTTTTCATCTGGGATATAAATTTTACTGTCAATTCCAGGTGCTCTGGTTTAGGACATTTTACTGCTGCGAGTGCCCATTCCCACATGGACCCTTTCAGCTCCAGGGCAGAGTTGGGTGCAGAGGCAGAAGATGCTGGGTGAGTTTCCTGAGATGCTGCTTGGATATTTCCTCAGGGAATGATGAATGGCTGGGGCCAGGGGCTAAGCAAAGGATGGCTCCTTGGTTGGCTTCCAAGTGCTGGACACATAAAACAAGGAGAGAGAAAAGGATAAAACCATGGGAAAAAGGGATATCCCCACCCTATTTTGCAGCACTCCAGCTCTGTCATTAACCTTAAGCCACTTTGCTTATTTAAAACCTTTTTATTACTTTTATTCTTTTATTAGGAATGAATTTTGCACTGCCAAGGCATTTGAACTGCCTGTGAGGAAATCATTATTCGAGACATTTGAAGTGCCTGTGGGAAAATTTTTATTCCAGGCTGATTCTGTTTGGCTCGAGGGGCAGGTGTTTATTGCAGTGGGCCTTCCAGGAGAACTCTTGGCATGCTCTGAGTCCTAACTCTGCACCAGCCTCACAAGGGCTTTCCTTCATCCATTTTCCCATGGAAAAGCTGGGCCAGAAACAGCTTCATGCCACTTTAATTGTGTTCTGTCCTATCAACTATTCCCAGTCTATGTGATATGTTTGCTTTATATAAACTTTATACAATAATTTATTATAGAGAAGGATTCAGTCTGCAGGAGCCCATGTGAAGAACTGGATATTAGTGCTGGGGGAATTCCATGGCAGTGTCATAACACTGCAAGAGAAAGGAAGTAAAAAGATAAAGATTAAAAAAAAAAATTTATAAATAATGTAGGATGAAAAATTAGGAAGAAAACTACTTATCCTCATTTGTGCTCACATTTAAGTCATGCCAACCAAAAATGCCATCACCAGTTTTCCACTGTAAGAAATGTGGTAGGAAATTCAAACACAGCAAAGTCAATTGACAGTAGATTTAGAAATGGTGGGGGTTTTTTTATAGCAATCAATTAATCAGTGAAACCTGATTTCTCAAGGAAAATTCTTTCTCAAGGAAATTTTGCTTTCTCAAGGAGCTATCAATTGGGCTGAATTAATGGATTTTAAAGACTGTTTGACAATCTCACAGCAGCTACCATGCTACCTGTGCTGTGTACAGAGAAGACCTCAGCAGTAATAATAACTAGAATTTCTCTGGAATTAAATTCCCCTTTGGAAGTGAACAGCCTTGGATGTGGAGGTACACATCTAAAAGATAGTAAGGCATTAAAAATATTTGGCTTGTCAATAAATCTGATAATGTTGTATTTACTCTCCATTTTAAAATATCGTGATCCTGGCATATTCCACGAGCCCAGATCAAGGATTCAGGGGAGGATAAAGCCATTTCAGAGCATTTAAAGGTCTCAGAATTGCAGTGACACCTTCACAACTCTGACAATAAGGCTTCTGTGTAATATTTTCAGAAATTTTACTGGTTTCTATGTTTCAGGTCCTTGCAAGACTTAACTCATTCTTAAGCTGAGGAAACAACTTGTCAATTTGAAGACTGCTTAATTTTTAGTGATTCAAAATTAATGCATTTTTAGTGGGTATCTTGGAGGGACTTTTCCACCACCTTTTAACAAAAAATGGTCATGACTTGAGGGGACCAAATTATTTTCCTATTCTGGCAGACAATAACATCAGCTGATTTACAGAGAAATAATTTACTCTCCCCAACACAGCAGCTATTTTGAAGGATGTGAATACAAACAGTTCTTCTGAAAAAGCAATTTGATGAAATCTGCAGCAGTAAAGCAAACTTAAGTCTGATCTTCTCAGGTCACTGTTTGCTGCCTTGATGTGTTATTGCAATTCTGAGAAACAACTCTAAACCAAAGGACCAAATTGATTCAGGTTAAAACCCCCTGCTTATCCCAAGTGTTATTTTTAATCTAGATTGCTTCTTTTCTGTTTTCTGGGGTTTTTTTGTTTGTTTTTTTGCTTGGTGCTGTTGTTTCAGGTTTGGGTTTGGTTTTTTTTTCCCCCTTTTATCTTTAATATTTAGCTAATGAGTAATGAGGGATATGTCTTCAGTTCAGGGTAAAAATGAATGACTGGCAGCAAATCATAGAAGTGATTTCATAAAATGCCTGAATTGCTGAACCCAGAATTTCTTCAAAACACCACCTTGAAAGCCCTTTCTCATAATTATTGCAGCCTATTGCACCTATCTCTGCTCACACATATATAAATACAAACAAACCACAGAGTGGTAACAAGTAATTATATTATTCCTAGAATTAGACTGATGAATCTCCACATGATTTTCTCTAAGTAAGCAACAAAGATTGTTAAGAACTCATCTATCAACTGACTTNNNAAATGTTAAAAAACCTTCTATCAACTTTCTTTTTTTTTTTTTTTTTTTTTTTTTAATTCCAAATTTTTCTAGTCTACTCAGCTAGGGAATGAGTAAAATAAAAGAACCCATCCTATGCTTTTAGGTGGGAGAACTTAATTCAATTCTGTATCTGTAGATGAAGGTACTTTTTGCAGCCACCTAAAGAGGGACTCATGATGGCAAATCCAGTTGCCATCTCTGTTGTTTTGCCCTATTTCCTTTCTTTGTGTGTTTTCATTGTTGCCCATATTAAATTACTGATCTTATCAGAAAAAAGCCCACATCTATGAGTGGCACAGAACTAGCAAATCAGCAGCAGAGTGTAAATTCCAGCATTCTTTTTTTTTTTTTTT
>VWZN01015185.1:407124-443694 GCA_013396955.1 Regulus satrapa | reverse complement strand
AAGTGTCAGTTATAATTAAAAAAAAAAAAAAAAAAAGTTAGATATTCAGAAGCATCAATATTTCAGTAATCAGCCAATATAACTTCCTTTTGGTCATCTAGGTGTTTTGAAAATCTTCCCTGAACTCTTTAATCAAGTGAAATGAACTGCAGGAAAAGAGATCTAATCCTTTTCATCCAGTGATATAAACTCTGTCCTTTTCAATTCCCTTTTGCTAAAAGACACAGAAACACAGAATCAAAGACTGTCCCAAGCTGTGAGGGACCCACAGGAGTCATGAAAGTCCAATTCCTGACAGAAGTCTCATTATAAATGTTATCACATGAATATAAGTTAATTTAATTATTTCTCCTAACTAGTGTTTTTCAGCATTTAATCCCCTATAATCAATGAAATGTTGCTCAGGAATCACTTGTTACAGGACTTCAGGCAGATAGTAAAAATTCTAAACTAATTTAATTTAGTTACAACTATTAAACCCTCTTCTAAGGACGAAATGTAATTCAGTGTAGACAGCACCACCTGCTTCCATCCAAGCTCAGTGGAATCATGAAAGGACTTTGAAAACAAGAATTTGTGGTCTGTGAACTAAATCACGCACATGCCATAAGAAATGTGGTCACAACGGGGTCACTGAATCCAGAGTGTTTGGGTTGTAAGGGGCATTAAAGCTCATCTGCTTCCTCTGCCTTGGGCAGGGACATCTCCCACTATCCCAGGTTGCTCAAACAAAGTCTTGGCACAGTCTTTTTCCACCCTGTGGAATCCTTGTTACAGATAAAGTTTAGAGTAAAATTAAATTTCTGTCAAAATTTAGCAGGCAAAAGCAGGTGCTGTGATTCTTTTTCAAAAAGGGAGCACAGTACTCTAGAGATACAGAGTGGAGAGCACTAAAATTTAATACTGCTGCCCCAAAAACATGCAGGATGAGTTTCACTCCCAGGGTTAACTTGCAGATGGGTGCTGGGAAGGCAGCACTGAGCAGCCCAGGCAGCACAGGATGTGTGGTTGTGCTGCAGGGAAGCTCCCAGCAAACTGGTCAGGGTTTGCTGAAGTGACAGCACTGGAAAACATCACCCAGCTCTGACAAAATCATCTTAGAACTCAAGCAGTTGCAGCCAATAAAGTTGTTTGTGAGAGTTACAGCAGCAGAACACTCAAAACACAGCTCAAAAAATAGTAATGGATTAAGAAAATCAAGATTTTTTTTCCCCCCCTTTTGGCCATTTTTGCAGCTGAGTTATTTATAGATGTGCTGGTTAAACTATTCAATATCTGATATATGTAAATGGTGTCAAAAAAGCTCTATGTTTACCCTAGCATATAAACAGAAAGAAGTTCTGTCAGCCTTGAAAAGCACAGGTGATAAACAATGGGGAGTATTTTGAATGGTAGGGAATTAGATGTTTTTAGTGGAACTGAACAATGTACATGCTCTCAGGTATTGCCAGCACAAAGATATTTAGCACAGGTGTTTGTGCAATCATGATGCATTATGCAAACTAACAGTGATCAACGGGCATCCAACAGTTCTGCTTTTATGTTTGACTACTTTATTCAAAATGTAAAAGGTTGTGAGATGATGTGCGATAAGATACCCATGTAAGAAGCCTTGCTGATGGGTTTTCAGATATTCCTTCATTTCTTCAGTTGCTGTATTACTGGGTTTTGTGAGAGACAATTTAGTATACAGAAACGCTACATGGATTTTTACACACTGAGTACGAGCCAAAAATGTTCTTCAGGCTATTGCAGTATTGGCATTTTTCCCCAAATGTGACTTGCAAACATGCAGCTGAAAACAATACAGATGCAAATGAGTGAAAAATCTTGCCATTCTAATTCCATAATACTTTTATTTACTCATTTCAGCTGCTTGAGGTTCATTAAATACACAATAGAAGTGCCATTTTTTTTTCAAACATACGTTATTCCTAAAAGTCTTTCAGGCATTTGGGAGCACCAGTTTTAATTTACTTCATGAAACCGTCACAGAAACTGTTACCTTGGTGAAAAGCTGTGAACTGCAGTGTATGGGCTGCTTGAAACCTATTTCAAGTTGCTGATAAACAATACAGGGAATATATTCCAGTGAAATGTCTGGTGCAGCTGAGGGGATGGGAACGGTTGAGCTTGGTGGCAGGGTTCTGTACAACTGCCCAAAGCAAAAAAGTCAAGGTTCTGAAGGCTTTTCATCACTGCAGTACAACTCTGCTCTACCATTTTTAAGTGGCACTGTTGAGTTTTGACAGACTTTGTTTAGCTGGCACAGACTGCATAAACCCCAGTGGCCTCACAAGGCTTCATTTATTTTGCAAGAACTAGACCGGTTTGTTTTCATGGAGAATATTTGTTGTGTGGAAAATATCCCTCAGCTATCCAGTGGTTGTGTTCTTACTTTATCCAGCTGCTGGAGAGGCAAGTTAAGCCTCTGGCTCTGCTGTAAGTCTCTTTTCTACTTATGACACTCAGACTTATTGCTGAGTGACACTGCAGAACTGCATTTAAATTGTCTGCCTGGATTATCTCAGGACCTTAGAATGATTTGGGTTGGAACGGACCTTAAAGATCACCTTTTTCCAAGCCCCCCTCCACCAGACCAGGTCGCTCAGTCCTCTCAATAAATATTAGCATGAATGTTTTTACAATTTTCCACAAACCTTCTTAAAAAACTAGCATTTCCATTCTCAAGTGCATTTTAAAACTCAAGGAGGAGTGTCAGATATATTATAATTGAAATTACTTTCCTTGAAGTAAATGTTCCTGAGCATATTTTGTAGCACTGGCCTAACTGTGTTGTCAACCTGTGTTGGTTTAGTTTCCCTTGTAGCTCTGAATTTAAAAGGTAATTGTCTCAAATAAATTGCTGCAATGAGTACAGGAAGCATAACTCACAAGAAGAAAATTCAGTGGTGCAAATATAGACAATTTATTTACACAAACTGGAAATAAATTAAGGGCTCCTATATGTTTTGGAAACATAAACATAGAAAAGATCAGCACACAAATTTAGAGGTACGACCTCTTGAGACTGATTTCCCAAAGATAAATATCTGAAATAAAATTAATTACCAGTTATGGGGGAGGAAAGACAAATAAGTAATATGTTGGCCTCTAGAATCAAGCTCTAGACAAGGACAGTATATTGAGCACTCATAATTCCCTCTGTTGCTGCAGCAACAGGGAAGTAAGAGGGGGTGGAATTGGCTTCATTTTAGATAAGGAATAACAATTTGAAGCTCTTCAGTGTTCATTGGTGAATTTACAGAACGGGGATCCTCTGGCAGAGGAGAGACAACTGCTTTATCTCCTGCAAGAAAGGGAACCTGGATTTACTGTGTTCGACAGTCAGGTGGATTAATAGGAACATAAACTATTTAGAAGTGTAACACTTACCTACTCTCCCAGTTGTTACTGTTTCTTAAATACTCAACAAACAATAAAACACTATTAGCTGCAACTTTGCTTGGTTAAGATTTTAGGTTAATGGTGGTGTTATATCAATTAATACATAAAAAACTCAAAGACCAGAGCCTTAGGACATTGTTTATGAGTGCCTTTGGTTCTTCCCCTGATTTCTATCTGAAATTCATTCTTTCTCACATTCTCTTGCCCATTTCTTGTTGTGCCAATCTGACTTTTCCTTACTCTGCTGACGTGTCCAGAGGGGAGAAACCATGTTCTGGTCATTATCTTTACTTTTCTTTGATTTTCTTTGTAATAACATTGTTTTGTCCTCATCTGAACAGGAGAAGAGTATGTTTATTAAACAATCCAATAAACTGATTGGCTGTAATTTTACAACTACTGGATGCAAGGCACGGCTGTAAGTTGTCCAGTTGTCATGACTACTGTAGTGCAACAATTAGAAATAAGGAATCACTGTTCCAGACCTCTGCCCCAAACATCTGAAAGCAAATAGTCCTGAAATAAATAAGTTATGATCAATAAACAGGATGTTTTATCCATAATGAAATAATGTCAAGAGCTATTACATTTAAGACCTGATTTACTTTGTTTATAAATTGAGGGTGACTTTCATCCTTTGTGTTACAGACATCTTTTTGCTTCCAATCAATAGGAAGTTATCCAAATATTGGCCTTCTGAAAAATCAGGAGTAGAGACCTTGAAACATCAGAAATCCTTTGCTCTGAAGAGGGTTTTAGCTGAGTCTAAGCTTGCACTAATTCCTTCAGGCTGCAGGCTCTGATACCTGAACTGAGAGCCCAGCAATTTCCTGGGCTATCTGTGCCACCAGTTGCACACTGGAGAGGAAAACCTGAGTGAGGGGGAAAAGAGCCTTTCTTCTTTCAGAAAGAGATTTTATGTCAGTGTTCCAGTTTTCAAGTGCACACAGGATAGGGCTGTGAGATGAGATTGTTAAGTTTAGGGAATGCTATTGCCTCTATCTTTCTTATTGAAAAACTAAATTAATGATCAGGGAAATGAATGGAGAGAAAGGAGATTTTCAAATACAGCAGGAAATGAGATGACAGCTGTATTCTCTCCATGACTGTACCCATATATGATGCTAAAAAAACTCAGATGTTTTGGATGCAGTGAGTAATTGTGCCTTCCCATTCTTCAAGTGGTGAACTGATGGTTCTGAAATGTAACAGTCTTGTAGAGAAATAAACTTTTCCCCACTAAGGATGTCTGAAGGACATTTCAAAACCTTACTGCTTCAGTGGGTACCTGTATGTAATATTCTTACCGTGCTTGCCCTAAGATGAACAACACTTGTGAGTCAATTGGGACCCTTCTAACTCGTTATAGGACAAAAACAAAACCATGAAATGTTGCTTTAGTAATGCTGGAACCTTCAGTAATTATTTCTATTGTAATCTGGTAATTGTGTTTTCTCAGCACATGGAGGGATTAACATCCTGTTAACAGGATTAATATTCCTGTTCCTTTTGTACAATTTCTCCTACATCTAATACCCTTAGAATATTTTTTGAAAGACAACATTTCATGAGGCCATAGTTAATCAAAACTCAGGCTTGAGAAATGTAGAATAAATGCATTTATTTTTCTCCTGCCCTTTCCTCTGCATTTCTTCGGTGCTCAGTACCACAAATGAAGGATTTGTGTCATATGCAATGCCACAGGCATAAATACAGAGTTAAAATTTAGAAACTGTTTGGTGTCTGGATAAAAAGGTGCAATTTTATCCTTCACACAAATATATATACAAATGTTTAAATACATGCTGTGAAAGTGAGCCAATGCAGCAAGTCCCACATGAGCCAGGGAGCCCCACATGCCAGTTGGTCAAGCTTGGCCCTGCCAGGGATCCAGGGGCAGCCACATCTTCTCTGGGCACCCTGTGCCAGGGTCTGCCCACCCTCCCAGGGAAGGAGTTCTTCCCAGTCCCCAGGTTGACCTGTTGTTTGCCTGTAGCACTAAGGTGGCTGAGCAGCTTTTTCCTTGTTTTGTCACATCTGTCTCGTTGGGTTTTTTCTGTGCCTCACTTGTTTCTGGTTTCTATATTTTGCCCTTAATTCCTCAATTTCCCAGGCCCCTGACCAGATAACCACGCTGGAATGAACACTTTCACCTTCCCTCATCAGTGGGTTCTCATCACCAGCTCCCTTATTTGTCAGTCAGGTTTGTGTCCTTGTGTTTATGGCTTCCTGATTGACTTATTTCCTTTTTTTTTTTTTTTGTTGAAAAAGGTCCTTGACCAGATGCCCTTGAAGGAGCACATACTCTCCTTCCACATACCCTCACATAAACCGTTCAGTTGCATTTCATTTCATGTTGTTATGGAAACAACAGTAGCATGAAACAGAACTTAGATACCAGTGAAGGGGAAAAAAAAAAATTTAAAATAATGCATTCATTACTTTGTGCATCTAGAATTCCACATGGAACATTCCTGACCCTGTCAAGATATCTGGCAATGAGGATTTGCTTCCGACTTTTGTCTTGACTGAAGTTCAGAATATATTTAGCACTCAGTGGTGGTTTTCAAAGCACTGTGCCTGTGATCTCTTTGATTCCACTTCTAATCAATAAATGGACTTGTGCATCTACTGACAATGTGCTCCTGGGATAAGCCTGGATATGTAAAACATTCCATTTTTGAGTCTTTGCTCGTCCTTTGGAGCTGCAGCAGGCACCAGCAGGACCTGGTGCAACTTACACCTTACAGCAGCTTCTGACACCACTTGGAGTGAGCAGCCTTTAGTAAGAACAGCTCCAATAGTTGGAGTTGGGCTGTAGCAAACCAGAGCCTCTGGTTTGCAGAGAGAGGAATTCTCATGCTCAAGTTTCTAGTCTCAAGTTCTTACATTCTCTTTCAGGTTTAAAGACTGTACTAGTTTGAAGACAAACCAGTGGGAGATTCCAAGTCAGAAGTACAATTTAATAGGAAAATTAAACATAATAGTACAGAAGCACTGACAGAGTCAGGATACAAGGTGACATCCTGTCAGTCAGGTGCTGGTAGCAGTCCCATTAAATGGTGGCTGCAATCCTGTTGAAGTGACAGATGTGGTTCTTTTGAAGTGGTGATCCTGTAGAAGGCTCTGGTCTTCCTTTGAAGGTCCAGTGCTGGTTGTGTAGCTCTCGTCCTCTGGGAATCCAGAAGGTAAGGGCTACTGTACTGTTCCAAACTCAGATGAAGTCCAGGTAGGAATGCTTTGTTCTTCCCCCTGGACAAAGCATCTGACAATGAGCTGCTGTAATTTATAAGTCCTGCAGTGAGGCTTGATGGCCCATTAACAGAAGACAATCTTCCAAAGGGAATTATCAGGAATGAGTCATGGAGGAGATGAAGAACACTGCCCTATCCGGTTTTAACAGATGGTGAGAGAATGCACCCTTTTGGTTACACCTTACATTGTAACCTAAAACATAGATTATCTCTACTTTGCAGCTTTAAATGAAATTTTAAAGCCTTTTTTTCAGTTTAAATTTCAAAAAGTTAATTTAATTTAGTAGGATCTCAGAAAAGTAATTTTGTTTCCAAAACTGCCTCAAGTTGTTTTTGGGGATGTCCAGCTTGGATATTAGGAAAAAATTCTCCACTGAAGAACAGGTCAGGCATTGGAAGGGGCTGCCCAGGACAGAGAGGGAGCAACCATCCCTGGAAGTGTTCAAAAAAGAAATGGACAGGACACTTTGTGATGGGATTTAATGGACATGGGAGGATTTGTTCCTTTTTCAACCATAATGATTCTGTGATTTTATATATATATATATACACATATATATATACATACACACACACACACATAAATGCATGTTAAATAATCACATCAGACAGGTTTTGATAATATCACACAGTTTTAAACAACAGGTGATAAGCAAGACATTTTTAATTTTCTAGAATCTCAGTGTTTGGAATTACACAGTCCAATTGTTTTAATTGTGTTCTTCTGTGTATTTTTAAAATTGTGTTTTGTATGTTTTAAAGGCACCAGTAAACAGGTTTATTATTAGAATCAGGGAATTTTAGAGTTGCAGAATATCCTGAGCTTTAAGGGACCCACAGGGATTCCTCCAGTCCAAGTCCTGGCTTGAGCAGAGCTGGACAAGACCCTCCCTTGACAGGGTAGTGATGATATTTTCCCTGTGCTTTACTCACAAGTAGGGATTTTTTCCACCTAAATTGCCTGGGACTTTTTAAAACAGTTAAAAAATGCCTTAAATTAAAAGTATCCACACCTATTGCAGTACAGTAAATTACAATCTTGGAAAAAATGAATGCAAATCTATGTTGCATAGAGATTTAGAGAAACTTATTTTCCCAAGAATTTCCTGTAGGCTCTGAATCTCTGATCTTACACAGATCTGTTATTCCAGTTGCAGGACTCTGAACAGAACTCTGAATGTCCCTGTAATTATCTAAGAGAGTAGGATTTCCTCCTACCCAACGCTTTTTCATTTGGACTTTCTAAAATTTTCTTCATCTATCTCTCTTTCATGTGTCTTTACAATGCATCAAAAAAACCCTAAACTATATTTTCCTACAATATAATGAAAAAACCCCACATTAATTAAAATAGTTCTTTGCAGTCAAATAATTTTAAATTTTTTAGTGGCTTTATATTTTTTTAATGCATATCTGGGTTCTTTATATCCAATCCCTTATTAAACAGTATGAACAAGAGAACTATTTTTATACTGAAAAATATGAAGATAAACTGAACACCTTCTACAGACAGTCCAAGCTTCTTGTTCTGAACAGTCTTTCTGGATATTCAGTAGATTTCATTTAATTAAATTCATAATGACACATTTAAAAAAAAGGTCCTTTCAGCACAGAAGAGTGGGAACTGACCACAAGAACTTCCTTTGTTCTGGTATCTTGGGCATTTTAAAATCTTAGGAGCAATTAATTGTTGTTGGCTAATTTAATCAAATGCACTGCTCTTAAAAGATCTCAAGGGCCACTTAAATCATTTCAGGATATGGACAGCTAAGCTAAGCAATCTCCTCTCTGGTACTGAAAAAAATACTTGCCTGAAAACAAGAAGACTGTTTTATAAACCATTTGGTGTTCCTAGTTGGATAAAAATGCAAATGGGATAACACTGCTTAAAGACTTAAAAGCTCAGCAAAGCAAAAGAAAATGAAACAACGACCAAAAGAAAAAACAAACAAACAAATTGACAAACTCAGTTTATTTCTGGGAACGCTGAGACCCAAATTCAATATTATAATTAAAATTGAATTATAAGACCATAATGTTATAGGTTTTACATAGGTGAAGTAACTAACCTATGCAATCTTTATTTCTAAAGTTTTAAGATGAGAGACCTTAGGGTTGAGTTTAGGCTTGAGTTTAGGTTTAAGCTGAAGGAGTTGAGAGGGCTCAGCCTGGAGCAGAGGAGGCTCAGGGGGGCCCTTGTGGCTCTGCACAGCTCCNTAGAAATTCAGGATTTGTTGCATTGCCCTTGTGTCACCCTTTGGCAGGGCTTGTTTTTTAAGTTCAATAAAATGGCTGATTTGAGAACCCATTCCACCTCCTCTGACTTTATCCCAGCAGTTTGCAAAGGCTTCCACTTCCCTCGTCACCTTCCCATTCAGGAATTAAAACTGCTTGATGGTACTAACTAGTTTCATAAAAGCTTCTCTCTCTAGTGCACTTAATTGTTTAACTGAATTAGTGAAATACCATGAGCTGCTCATCTAGATAAATTTTAAGATAAATCTTTTTTACTTATAAACATCCTAAAAATAGACACAGACAATTAAAAAACAGCAATTCTTCCATTTCTAAAAAAAAACCAAAAACCCCAAAAAAACAAAAACCAAAAACAAAAACAAAAACCAAACCTTTCTACCTGTTTTTTCCCCAGTTGCATAATTTGGACTAATTCTAGAGAAATATTCACAAAAACTTACTAATGGAAGATACCTTTTTTCCTCCACAAACCTTCAAGTATATTAGATCAGGTCATGGGGTAACCCATTGTCAAACAGAGACTCAAGGAAATGATAAATATTGTTCCTTGCTTTTCCTGTGAAAGTGCATATTTTCAAAATCACAGAAAGTCAAATCTTTTAAGAGGTGTGCTGCTCGAAAAAGCTCTTGTAGATGTTGACTGCAAAGCCTTAGATCAAAAGATAACATTGGTGACAGCCATGGAGGCTTTCTGAAGGATATAAAAGCTTAACAAAAATCTTCATCTGTTTCAATTAGAGAAAAACATTTTTGGCACCCCCCAGAAGCAGAAATCTGCTGGAGGTTTTGCTTTCTGGCTTCTCAGACAGAGTAATTTTTTATTAAAAAAGACATGACTCTGATTGCATATTCTTCAGACAGGCCTTGCTTTATGTTTGATGTTGATAGAGGGTTTCCAGTATTACACCTGATGGATTTTCTACAAATAAATTCTTAAGGATTAGCCCTGCTTTATTGCAGATGTTTTCTGAAGCAAGTAGCAATCCAGAGATATGTCATTTATGCTATTACAGGCCCGCATTTCTGCTGAAACGAATGGGGTTATTTTCTTAGATGATTTGTTTTGACAGCAGAAAAATGTATTTTGGAAGAGGGAAACTGATCAAAAGGGCTATCAACAGAGTACCTTATTTATTTAGTTAGTTATCTATAACTTTTAGAATTTATTTATTAAATTTATTAACTGCAATCCGTATTTAGGTGTGCATTCTGTCAATCACACACACACATACGAGTTGTTATATACCTTGAATATGGAAGTCTGACCCCGAAGGGACAAGAAACCAGCAACATTAAGACTTTGAGGCCCCCCCAGTTGAACTCTTCATCTCTCCAGTCTGAGTCAGTGCTTCTGTTTCCAGCAAGAGTGATGTAGAAACAAAAGGAATAAATTGACCGGTTATTAATTAACTCCACATCTTGTTTCTGTGACTTGAGAACCTCCCTCTACAGATGGACTTCCCATACTTATTCCTGTGAAAATGTTCTTAGAGGAAAATGGACATTAAAAGAAAGGCCTCATAAAATCAGACTTTGCTCTGCTAAATTAGTAGCTGGCTTATCACTTCTGTGGCTGAGTGGCTTGTAAGTTCCCACGTGAAAACCATCCTAAGAATGAGGCTAATTATTAACAAGTTATTCCTGAGTGAAAAACAATCTGCACCTGCATTAAACAAGAGATTTGTCTCATGAGAATCAGTGGACAAAATATGTAAAGTAACCAAGAAGAGAAAGATTTGATAGACAAGTAAAATACCTTTTACTAACCAATGGAATAATTGGCAAGAAAACTATTGAACAATTAGGGTTATAGAGGAGGTTTATAAAAGCTGTTTAAAAATAAGCTGTGTGAATAAAGAATGGGCATTTCCCTGGTTCATGTTGAACCATGAGTGTCCAGTTCCTGATCTTCTCACATCCCCACTGCAGTCACCTCAGAGTTTGAAAGTGATGCGATGATCAGATGGGAGCCACTGCTGCCAGCACTCCTCCCTGCCCTCCATCCTCCAGAGGGGACTTCTGAGGAAGTGGTGGAAGCAACCTGAGGAGGAAATTAGACTTGAATCTGTTACCTGCTAAAATCTTGCAGAAACAGAGCACCATCTGACTTCCACAGCGATTCTAAAGCATGGGCTCCTCCTCCCCTTGCTTCTACCAATTCATCTCTGATTCCTGCATCCAGCACAATGTAAATTAATATCAGCAATACATTAAAAGGCAATGTGAGGCTGTGATATCTCTCTCATGATTTTTAGGTAAAAGCCCCTTGGTGTTTGTCCGTGGTGACATTTTCTATGGCTCCTGGGCATGAACGTGTGATATTCCCTCTGACTCAGCTACAGGAAAAAAGATCACCCTGCCTTTTAGGCTTTAACTCCTGAGGAGGTGTTTCCTGGAGCCACTCTGTGATCTTAGCTTTGTTCACACATTTAATTGCAATTATACCAATCCGTGTACTTTGGTAAGGACCTTAATTGGGTAGCAGGAGCAGCAGTTGTAATAGGATTATTTCTCAGATCTCTACTAGGAAATCTCTTCTGCTTCTGGTAGCGGAGTGGGAGGCTCAGGAAGTCAGGCAGCCTGAGTAAGGGCCATAAATGACTCCTATGGAATTAGTTTATTGATTCCAGCCTTTTTTTGCTGTGAAGGATTTTGTGTTGTGAAACCAAGCCAGCGGCCTTTGCAAGTGTGTTGAATGGCATTTTGCAATGTGCAATTGTTAAGGCTGGAAAGATCCTTTCAGGCCATCAAGTCCAACCACCACCACCACATTCCCACTAATCCATGTGCTCAAGTGCCACATTCACAAGTGTTTTGAACACTTTCAGGGCTGGTGACTTCCCCAGTGCCTGGACAGCCTGCTTATTCTAATATCACTAATATTACTTCTTTTATCCTAATTTTTCAAGCCACTATGGGGAGCTCGCTAATTTTACTTTTAGAGCTCCTAATAAAATGTACAGGTTTATTTTAAATGACTTAACTATTGTTGCCTAAAGTGCACAGATTTTACAAAAAAATAGCCTAAAATTTGATCAGGCAATAATTATATCTCCCCAGTCTCTGGCAGAGGATCCAGTGTTTTACTGGCATTCATCAGGGCAACAGTTCATAATTTTGTGTTTTGTATTCCTACAGTACAACATTAAAATAAAAATGAAAATATATGAAAATTTTTGAAATAAATAAGGAAATTATTTAACTAAGTAGCAACAATTATATACGTATATATAATATATATATATAATATATATATATTATTTATATCAAATGAAGAGTATTATTTTACCTTTTTTTTCAGATTACTGTGCAGCCTTTGAGGGACACTATGCAATTTATACATTTTATTAACATATAATAAAAAGCACAGTAGCAATTGAATACCTGTCTTTGAGTTCATTTGTTCTTCTACAGAAAGAAAAATAATTCTATGTTCCCTTTCTTTTTTTCTTGGAGTTTATTTTTTTGGGGGAAATTTCCACTTATTGTCAATAAGACCTTTATCATTTTAATAGTCATATCAGAATTTATTCACTCTCTATGTCACTGTTAAAGATTCCATTGACTAATTAGTATATTTTTATTATGTTAGAGGAAATAAATATATATTTCATTTTTTAAAAAATTAAATCCATGCTTTTCTTCTATGAAGCTTACCTTAGATGACAAACTAATGCAAACTAGTCATGCACTTCCATGGCATGGAGCAATTTTAGCCCATTAACAGCAATAATTTATTGTAAATCTCAAGAGAAATAGCATCATCCCTATGGCCTCAAGTTTTTGGTTTTTTTCCTTTTTTCCACAACACCATCTGGCTGGGGAGAAAGGAAAACATAGAAAGGGTTTGAGCAACCTGGTGTAGTGGAAGGTGTTCCTGCCTGTGGCAGGGTGTTGGAATGAGAGGGTCCTCAAGTTCCTTCCCAGTACAGATCACTCATGATTTCATGATTCCATGAAATTCAGAAATCCTTTTCCCTGTTCCTGCCTGGTTCCCTGACCTGGTGTTTTCACAGTTGCTGTGTGTTTACCCCAGGCAGGCTGTGTTGCAAAGGCACTCCAGCCACTCAGCAGAGTTCAATATTTTTAAAACTGAGAGCTGTCTTTACAGAGCTGAGAGTCTGTGGCCTAAAGAGGCAGTAACCATGTCACTGTGGGATACCAACAGTTCATCAGTGTGGATTTCACTCGTGCTGTAATTCAGGTTTGCAGTGATGCCATGAAGATAATATTTTATCCTGATGTTCTCTTTATTTTATTCCTTTCGGCAACATTCAGTGCCAGCTTGACCTGAATTACCACAATAATAAATCATATTAATAAGACATGATAAAGAAAAGCAGTCAATCCTTTACCAGTCTGGAGGGATCTTAAAAACAGAAGATTGGTGGCAGTTCTCAGGTCAGGTACTCCTCTACTCATGGACCTCTCTCCTGTTTTGGAGTCAAGCACAGAAACACATACCAAGCAGGAAAATTTATGTCAAATTTAACAAGATTCTTAGGTCATTGCCACTGTTTTCATCAAGTACAGTGGAGATTAAAAGTCACTTTTTAGCCAGTTATTACAAGTTGCTACATATATTCTGTTGTCAGACCTGAAAGGAGTCTATTAACTAGTGGAATAATGAATCATGGAGTCACTGAATATCCTGAGCTGGAAGAAACCCACTGGGATCATCCAGTCCAGCCCCTGTCCCTGCACAGACACCTCACCAATCCCACCCTGTGCATCCCTGGGAGCGTTGGCCAAACCCTCCTGGAGCTCTGGCAGCCTTGGGGCCGTGCCCATTCCCTGGGCAGTGCCAGCACCCTCTGGGGAAGAGCCTTTCCCTGAGGTCCAGCCTGACCCTGCCCTGGCCCAGCTCCAGCCATTCCCTGGTCACAAAAAGCAGAGATCAGACCTGCCCCTGCGCTGCTCCTCAGGAGAAGGTGCAGCATCACACCTCATCATACCAAAGCCAAATCCTTTGTTCTGTAGAAGTCAAAACTTCTTTATAAACTTAATAACATTTTTCATTGTTTCATATCTCTATATAGTGTGAGGCATATTGGAACCAACCTATCTGAATTCTGCTTGCATCTTTCTTATTTTCCTTCTATAAAATCCAGATGAAACCACATAATTGAAAAGTGTATTCATATGTTGGTGTAGTGACACATGAATGAGTTACTCGAGAGGGTGCATAGTGTACATTTTGATCTACCTTCCCTCCAATTTGCCATTCCACTGGTCAAGGAATTGAAGCACATAACCTGCCCTGCTCTTAAAAATATGGACCAACCTTGGGATCTTTCAAATGATTCAGAAGAAAATAAGAAGAAAAAAATCATAACAAAAGTCTTCGTCCTCAAAAATTTCTGCCCTGAGATGAATTGGAAGACATTATTTTTCCTTTTGGTATAAAGTTTCTGGTAGTGACCTTGATACTGCTCAATAACGTCATGTCCCAAAATTGCCAGGAGGACCCTGGGTTTCTCTATCTAGTTGTTTTCTGTCCTACAAATAAACTAAATGTTTTGAGGAAAATATAAGACCAGGGTGGAGCACACTGACTGGAAAATAATCTAGAGTTTGTTCTACTGTTAAAGCTAAAAATAGGATTAAAGAAACATAAAAGCTGTCACTCACACCTGCACTTGGCAAATTCTGATGGACCAGGCCCAAAACAGGCAATAACCAGAAGTTTTACATCTATATTTGAATAATGATTTCCATCTAACAGGATTTTCACAACCATCTGCTCCTTCAGTGAAAGTAATTTCTTAATGCTGTGTAATGCCTGACACCCTTTCCTTACATATTTGTGGGCATTTTAAATGTAAATACTGGTTTCAACATGACACCCTTTCCTTACATATTTGTGGGCATTTTAAATGTAAATACTGGTTTCAACATGCTGCACAATATTTGTAATTTACGGGGCTTGTAAATGACATCTTCAACTACACTCCCTGTGTTTTAAACTCCCTTGACATTCAGTGGTGATGTAGAATGAGACATCCTTGGTTTGCCATCAACATGGGGAGGAGAATTCTTGTCCTGGACTCATTCCCCAGGGAACTCTTTTGACTTTGCTTGTTAACAGAGGGTTTGTGGCGAGATGCAAATGAATGCAAATTGTTAATGTGGTGCTCCTCAGCACCTGGCAGTGTAAGGGCCTTGTGTACATTCCAAAAAAAAAACCAACCCATAACCCAGGCCATCATTTGCATTCTTTAATCCCAGATCCTGAATTTATTGCCTTCCGCCTGCCTTCCACAGCTCCTGTACCCGGGAGAACCGTGCCGGGGTAGTTAATGACACGCTGCTTAATAAAATAATGGAACTCAGACCCTGAAGTTCTGGTACACTTAAAGAGCTGTAGGAATGCTTTTCATTCACAAATTAGGTTTGGCAGGAAGAAGAAAATTCCCCGTGTGATTTACTGAGGAAGCTGAAGCAGTGTCCTGCTCTAAGCAATTCTGTGGGCTGTGGGACGTGCTGCCCTGGCCTCGTGTGCCTTTCCAGTTGTGCTAGCTGATGGATTTCTGCTGTATCTGGGCTACATTTGCCTGAAGTTTGGTCCTTATTTAAAATACTCAAGTGGAAGATTTAAATGGAGCTTTAGGAGTGGGGCTGAAGTAGCCTGTGCTGGGAGTGGCTAAAATAAGTTTCAGTTAGAACGAGCCGCAGCTGCTGGCTTGGATCCATCCCTGCTATGTGCCCACAGAACAGCTTTCCATAAGGATCTGAGATGTCTAGCACATTAAATTATTATTTCTTCACTGAATGCATTGGCAAAGGGTGGGGAGGATGACTTGTTAATCAGGTTCAGAGCTCAGGGGAACTCCTTTAAGGTGTGTTGCAAGAAAAGAGAATCAGATCTGCTGTGGAATTACAGAATCACAGAAGGGTTTGGGTTGGAAGGGACCTTAAAGCCCACCCAGTGCCACCCCCTGTCATGGGCAGGGACATCTTCCACTAGCCCAGGGTGCTCCAAGCCCTGTTCAACCTGGTCTTAGACACTTCCAGGGATCCAGCGGCAGCCACAGCTTCTCTGGGCACCCGGTGCCAGGGCCTGCCCACCCTCACAGGGAACAATTCCTCCCCAGTATCCCATCTAACCCTGCCCTCTGGCAGTGGGAAGCCCTTCCCTGTGTCCTGTCCCTCCATCCCTTGTCCCCAGTCCCTCTCCAGCTCTCCTGGAGCCCCTTTAGGCACTGAAAGGGGCTCAAAGTCTCCCTGGATCCCTCCCTTCTCCAGGCTGCACAATCCCAGCTCTCCCACCCTGACTCTGGAGCAGAGGGGCTCCAGTCCTGAGAGAATCAATGTGGCTTTCACATTACTTCTTCCAGCAGACCAAAATCTTTCTTGTGTTTGGGCCCCCAGACCGGGGCACAATACTCTGTGTGGGGCCTCAAAAGAGCAGTGGAGAGGGCAAGAATCACTCCCCTCAACATGATCCTTGTAAGATTCCTACCTGTTCTATAGAGAAGATTTTCAATCCATTTTATGAAGCTGTGTCACAATTGCACAGAATTGTGTTGATTTTACAGCTCATATACCTAAGGCTTATTACAGATTTTTATCTTTTTTCCTGGTATGAAGAATCATAATCAAAATAATTCATAAAACTATTCAGGGATCTTCAGATAAAAGCACCAAAGCCAGAATTATTCAACAAGCTCAGCATCCACAATCAGGTAAAGGGATGCAGTCCCTTGATTCGTTTGTAGTGAGTGGCAAAATCCCCACTGATTTCGAGGGGCTGTGGTCTCCTCCTGCATGTTCCAGTGAGCTCATGTTTAGGTTATAGAGCTCTTTGAGCCTGATGGGACTGCAGTGGCTGCTGCTGAGAGCTGAGCACTGCTGCAAAGCTGGGCCCTACCCCAGTGCCTTGAGGAGAATCTGATTTCTCTGGAAAAGCTGGCTGCAGCTGGGCAGTGCTCATCCTGTGGAAATCCAGGCTTGTCTTAAATATTGATTTTGTGTGAGCCCCACATGGACGATATTGGGCTGCTCCTACCCACAAAGTGTCAGCGGAGGTGGTGGTTTTGAGATATGTAGACAGTAGAGATGATGACATTGGATTTGGCTTTTTGCTGGTCTTCACACACATCCAGAGGGGCACCAGGCCCAGCATCACCAGGGGTGGGTTGTCCTGCTCTGCCTCACCTGGAATATTGTGTGTAATTTTGGGTACCACAATGCCAGAGCAATCCACAGGTGCTGGAGAGTGTCTAAAGGAGGGGCACAAGGTTGGGAAAGGGTCCTGGAGGTGCCATATGAGGAGCAGCTGAGGGGCAAAATGAGAGGTTGTGTTTATAGTCCTTGCACACTGGTAAAACTGAATCACAACTCTGAATCAGAACAACAAGATTTAGGAACTAAACTTCCTAGTATCTACGACTTTACTTCTTCCCTTTTCCTTGGCATCCTCTGCCTGATTTCTGTAACATGAAGTCCAATCATTAACTGTTTGATTTCATCATATAATTTCACCCCTTTGTGTGATGGAAATTTTCTGAGGAAAAAAAAAAAATTTTATGAAGCCCAAAAGGTATTCTGAAAACAGAAAATGATGCTGCTCTGTGCAGTTACTGTTTACGAGTTTTATTGGATGTTTTTTCCCCTGAGATGCACAAGGACAATTTGATTTTTCAGTTGCTGGGCCAGGTTTGGTCCAGCTGCAATAAGCCTTGCAATGAGATCCCTTGTGATTTATCATGATTTGGGTTCATCTGGGCTCTCAGTGTGCTGCCAAAGTTTTACAGACCTCCCCATGAGGCTGATTACTGCCATAGAGGAAAAACTGTAGGAAGCCTGGCCAGGTCTGTGTAGTTGAAATCTTTGTCAAGGTTTCATTCTGTTTGAAAAGCTGTTTTACCTTTCATCACATTAGCATATGAAAAGTCCTGACTAATTTCATTTGGCCTTTCAAAAATCAATTTCCCTAAGACAGCAGTATTGACCAATTAATACTTTGCCTCCGTATGAACGTATGTGCAAAAGAAAGGAAAAATAATACCTGTAAACCCATTATAAGTTAAAATCATTGAAGCATAAAAACATACATAAAGTTTGGAAAGATCATTAAGTCAAACCTTTGACCAAATCCCACTGTGCCCACATATCACAAAGTGACACAATTGCTCGTTTGAAATGAAATATCAAACAAAATGTTATTTTCAAAAGTGAGTTCTCTTCCTGAATTCTGCTTTGGAAAACTGCAGCATGAAGTCAGAATCAAAATGTTGATTAATCAGAGTGCTGCAAATTTACAGCTATATGACTAGGAGCAGAACTGGGATCTTTGGTGCCACATCTTCATGGAAAAAATTAATTAAATGGGGGAAAATTTTATTTTATCTTTTGCCTAGTGGACTACCCTGAGGAAAAATCTAGGCACATAAAACAAGCAAACAAACAACAACAAACACAAAAAAGATATTTTACTTGTCTATCAACTCTTTCTCTACTTGATTAGTTTACATATTTTGTCCACTGATTCTCATGAAAGAGATTTCTTGTTTAATGCAGCTGCAGATTTTCACCCAGGAATAACTTGCTGTTAGTGAACTCACATTCTCAGGATGGTTTTCACATGGGAACTCACAGGAACTTAGCTGTACACAGAAGTGACAAGCTAGCTTCTAATTTAGCAGAGCAAGGCCTGATTTTATGAGGCCATTCTTTTATAATATTTCCATTTTCCTCTAAGAGCATTTACACATGAACTCCTCTGCTTTCTCTTCAAGGAAGAATGTGGAGGTTGTCTGAGCTCTGGTCTGGGTGTTACACCTCTGGTTTCACCTCTCCCCACAAAGTGCACTGATTATGGCTCTCATGCCCATTGTTTGCTTGCAGTGCCTCTGGAAAATGATCTTCCAGCCTCCTCAGGAGGGCACAGCAAGGGAAACGGGCCAGGAAAGGAGGAACCCGAGACCTGCCACCCCCACAGTGTCTGCCCCTGCCTGGCCCTGGACAGAGGAGCTGTCTCACATAACATTTGTGTTGAAAGTTTCTTTGTAGTTTATCTGCTTCTTTCAGGGCTGGCATTAAAGCCAGAGAGACATTGTTCTTGTTTGGACTCAGATGTTTATTAGTTCTTATCAATGTTACAGTCTCACAGAAGGTGAGTTCTACAGCACCTCAAGATAACAAGGCAGAAATGGCAACAATGGTCTGTCTCTGCAAGGCCTTTTAAGGGTAAACTAACCAATTGAGAGTTGCCAGCTAAATTATTATTACCTTTAACCCAATAACCAACCACCTATGACCCACATTGTGGACTTTTCCACCCAATCACACAATACCACCCAAACCCAAGAAGAAGAAGAAGGAGAAGAAGGAGAAGCCAGTGCCCTAAAACCTCCATATTGCTTTATAGTTATTACTATATCCCAAAACCTTAAACTCTACGATTTCCACCATGTGATATCACACACGTTATTCAAACTCCACACCCATAATCCCAGTCCCATCACTCAATTTTGGGAGCCTTCTCCATGGCCTCAGGTCAAATGCAGTGTTCTCCCGGGGGTCAGTGCCTGTCAGCACAGAAAGCCTGAAATTCTCTGTACCCAGGGTTTCAACACATTTGGATGAAATCTGGGAAATGCTGGCATCCTGTACACTGCATTGCATATCGAGGGACAGGCACTGAGTGGCTGCAATGCTGGGTTTCCAAATACCGGGCACTCAAGCCTTTAATTTCTGCCAATTTATGTGTGGTGAGCACATAACTACAGCATTAAAGCTTGGGAAGATTTTACTGAGACAAAGGGCAGCAGAGGCAGAGCTCTCGAATGAATTGGTACAACACAACACACAAAAAAAAAAAAAAAAAAAAAAAAAATTCCTTACTATGGTGTGACAATTTTGAGGAAATGAAATGTATTGATAGTCCAAAATATACAGAAAGGAAAACAGTGTAAAGCTGCACACAAGGCAAATTCATCGAGGAGGGCGGAAGAGGCAGTTCTTCCAAATGTGCTGAGAAGTCTTTCTGGCTAAATTGAATTTGGAGTGTGTCCCAGGTACAAAACAGTGTTAGCCAGAGTGCTCCAGATGGAGATCATCCTCAGCCAACAGCTAACTGTATCAATGCTTTTCATTGACTTTGGTGCTGCAGGATGAAATGGCAGCAAAATGTCCAACATATGATTCCTTTTATTACCCCTGATGCCATAAGTGACACTTTCCCTGGACTGCCACCATGCAGCAATTATTATTCACCACCATCAGGACTGTTTCCACCTGTCAAATCATGAGTTTCATTGATTAGTTTGATATTTTAGCAATTAAGTAATCTCTGCTACCTGATTTAGTCCATCCTCTCTTCTGTAGTTACTGACTCACTTAGGAAAAAAAATGAACCAGCATGGAAATAGTTGGAAGTTTTAGATCCAAGTTAAAATTAAAATACTGATTTCTAGAACTACAGCCACCTACATCATGTATTATATTAATAAAAATTCTTCAATATGACAGAAAAAAATTACCAGGGGAGAAATCCAAAATGAATAACAGCTTGATGTGCAAACATTGAAGAATATGAGCTGTGTCAATGCACACTGCTGTAAAGACTCTTGGATTTCTCACAACTCTCTCAAATTTCTCTCAGAAATCACAGTGCCATTTCACTTAGGATGATCCCAGGAGGCAGACCTAGCAGGTAATTATTTTTGATAACTTTTTCTTTCCTACCCTCAAGCACTTTGTATGTACACTGAATATATTTAACATTTCATTATTCAGCAAAACTTTATCTCACTTATAATTAGAAATAAGTGAGAAATACTGATCCTTTTTTTTTTTTTTACAGGAACTTTTCAAAACCCACTCAAGTTGTGTGACTCTCAACCCCAGCTGGAAAAAATAAAGAAAACTAGAGCATATCACAGACAAGTAAAATCAAATCCTGACTGACAACTTTTGTGCCTGTTTGAGCAGATACAATTTTGGAATTACTGATATAGAAAGTTTTCATACACGTCAGAAAAAAAACCAGAAAGCTGTGCACTGAAAATGCTGACAAACCCCTTTCAGAGGTGTTGCCATGGGATGGTGATATAATTAGGTCCCAGAGTAAGGTACAGCATGTTGGTGGTGCAGCTGTCAGTAATTCTGCAGTGATTTATGGCCTGCTGCAGGAGAGCACCAACAGGACACGCGGCGCCGCACACGAAGTTAAGAGGAGACGTTTTCCACTAAACCTTTAAAGGGAAATGCTATCATCAGGTTTTACAGATGACAGATTTTCAAAGATATTTAGGTACCTGTGAGTACAAATAATTGTAAAGGGTGTAGGCAACTTGGTGCCCCTTTATTTTTTTAGCCAGTGTCAAGTATATATGAATTAAAATCCTCAAGAGTGATGTAGTAGAGGAACAGCAAAGAATTAAAAGGGTTTTGTCCATGTGAGGAAAAGCTGAGGACACTTGGTTTGTTCAGCTGGAGAAGTGGAGAGTGAGGCCAGACCTCAGAGGGGGCTGATGGGCAGCACATGGACTGCTCCCATCTCTGCTCCCTGTGCCAGGACAGGACCCAGGGAATGGCTGGAGCTGGGCCAGGGCAGGGCCAGGCTGGAGCTCAGGGAAAGGCTCTTCCCCAGAGGGTGCTGGCACTGCCCAGGGAATGGGCACGGCCCCAAGGCTGCCAGAGCTCCAGGAGGGTTTGGGCAACGCTCCCAGGGATGCCCAGGGTGGGACTGGTGGGGTGTCTTGGCAGGGACAGAGGCTGGACTCCATGATCCCAGTGAGTCCCTTTCCACTCAGGATATTCCATGATTCTGTGATTTAGTTTCCAGTTGAAATTAGTGTTTGAAAGCAGACCAGTAAACAGGTAAAGACAGCTGAGAAGCATCCACTGAGCTCCAACTAACTCTCTACAGCTCTACCTGGCATCGTTGGGCAGTAGGCACCAAACAAGATTTATGACATGTCAGGAGAACAGACTGGCAATAATGAACAACTGTAAACAAGGGGCTCTCAAGAAAGAAAACCAACAATATTGTTTAAATACTTCGTTATATTGCCTTGTCTTCAAGAAAATAATGCTAGAAAATGATGTGAAAATAATTTCAGGCAACCCTTACTACACTCCTTGTCCCTCCTTCTCCTCCTCGTTCCTACTACAGCTGTTTTTCTTGCACTAAATTCTGAAATGTGTTCTCACCTGCTGATTCAGGTCCCTTCACACATCATTACATCGCATCTGTTCAGGTGGTACATTTCTATACACGTATATGTAACCCTATGGTTGCCTGAAAACCATCTAAATGAATGAGAGAAATTTTTAAAAACCCAAAACTAAAAACAAATCAATTAAAATTTATTTTACTTTAAATAAAAAAATAAAATTGAGTTATACATCACTGTGAAAATCAGCCTGTGGAAAGAGCTGCCTCATGAGCTGACACTTAAAAGAGCAGATGACAGCCAGCAAGGCAGTGACAGACAGATGTGACACATTGGAGGAAGACTTCCTAATAACACTCCTAATAAATGTGATACCACTCAGCGTGGCACAGGAGCACACAGGGATGAAGGGTCCAGTGATAGCTCCCACTTTGATGGTATTTGTGCAAAGAAAAGAGGCATTTTGTTTAAAAAAAAAAAAAAAGTCTTTTCTCCATTATCTTTTATTTCATAGAAAATTGAGGTTGTATCTCTTCTGTGCTCACTGCAAAGTGAAATGTGCTAAATCTTGATGCTTTTTGGGTGAGCCACAGGATATAACTGATTTTAGGACAGAACACTGCAATTCCAGGGACATCTAGGTACAGATCCAGAGAAAGAAGATCAAACTCTGCTCCAGATTCCCATTTCAGATACTTTTGTTTGGCCCAGTTAGAGTCACATGAGTTTCGTTTGGGCTTTTTATCAAAATAGACCAGCGGTGGTTTCGGTGACATAATTCTGCCACTTCTGATAAAAGTTTTAGTCCAATGAACTTTTGTAATATCAAAAGAAGCTCCACTTAGTTAATAATTGTTTGATCTGGTTTAAATTTAGCATCAACCTATTTTTTGTGTGTCAAGAAACAGAATCAATGAATGCGCAACAATTCAATTAAAAGTCCATCTGACCTTGGGCAAAAATTTTTATCAGAAGAGGCAATTGGCAGAATTAAGTCACAAAATCACAATATATTAAATTCTGGTGAATATTTTCAATTGAGTTCCAAGGCACTTCCATGCTTCTCTTAAGTTTTACCTTTTAGATCTTTAGGTTTTTATATTGCATTAATTCCAATGATTCAATTCACACTTCTGATCAAATGAATATTCTGTTCCCATAATTTAAGAATAAGTAAAGCACAGGGAGGGTGGAGATGATATCTTATTTGCTAAGTTTTAAATTACTTTTCTTCCTTTGCCTCTTTTTGTCACCATACAAAATTGTGTAAGCAGCAGAAACTTTACCCTCAGCTCTGTAATGTGCAAGTAGAAATTCCAGAATAGTTACACTGCAACCACAATTTTTGACCAGGCAGGAATTATTTTATTAGGAATAAATATAATATAATTGTAATCTTGGAAACATAACCTGGATTCTCAGAGTTATTTCAAAAAATTAAATATCTAATCAAAAATAGAAAAGGTAGGTGTCATATTAATAGAATTTCAGTTCTGTGAGTTTAATTAAAAAAAAAAAAATTCTTCCACAAAGTAACTGCACTATATCTTGCATAAAAAGTCAATGTAATTGAAATGAATGCATTAAATTTGTTTCAATGACATTACACTTCATGAGTGGAATGAAAAATCTCATTCCTGCAAAGTCAGGAAGGGCAGCTTCCATCATGGCACTTTGCAAGGTAAAGTATTTTAGACTTGACTAAAATCATTAGTCCTGATTATTCACTATCAGGCCTGGGAAAACAGAATATGGGATGGACATGGAAGTCATTCTAATATGCCATTTACCAGGGTGTTTCTTTTACATTTGTCCTGTCAAATAATAAATTATTTTTCAAATTAAATTGCTAACACTCCTGGGAGTGTGTGGAGATTCCTCCCTGGAGTAGGGACACCCTCAAGGTCACTCCTTAATGGTGAGGAAAGAGATTTGGCCACTGGGATGGGTGAGCAACATCAATCCCTATTTAGTAACTGCTTTTCCAGCTTTGATATCATTGCTGCAATGCGGGTTACAGGTGGCTGGTTATGAGATTAAAAGTAAAAATAATTTAGCTAGCAATTCTTAATTAGTTAGTTTATCCTTAAAAACCCTTATAGAGAGAAGCTATCGTCCCCATTTCTGCCTTACTAGCTCAAGTGCTGAGAACTCACTCCCTTGTACAGCTGCAACTTTAATAAGAACTAATAAACATCGAAGTCCAAACAAGAAACAATGTCTCTCCAGCCTTAATCCCCACCGTCAGAGAAACTAAACCCAAAGAGGTGCTCAATGTAGACTCCCACCTAAACTGCACAGGGGAGACTCTGCAGGTTAAAAGTGAAGGTGTGGTGCAACACATTTCAGTGATGCCACTGCTGCTGTTCAGAGAGACATTTACCTGGCCTCGGCTCCCTTAATTGAAACATCTTGACATAGATAATTCCAGCACAAGCCTCGAAGAGAGCTGGGTAATGACAACCTGTATCAGCTGCTTGAGGGGGGGAGTGAAAAATGCCGTGTACACGCGGCAAGGATTTGTCAAGGCTTTGCAAACACCACCACGTTTCACTTCACTGAAACATCTCTCAGGGACAAGCAACACTTCCGAGGCCTTTTTCTCAGCGGTGAAAAGCCAGTGTGCCCTTCCCAAAGCAGCAAGGTGTCATTCTGAGCACTGAACTGCAATCTCGGCTTTGCTGCAGCTGGAATCTGACAATCCTGACGCTGGAAAAAAGCTTTTGTTCGTAGCGAGTGCATTGGAAACTTAAATTACGGTAATTGCAAACACTGAGAAATTATACTCTGACAATTCCTACTGATCTTGCTCTTTCCCCTGCAGCCTGGATCAATTCATGTCATCTCATAATTATATCAATTTTATTTTTGTTTTTAAGTTTCTTACTTCAACTTACTTAACTTCTTTAGTTGAATCCAGTGCCTGATTTCCCTCACAACAACCCAGCTTGCTGATTTTAACCTTTGTTTATATTCTTATGTTTTTAAAGATCCTTACTGTTAAAAGTAGGGGGAAATTCTTGCTCAAGGAAATAATTGTATAAAACCTTTTTCTTGTACTTTTAATTTTGTTTTGTTTTGTTTTGTTTTAAATTCTGCATCTCCTTTTAGGATATTTATTTTGCTGACAATGTAACCAGGGTGTCATATCCTGGGAGCACATGGTTTTTTCTCAAGCATTCCCTAAGACCCTTACTCTATTTGAAAGCATACCTGTCCTGGAGAATATGGCTGATTTAAGCTTGTATTAAAATATAAAAAATGTATACATAAAATAACCCACTGTCAGCAAAATATATATTAACTCCTTAGCAACAAGAACAAAAATGACTCAGCTATTCTTTCTTTTATTAAAATTCAGTGAAAACACTTTTTTTTCAAATAATTGAATTCTGTTTCATATATTGGGTGAAAGATAATCAGCAGCCCATAGGATAAATATAAGTTGATTTAAAGGAAAAATCTAAAGGAAATATGTTTAGATAGGAGAAAACACTAAATATTTACTGTAATGTCTAATTATGGAATTGATGTAGCAACCTAATTCTGAAATAATTTAACTGAAAATGATCTTATAAGTACAAATAAGATTAATACTATAATTTTTTTCTATAGAGATATGCAATGTAGTTTTCACCACTTTACATATTATTCAAATTGGCATAATAAACTTTTAAGTATACTTTTTCCTTTCATTCAGAACAATTCTCTTGGAAATTTGTATAAATATCTGAGGAATAATCATCATCTTTATTAACTTTTCTGAGACCTGAGTTTCTTCCAGTAAATGTCATCCAGATATTAATCTGCAAAAACAGCTGATAAATTATTTGTGATTCTTCCTGTAACCAAAGTGAACCTTCCAGCAAAAATTGAATAATTTGAAGGTATTTTCTTAGTGGCTGTGAAGATGAAGTAAACTCCCTCTGCCTGTGTAAACTGGTTCTGAATTAGGGGGACTTCCAAGAAAAAAGGTGCCTGGAGTATGAGAATGAGTAAAACTGGGAACCCATGTTTGCTAACACAAATTCCCTTTCTTCAGTCAGCCTTTCTCTTTAATAGACAAAGGCAAAGCAAAGAGTTTTAGGGAGCTATAAAGCATCAGAGAGCAGAGATGTTTCAGCTCTCAGATCACCAACCTGCAGCCTCACGAATCCATTCCTGGCCAGTGAGTAAAGGATTCTCTTTTTGACCTGCTACTCCTGCTCAGCTGCTCCAGGTGAGAGATCAGCTGGGATCCCACCTGCAGAGATCCCAGCACAGGAGGGACCTGGAGCTGCTGGAGAGAGCCCAGAGGAGGCACCAGGATGGGCTGAGGGATGGAGCAGCTCTGCTGGGAGGAAAGGCTGGGAGAGCTGGGATTGTGCAGCTTGGAGAAGAGATGCTCCAGGGTGATCTCATTGTGAGCTTGCAGTGTCTGAAGGAGCCAACAGGAAGCAGGAGAGAGATTTTTTTACAAGGGGTGGAGGGACAGAACACAGGGAATGGCTTCCCACTGCCATAGGGCAGAACTAAATAGGATATTTGGAATAAATTCTTCCCTCTGAGGGCGGTGGGGCCATGACATCACCAGGATCCCTGGATCCCTGGTGTCGTGTCCCAGGCCAGGTTGGACGGGGCTTGGAGCAACCTGGGACAGAAGGTGTCCCTGCCCATTGCAGGGGGATAGAACTAAATGCTTGATCCTTGCCAACCCAGGCCATTTTATGATTCCATGATTCTATTCCTGGAATAAGAGATGAGAAATTTGCTTTCTGAATGCTCTGTTTAACGATGTGTCCTTTGACTTGGCTGCTGAACCCCACAGGTATGACTTTAGCTGGATTCCACACTATTTTTACAACAGGCTGCAACTTGTGGCAACAGCAAGCACTTCAAGACACTCCAGCTATGAATATGTATGGGAGAATAAAAAATAATAATATAACAGCATTAGAAATATATAATGCAGAATTTCTTAATATGTTCAGTTTTGTCTTTTAGAGTATCTTTCTTAAGCAATTTACTACATCTCACTGCCAAAGCTGCCCAGTTTTGTTTTTGTTTTATTATACAATTTTTATTAGTACTGTGTCCATAAACTCTACTCCTAGACAGAAGGAGACATAGTAAAACTGTCATATTCAATTGAAATATCACACAGAGGTGTAGCCACCACTATAAATGAAAACAGAGCCGAAATGTTCCAGATTTGAAAAGGTCAAGTTAGCAAAAGAACAGCTCGGGAACAAATATTGTATCAGTGGACCTGAAACAGCCATGGCTGTTGAAACACGAATTTAATCAAGTAAAGTTCTAAGAATTAGTGTCATTAACTCAGTAAAGGTATGGATATTTCAGTTATTGTGTTCAACAGCACATGTTGTTCTGCCGGCGCCTTCCTGCTTTCCTGGCTATGTCATGAAACAAAGGGACAGAAACACAGTGCTTCCAAATTATCTTGTGGCTCCTCTTTGTGTTTTTCCATTAAGATCCCTTTTCTGCAGCAATTACAATTTCTTTTCTGTTGAGGTTCACACAGTTTGTGACACCTCTTTGGAATAAGGGAATCATGGTGACTCACTGTATCCACAGGACTGTCTGAGTGCTCAAGTAGCTCTTGGAGTAACCTTTCTTCCAATGAACACTCAAATTCAAGGTCTTGTCTCAGCTTAACATCAATTTATGAAGAGACCTTTGAAGAGATTTTTTTTCCCCCATATTTCTAGGAAGCATTGTATTTTGTATTTGACAAGAAAAGTCACTAAGCTTGACAGAAACCTACCTGAATTTCTTGTATTATAGAAATATTGCCTGTTGTATTTTTTCTTAGTCTGTCTCTTGAGTGCTGTTTTAAAAAAATATTATTATTGTTATTACTATTATTATTATTATTATTTTGAAATTTCTCCCTTTTAATTCTGTATTTTGAAATATGTAGGTCTCAGGCAGCCCTTTCAAGATAAAAATAATTTTAATTTAAATCCTGCTGTATATAGACGAGTTGTTTACATCTTCTTGGTGGCTAACTTACCTGAAAACATTTAAAGTGTTTTGTGTATCTATTTTGATACTGGAACAGAAATTAAAGAAGAAGCAATATCATTATTGTTAACCTCAGTTCATTTTAGTCCTAGGATACTCGGCATTTCTAACAGAATGAATAAAAGCATGTAACTGAAAGGTGTATTTGTTGAACAATAAATATATGTGAACTGTCCTCTGAATTTTCCATTGTGTTTCAAAACATGAAGTGTATTTGCCAGGCTTTGAAAATCAATATTATGACAACATGACTTCTGTGTCACTTCTTTTTCTCTTTCCCCGCCCCAAAAAAGACACAAAGCAAAGTGTACAAAAGCTGTTTCTGAGCTGTAATCATGTCAAGAGATGAAGTTCTGTTTTAAAATGGAAGGTAAAATATTGAATGAAATTTGCAGCTAAATGAAAGTAGGCTGGAATGAAAGAAACATTGATCCCAGTGTTATGAAACAGCTCTCAGCTCTTTCCAGGAGCTGCAGAAGACTTTCTTCAAGCACGGACATTAATACTTCAGGTTTTTGGATTTACACCACATTGTAAAGTAGTAACTCAAAACCCTCCAGCCAGTCTGTTCCCAAAATGTTGTATTATGGCTAGACTGGCCTTTGGTGAAAGTGAAAAATGGCCATTACCATGGGAGAGGAGAAAGCGAGATGAACTCTCTTATCTGCAGGTGCAGTGAAGCATTGCAATGCAATCTGTACATTTCATTTGGAGGGGACAGCCTTATCTCAGCTCTACCCCGTAAATTCCGCTGGCGCCTGGCACATCCTCTGCTCTCTTCGTTCTCCATCACCACATCACACCGGACAAAATCATATTTTACCTGTGGGCCTGCACAAACAGAAAAAGAAAAGAGAACAGTTTCAATATTTTGTTATAAGTTAATGTCAGAGGTTCAGTTTGGTGTCATGACATCATTTGTTTTTACAAGTGTTCATTTTCCTTCATTCACATGAAGGACTCACCCTAAAGACAGGGCAGGATTCACCTCAGAGAACTATGAAATGAGAGTATGAAACACAAAATTTTGAATCTCAATCAATCAGCTTTTGAAAAACATGACCTCAAACATGTTCAATAATGTAAGAATTATAGCTATTTTATGCCTAGATGGTTTTACCTCAATTTATTTTAGAAAATATGTCTTCTGACTTGTAACCGTTCATGTAGCTTTCATGTGCCTGGGCTATTCCAGGTTTGTGAATGTTCTCACTAAAATTCTAGTGACAAAATGGCAAATTACACAAATCTGGTGATGGAAGCAGCCAGGGTGAGCTTTCCCAGGGTGACCAGACTCACTGCCTGCCCCAAGGGAGAAATGAGGAAGAGCAGTGGGTGTTGGTTTCCCCAGCTTGAGGAAAGCCTCTGACAGGGTCTCCCAGCACATCATCATGGATTAATTTACCACTGCCACCAGATAAAAGGAGCCCTCGGATTGAAAGCTGACTAAATTTTCAGGTGTTGAATAATTAGACAAAATCTGCTGGCATAGGACTCATGGTTTCTTCTCTCCACATTGTCCAGACGTTGAAACAGCTGTAAAAAATGATGTGTCCCCAATCCTTTAGTGAAGCAAGCACCTTTCTCACACTCTGAAAACTCAATAAAAAATTGCATTTCCTCTCCTTTTAAAATTTTTCCTTAATTATCCAAGGCACAAATTCTTAACATTTGCAGATGTGAACATATTATCCATCAAACAACAAAAAAAATTAGGATCTTGTTCTCTTTTTTCTCCGTGCATTTCATAAGTATTTTATCTTTCTTTCTTACTGTTAAGTGCTTTTTGTGATCCAATGCCATCTTTCTTCCTGCAATACTTCCCCCCCCCCCTTGTTTCTTCAGGTTTTTATTCCAATCTTTATAAAATTATGGTAATTTTGCTGTCATTTCATCTCACAATTCCTAACATGATGAAAAGAAAATGCCTGTATATTGCTTCATATGCATTTTGTTCATTTAGAATTGCAAATACAGTTTCCCAGCCTCCCACAAGATGTGGCTGCTACCGTCATGGGTTTCATGGTAACATTTCATGGAACATATTTGCTGTTTCCTACTGCTTATTTCTTTTTTTAATGTCTCATTCATCTCTCATTCAGATGAACTGGAATAATCTTGAAAGTGTTGTTGGTTTTTTTCTTGTGTACACCATGTGTCTTCTTCCCTCTTTTATATTCAATTATTTCTATTTTTACAACATACCATGTTTATTAGTTAATGTAAAGATTTTGGCTGTTAGCCAGCCAATGAATTTTAGGTGGTGGAATAGAAATGTTGAAGAGTTTCTGTTTGCTTTGTCACTGCACTCATACAGAGTAGATCAAAGTCTTGAATTTATGTTATTGGAAGCGAAATTAATTCTCTGTCCTCAATATTAAGAGTCCTATTTTCTTCCTCTACAGATTTCCTCAGTAATTTTCATCTTCTGGTAATATACTACATCCCTAATTCCCCAACTAAGGGGTGAGAATCCCTGTATCCTCAGTTATATAAAACCCACAGATCAAAAAAGACAAGGTGGCAAAAATAAATTGAAAAAAAAAAAAAAGAAAAAAATAAAAGACTTGTTTCTCAGTAGCACTCAATCTGTACACATATTATTTTCCTCTGTTCCTTCTTTTGGTTATCTCTGGTTTTATCTTTTAGGGTTTTTTTTGTTCCAGATTTTTAGTCTGTTCTGTTTATTTATTAGCAGCCCCTAAAACTATGCAGATTATATTCTGTCAATGCTTTTCAAAAGAGACATAAAATAGAGGTACCCAGGGTCTATAATGATAAAGTCAACAGAAGCAGCAATGTAGGAAACAAGATTTAAATGACTGATTTAGTTGGTAAGAAAAGCTTGGAGGATAATGCCCTTCTGTTCATAAAGCCAGGTTAATTGTGAGCAAATACTACGTTAGCAGAATCTGCATCAGCTCACAGCTTTTCAGTCTATAAATGGAAATAAATCAGGGATGTTGCTGGGAATGACGAGAATACTTCAAAAGGGGTTCACCAGCAGTGCCCAGGATCACAGAGCAGGGCTCGGGGGCTGTGGCCAGGCTACTCCTGAGGCTGTGGCACCCCTGTACATGGGGCCATGGAACCACCAAGGTGGGAAAAGACCTTTGGGACCATCAAGCCCAGCACTACCATCACCATGTTTATCCCTAAACACACCCAGCAGTGTCCTGGAGACTCTCGGGGTATGTGATCCCACCTCTGCCCTGGGCAGCCTCTTCCAGGGCTTTGCAACCCTTTCTCTGAAGGAATCTTTCCTAAAATCCAGACTAAACCTCCCCTGGTACAGCTTGAGGCTGTTTCCTTTTGTCCCTGTCATCTGTTAATTGGGAGAAGAGACTGACCCCCACATGGCTCCAACCTCAGATAAACTGGAAGGAATATTTCTATTTAAACTTTTACTGCCAAAACAAAGATTTCTCACGCCCTCCCTTTTTTCTCTTTTTTTTCCTTCCTCTAATTAATTCTCCAGATAATTTCTGAAAAGTTGTAGGAGAAAATTTCTGTCTGCTAATTCATCAGGACACTATAGGAACACTCGTTTCCATGTACATGTGAAAAGATTGTTTACAGAGATGTCACAGTACTACAAGCAGTAAAAAGAACGTAAGGCTTTCATGTAAATGGCAAAATTAATTTTTCAGAGCTTTGCAGACAGTTCACAGCATTTCCAGTGCACAGATGAAACTTCATCTGCTTATGCTTCACCAGTAGAAAATAATTAGATATCAGCAGAAAAGCACTGAACTATGGCTATGTTTTCCAAGCAGGAGTGTCATTCATTCCCTACCCCTCTTCTCCTTCATATTGTATTTAAGTAGCTCTCCTTGGATACGGTTCATTGTATGAAAGTGAAGTTGTTTATAGAAAACTTAGACTCTCACCCACTTTAGAGCAATACAGATTACAAACCATCGCCCCATCTGGCTGATTTTTTTATAACCTCAGCCACCCACACTAATTAAATTGTCTGTATAATATTTGTGAAGTGTTTATGAGAAAAGAACCCCCTGACAGTACAGACTTTCAAGAAAGTTTTCGGTTGTTGCTTAGTGCTTCTAGGGCTGTTGCAGGATTTCAAAATACACTGCCAATTGGAGTGTGAAATGGGCAGGTTTATTCTCCTTCACGGTAGCAAAGAGGTAAAAGAAAGATAAGGTTTAGGTGGGAAGACTCAGCTTTCTCATTCTAGAGATTTAGTCTAATCTTAAATAACAAAATTAAAAAAAAAAAAAATAGAAAGTTAACATATTTAGTATTGTATTTTAAAACAGTCCTTATTAATACACTGTGTAAGTGAGACTGTGGTAAAGAAAGTATGGGTTGATCTGGAAGCATCTGACAGTGGTAAAATAAAGAAAAAAAAAATGCTTCCAATTTCTAAATTCTACCTACTCAATGAGAGAGGAATTATTTTTTCTTTATTTTTTAAAAAATCAGGTCTTGAACCCTAACTGGCATATTCCTTTTCATGGAACATGCCCTGTTTTGCAAGTTTAATAATTCAGAAAGAACAGCAGTGGTTCATGTTCATGGAAAGGTCATATGAAAGCTTGGAATCTAAATGGTAAAAGTCCCTTTCAAGACTGGGTGTTCTTTGGTGTCTTGCAAATAAATGGAGCAAGTTTGCTCTTCTAAATTGTAAAATTAAGGAATTTCATGTAGCATTTCCAGTAAAAAGAGGGAAGGAGACTATGGATGTTCCCCTGTTGGGTAAAACAAGAAATGATCCTGCAGTAAATCTTCCACATTGTCAAGAAGAAAAACTGAATCCTAAGAACTGTCTTCAGTATTAACCTACAGAGAAATCTCCTCTCTCCTCTTTGTGTGTAAACTTTCTGTGTTTCTGCAAACTTTCACGGGACAGCTGCATTCATAGCACAGGAAGCTTAGACCTTGCAATAAGGCTTTCTGTAAGTGTTTAATAATCCTGGGATTCTGTGACTGCTCAGAAGCCAACGTGGACAGAGCAAGTGGCATTTCACTGTGCACTATTTCAACTCTCTGAAACAGACATCAAGTGAAATATAAAACACACTAATGAATGCTTTGGACTCAAGGCCATTTGTATCTCAATGTCCTTTATTGTCTTCATTAGCAATGAAATATTAATTTCTGGCCCTGACTGCACTGGCTGGAGCTGCTGAAACCTGATCCTGAAAGATGTCCTTACTCTATATCAAACCTGGGAGCCAGTGAACACTTCCTTAATCTCAGGTTTCAGCGTGAGCCTCAACAATCATGCTGCTCCTTACTGGGTAACTCCTCTTGAGAAGAAGACAGATTTTGCTAAATCTGTTACTTCATTTCTTAGGTTTATTTCTATGTTTGGTTTTTGTTTGTTTAAATGATTTTTCATAGCAAGTATGCCCAGATACTCAAGTAGGATTTCGGTTCTCCTGCATTCCACACTTTTATCAGGACACTGGGATTGCAGGAGAGGCTTTGATTTTGCTTTTCTTGACTAGATGATGATTCACACTAACCAGTTTCCCTCTTGATATTGTGCCAGTTCTGGCGAAAATTATGCAATAAATCAGCAGCTAGCAATAAATTATGTTCATCACATAATTTGGGCAGCTTTGCTTACATTCTGCCTCCCAATCCATCCCCTGTGAAGCCACTCTATGCCATTTCAGACTTTCCAACAGCTTCAAACACACATGGCAGTTTAAAAAATCTGCCAAATAAATAATTCATGGTTTCTTCTCTGAACCACCCCATATGTGATGGTGGTCTGAGGAACAGGACAGAGAACATTCTGTTTTGTCATTATAACAAGATTTGCAAGTCTGTAAGACCATATGGAGCCTTGGACCTCCAAAATGGTGAGAGGGTTAGTTTATCAGTGAGATACAAAATTTCATCTTTTATCCTGGAAAATACTGAGCTAGGAGAGCTCTTCAGCTGTAATTTTGCTTTTCAGACCTTCTCATCCCCAAACCATTGCCCCAGTAGTCATCCTGCAGCATATGCAGCATATGCAGAGAGCAGAATGTGTAGTTCTGGTTTATGATTTTACTTGGCATGGCTAAAGATGAGCTGAAAACTTAATTATGTGTCTGTCCAAAAAAGATCTCATCAACTCTCCATGTGCTCTACCATGACAAAAACCTTCACACTCACAAAGTCATTAGATTGTCTTTGAACATTACCTCAGTTTTAGCAATAATATTCCTCCCCATGAAGCAAGAGAAACAGTTTCTTATCTTTGAAGGTGCTCAACTGTCACTGGATTCTCTTTATTTTTGCCTCACAATACTGCATCAAATGGAGAATCAGACCAAGGACGAGGAATATTGAACCTTTGTCGTGGGTAGTAACTAAGCTGCTGCCACAAAAATACATAGATTTATCCAGAGCCTTTTTCTCTTCTATAATATCTTTTTTGTTTTTGTTTTTGTTTTTGTTTTTTTGTTTTTTTTTTTTTTTTTGCAATTCCAATACATTATAGGTGTTGCTTTCCAAAACTATATCAAAAAAGTGAACACAGGTCTCAGTCTAGAAGTAACTACCTTTTCTAATCTTCTATTATTATTATTATTAGTAGTAGTAGTAGTAGTAGTAGTGGTGGTGGTGGTGGTGGTACTAGCGAAACATTGTCTAAATTAAATTTTCTCTTTGGTTTAGTCATACCTCCTTTTTCCCCTCAGCAGCTTCAGGATGAATTGATAGCTGATACAATAAAAAGTAAACTATCCAAACTGAGAGCACAAAACTTCTACATACCCTCATATTTCACCTCAAAACAATTAAAGATAAATGGGAAGGATTTAGTCACAATACCATAAATTTAATTGTAGTATAAATTTACTCCCAAATTTGTCCTCCATTTGCACTGCTTATGCAGAACGCATTCAATCTCCATTTTTTTCTGACTGTAACTAAGGATACTTTAAGATTAAAAAATATTGAGCCATCAATTTTAAGAGGACTACAGGTTTAGAACAGAACAGAGTTTTAAAAACAGTAAAAATTCCCAGTCAGCTTTCAAGCTTTTATTTCTTATTTTCTTTGAGATATATCAGAAAGATTACTATCCCATAAACTGACTTTAGAAGGTTATATTATGGAATAAAAGAAATACAGGACATTTCCTCAATATTAATGCCTTGTGCGTTGCATTTCAATCTGATTTAACCTTGTGTAGATACTATAGGTTTGAGTGAAATTATGAATTCAGTGAAATTCAATGATAGTTATGTACTTTCTTGAAATTTGCTTAGGAATGAGGAATGCACCCTTGAGCATGGGCAGTTCACACAGATATTGAATGACCAAGTACAACAAACTGTGACAGAGGGAACAAAGATAACAGCTGTATATTCAGCAAACATGTATTGAGGGCCATGTTTGAAACCCCAGTTTTATCTGAAGCACCAGGTCTCAAATTAACAGGACTGGTAATTCTCAATGCACTGTGTCAGTCAAAGTATCATTTCTTCATGGAAGAGAACAGTGAAAATCTGCTGGATCCTTCAGAGGGTGCTTTAGGAAGCCAGATAACCTTTTTTTAAACTTCCTTCTAATACAGAAAAGAAAAAAATATTATGTTTTGGTGTGGCATGAATGCATTGGGCATTTTATCTAAGCCATATGAGATTCTGGTCCGAGGGATCTTTGTAGCTGAGCTTGCACCCTTAAATGCCTGAGTTGAAAATCTGGAAAGGTTTGGATATCACAAGTTAAAATTGCTAGATAAAACAGTTTTTGAATGGCTAAAAACCAGTTTTTGAATGGTTAAGAATGATATTTGTACCTGAGCTTCCACTCTAAATGCCAGAGTTGAAGAACTGGAAAGGTTTGGATATCACAAGTTAAAACTCCTAAATAAATCCAGTTTTGAATAGCTAAAAAAATAAGAGAAAAATATGTTTACCTCCTTCTTTAATGCTGGACCTCTCCTTTGAGCTCTTGGAGAAGTGACCTTTGTTCTCTTTAACAGCTCAGCCACTTCCAGCTGCAAGGAGTTGTGGAAAAGTTTAAAGTGTCTGCTGGGCTCCCTGAGCTCTGTCAGTTGAATCTGGGTTTTAGAGACATCATTAGAGGCCTTGCTAGAACCAGAACCATTGGTTCCTTGAGGCTGTTTTCCATTAAGAGCTAAAATAATGTTGTGTGCATTGTGTGCCTCTGCATTTAGAAGCTCCACACTACAAGAGCTTTTCGCCTTCTGCAAGCCCACTCCTCAGTAAGAAAATCAATACCTAAGGCAGGCTTTGGCTCCAAAGAAATTTAAAAAAATAAAATATATCAAATGGCCTCTCCTGCTTGCTTCAGGAAGAATGTCAGGAGCACAGCTGAGGCAGGTTTTGACTTTTGGAGCTTTCTGTTGCTTGAGCAGTTTTAAAGTAACAAATCAACCCGTGTTATTTATGGGCAGAACCAAATTACATCAAGGGTCCATAAATGTGTGGCTTCCTGCCAGCTGGAATACTCTGCAGCAAGCCAGCTATCCCTAAATAGGAAACACTATTAGCTTCTTTTTTTTTTTTTTTTTT
>VWZN01015185.1:363786-396578 GCA_013396955.1 Regulus satrapa | reverse complement strand
ATGAGAACAACAAGCACCTCTGAGTTACCAATTCAATCCTTTTATTTCAGTAAAAGCAGCTTATCTAACCTATTCTGACTCAGCAACAGCTACAGCTGAACTTCCTAAGGAACATATTCCAGAGGAACACATTCCAAGTGCTGAATAGTAATATCTATGAGAAACATAGATATTACTTCTCTTTGCAAACTAATGTCTAGTTTAACTTTTGTAACTCTTTTCCTTAAACATTTGGCTTTCTCATGTCAGTACCAAGGCTGAGCTCCAGCTTGTAATTCATTAATTAAGCAGGAATAGAAGCCATGCAGAGGCCTTTATCCCATTATATTAAATTCGAGCAGGCAGCTCTACTGACCCCTACTTTCACCCACAGAATTTAAGTCTCTTAATTCTCCTGTTTTCACTCTTCAAATCCCTGAGGCAGCAGCTCCAAGGGTGCCTCAGTCATGAGCCTTCTGGCCCTCCAGCAGACCGACACCGCCAGCGAACTCGGTGTCATCTGCAAAATGACTGAGCGTGCCCTCAGTCCCCTCTTGTCCTGTCACTGTAGAAAATGTCAGTGCCACAGTCGGGGTTTGGTTACTCAGAGCAGAACCCTGACTTGCTCTGGCACTTGCTTTGCCATGTCTTGTTTCCTGGTGGGGTCCAGGTCGCAGAGAAGGGAGACACGTTCTTTGGCAGGGCCTTGTCCAGAGTGGTGGAGAGGCCTTTAAACCCGTTTGGTTTGGCAAGGGCACCTCTCCATGCCAGGCCTGCCAGGCGGATGCCAGCAGCCCTGAGGGATGCCTGGGACAGTGCAAAGGCATTCCAGATGCTCCAGCCGAGGCCTGGCTTTCTGCAGGGCCTGGCTCACAGTGGTGTGGGGAGCACCCCAGAGGAAGGAGAGTTCCAGCACTCATTTTGAAGCAAGAGAAGCCAAAATTCTCAGTGATGACCCTTGCAGTTCCACCTTAGTAGCTTCTCCTGCCTAAGGGGGCGAATGATTACTCCTTATTGCTTTAGAAATTTTCTGAAATATAAAGTTTAAACTCTGTACCTGGCACAGAAAGCGTGTGCCAATTGTTTATTCATCTGATAGCAGAATGATGTCTTTGTGAAATGTGCAATTTTGGAAATTGGACAGCTTGCCATTATAATTTTCCACCCTCAGTACAACTGGCTTGAAATTGTTTTCCACCATACTTCTGCTGATTGTCCTCACACAAAGAATTAGCAATCATCAATCACAGCTTTCATAAACAAAAACCAAGCCCTAATCCAAGAAAATATGCAGTATTATACAACTTTTTTCATTTTTAAAAGCAATCTTGGAGATGTAAGGACCACATATGAGTGAGAACTGTGCTATTCCAGACTCCCATGTCTTTATTTAATCCAAATTTTTTTGTATGTTACATGCAGTAGTGTACGGAGGAATACCGTCCAAGGCAAATTGAAAAAAAACAAAAAAAGAAAAAAAAAAGAAAGAAAAGGGAAGTAGCTGTCACTGGAGGGCAGATTAAACAAATTATTAATTTGAGACTCATCAATGTATGTGCCCATTTTTCACCAATATTGTGCATATGTGAGCAGGAAATCCAAGTGACATCATCAGCAAAACTTGAGTTTAATTTATTCATTACTTCTTCCACAAAGGTTCTCAGTAATAAATGAGCAATTGCATATGTCTTCTCATATATATCAGTTGTATACTGCCATCAACTATAAATTAGTTACATGTCTGACCTGAATACTTAAAAGTTAAATGGAAAATATTCTCTCACAATTTGCTCTAACATTATCAACCTACACTTACTGTTGGTAATTTTTTCGTTAACAAGTACACATTTGTACACATTCCCACAAAAATCTCATCCAGGAAGAGGAGAAAGTAGGAAGGAGGGAGGAGTGTGGGGAGCAGCTCTTTGGGGACCAAGATGAGAAAAGGAAAGGACAGGCTTAGATGAAGCTGAGCCTTGCTAAAAGGGTGTGGGGAAGGTGCTGTTTTAATTTTGTTCTCATTATTACCCAAACCTATTTTAATTCATAATTAGATAATTAATAATTAAATACATGATACTAATTAATTAGCATGATTAATTCATGTACAGTTTAATTATTATAAATAAGGAATAGATAATTTAGTTGATTATTTGACCAAGTGGAACCTGTTTTGCCTGAGATGGTAGTTGGTAAGTGATCTTCATGTCTTGATCTCAACCAGGAGCTTTCACATCCCAGTTCTTCCTATTTTTCTCCTCTTGTCCCAGGATCCTGTGATCCAGTTGAGAGCAGCTTCCAAGCCCTGGGGAAACAGACACTCACTCCCACTGGAAATGACATTGCCCACTGCAAACCTCTAAGCTGCTAAAAATATTGTGATCCTTAACAATGCAGAGCCCTGTCTGGGTTGTAGCAGTTCTTTAAATTAACTGGAATTCAATGTGGAAAATGTTAAACACCCTCTAAAACCCACAACTGTGTTTTAATTGAGGAAATTTAAACAATGTGAGTTTTTCTATTCTGGAATATGAACCTAGAAACAACCCTGAGGCTTCATCTGCTTCACCACAAGTTTCAGCCTTCCTTATGCTCCGGGCCTGTCATTTGCTGTTCAGCAATCTGTCTTTGACTTCCAGCTCTGGTAACTTCTGTCAATTACTTTTATGGCAAAGTTCTTTCAAAGTCTCTGTGGAAATATTTTCCCCTTTTTTGTTCTCATGCTGTGGTTTTTGTGCTGCTCATGACGCAGCATCTGCCAATCCTGTTATGGTGTGTTTCCATGAGAAGAATGGGTTGTCTGAAAATCACCCTGTATTTTCTCCTGCTTTCCTTATCCATTTACTTGTTAAAAATTCCTTGGTTTTGCCCTTCTCAAAGAAGAAACTTTCATTATGATAGCTGAGGTGTGCCATCATCTGGGTCATTGCTGATAAAACCTTGTGCATGTATGAAAGTTCCCTCTAGGAAACAGCAGATGCTCGATCCTGGTCATGCCCATATCCCAGCAGAGCCCTGGAATTTTCCCAGGCAGCCTATGGCACTGCCTCACTAAATCATCCGTTTTAGCTTTTCCACACTTTTCTTCTACCTCATTATGTCTTGACCTGACTGGTTTGTCCTGGCTCACGACAGGAATAGAAAACCACCTTTTCGTTTCCATTTACAGCGGTAATGGACAGAAAGTAACTTCGTGTTTTAAGTGGAACATCACATTTGACACCTAAGAGAACCAACAAATATCTTCAAAACTTACCATGAAATGTGGCCTCTGGCAAACTGATAACCCACTTTCTGTCTTTCACTTGGATTTTAGTGCCTCCAGCATTAAAAGAACCAGAGATAAAGAATTTCGGAGTTTTGTAGTGGCATAAATAAGATTAAAACCTGACCATTGTCATGACAATAAAATGAGAATGATCAGAAAGATATTGATTAAAATATTTAATAATATGCAAGTTATTATTCTCTTTATATCCAAATGATATAAAATTTGACAAATAATATGACATCATAGTCACCTGATACTGTTATTTTTATAACATCATCATTCTTATGACACTGCCAGCACATTTTGATAACAAATTGACCGAATTCATTTAATTGATCAGACTTAACCCAGAGTTTCTATATCAACAGAGTACTTTAACATTCCCTGGAGATGTTCAAGAAATGACTGGGTATGGCACCTAATGCTGTGGTTTTATTGAGGCAGTGGTGATGGGCCAAAGGCTGGATTTGATGATCTTGGAGGCTTTTTCTAACCACAATGATCCTATTATTCTATTCTATGCTAAAAAATCCCTTTCTTAAAAAAGAAAAAAAGTGTTTTATTCTAGCTGAAGATGGCTAATGATACACAATTGAATATTAAACAGTGCAATGGCAATGTCTCATTGACACTTTATTGAATTAAAGCCAAAGTGTGTTAGAAGTCAGAAGCTTTGAAAGCCCCCACACAAAGTCACTCCTGCCATGGAGACTTCAGGAAAGAGGAAGGCCCCCCCATCCAACATGTTTACAGGGTAACCAGGCTGCAGAACTGAACTAAAGGATAGGGAACCGGTCAGTCTTTACAGGGACTGGGGTTTACAGGGTTAATTCTGAGGCTGGAACTTTATCTTCCAGAACCCCAGAAGGTTGAACAGTTCAGAGTGGAACTTCCCATGGCTGGTTAATACAGTCCAAGATCTGGGATAACTACTCTAACCTTAATTTGATGAAATTAAATCCTGAAACTTCATTGTAGCTTCAGTATGAAGTGATGGAGAACACAGGGACAAATTAAATTGGACCCTTTGGAGCAAAATTAATAAAACTGAAATTCATATCATTCCAGGGGCAGTTGTCTATTTTATCCCTCTGCCAATCCAGACTCCTAAATCTCTCTCTAATTGAGGCAAAACCTTCATCTGGAGTTTTTATGGGGTAGGAAAAAGAGAATGAGAATTTCATATTTAGAAATTATATTACATAGAGAGTAAGCTGACTTTGGATTCACACATTTTCTGATTTATAAAGCATATTATTTTCTGCATTATTGAATTTCACAGGAAAAGAAAACATTCTGAGTTAGTATAGTCATTCCCTCTCTGAGAATAATGTCGCTGAGTTCAATATGCACATCTTTCTTAAACTTCCACTGTAATAAACCAAAGGCTTTCCTCATTTCCCAGTTCTTTGTTGTATTGTCTTTTTGGCTGGTATTTTTTTAATACAGTTTCAGAATTTCACATAGTGTGATATTCACAGGGAACATAAACTGATATTGCCCTGTGACTTGAACTGCAAAAATGTACCAAATAACTGCAAATCTCATTCCGAGTTTGCTAATATATTTTATTGACTCCCAGAAAATAGACTTATACTAGTAAATAAATTTCCTCATAGCCCAAAGATAAAGTCTCCTATTTGATTTGATGCCACAGCATTTATACAGAGGAGGGTAAGAAATCCATAAACCAAATCAGAATGGGCCGGGAAAGGATGCCCAATTTTTCAAGAGAAGGTCTGTGAGTTGTTTCATTTTTAACTTTAATGGACTGAGCTGGCAGGGGAGGAGAGAGGCAGCAGGTCTTTCTGGATGAGGCCATTCAGAGCTCCTCAGCTCCTTTTGCACAGAAGAACATTAGGTTTGGCTCTGGAAAAGCGAGTCCAAGAATTAAAAATGCTTGGAGTCCCTGCCTGAATGAGAGAGAAGACAAAGGTCTGGGCTCTGTGATCTCTCTCCATATTGCTACCAAGTAACTGAAGCATTGTGCCTGATTATTCCTTATTCCTTACTAGAAAAGACATTTTCTAAGATAATTTCCTGTACCCTGCGCCCTGAAACGCAAAGCTCTGTCTGCAGAAGATTGGCTGCACTTCTGCGTGGATGCTCTGAGGATTGTCACCTCGACAGGGAAGATCAATTCAATATTGCACGTGGTGGCAACACAAATTAAAAACTGTGTGACAAAGAAATCACAACCGTGAGATAAGTGTTAGTTTGTTATTTATCTCCTCACCCCTAAGCAGTTCCTGAGGAATATATTAAATTTCAAAATCTTCATAGGTTTTTGTCAATGATTGAACACAACTATGCTCACGAGCTCTAGAGGTTTAAGATAATTGCCTTTGAAGTCATTTAAAAAACTTTTATAGTGAGTATTGATCAACTGTTCATACACCCATATAGAGCAGACATGATTTGCACTCTGTAAAAGTGTGCAACTAAGCAGTGAGATTCATTAATTAACGATCCTTTACTATTGAGAATTATGCTGGTTTTTTGGTTAGGTTTTTTTTTTTTCTTTTTAATTTTTGAAAGAGAGGTGGAGAATTTATCTCTCCATTTAATTAGAATAAAGCTTATTTGGTTCCCAGATTGTTATTCCTTGGTGATCTATATTGAACTTGTTGCCCATCTTCATCCATTTGATGACAAAAAATGTTTTCTCTGGAACTGCAGCTTATTGCCAGATGTGATGGAACTGCCAGTTGAGAAAATTAAACTTTAAATTAATATGAAAGTTTATGTCTCTTCTTCTGTTAAACCAAATGGTCTGATTAAAGATACAATGAACGGCATGAAGAGAGAGGAGAAATATTCAACTATTCGGTCTCTAACACAAAAACAGTAAAACTCTTTGAAGTCTAGTTGTTTGTTTTGTTTTGTTTTGTTTTCTATTAAACTGAAACTTAAGCTGAAACTAAGAACTGAATTAATATCTTGGGGATAAAATAAGGATATAAATAAAGAGCAGATTAATTTATGAGCAAAGTTCATGTTTGTTCCTTTATCAGACCATTGGTTTGACTGAAATGTAAATGTACATAGCTGGCTACACTTGGCATTCACTGATACTCACTGCCTTTGCTCTCTGTCTCATAACCATTTACATCTCACTTTTCTGAAAGTATGGAGAGGATAATTTTAAATGTCCTTATGGGCTTTATTTTGTATGTTCTTTTAAACTGTATATTTCTGTGTATGTATGTATATATATGTGTGTGTGTGTATACACATTTATATAGATAGCTACATACATACATACATACATACATACATACATATATATATATATGTCTATAAAACAAGAGTTCCCTCAAATTTGTTATTTACCAGGAGTTCATAGGACATGACATCTCATCTTCAGCTTCGTAACACATTTTGCTTTGCCAAGAGCTTTCAACGTGTCTCCTGTCTAAGTACCAGAACATTTTTTGGCAGTAGAAATTGGGATGAAACACTGAAGTGGTCATGGCATATGATAATCTTCCAACTGTTCACAGATATATTTTCAAAGCAGCTTCTGCTGGACTATCAGCTCAGGCTGGAAAAGCTGTAGGGCACACAGTCATACAGCAGCAACTAACAATGAGTAGGGATAGACAAGCTGTATTTGGGATGGATAAAGGTGTAAACAGTGGAGTCACCCACTTTTCCAAATTACACCTCCTTTTCCAAATCCTCATTAATAGGAAAGATGGTGGAAAACTGGGGGGAAAAAATGCAAACATGAGGTGAAAGGTTATTTTCAGTCTACTTAATCATTAACTGTTCCAATCATTCAAAATTCAAAGCCTTGCCTACACAAATACTTAAGAAATTCTCTCTATGGAATGCCTAAGACTTATATATTAACTAGATTGCTTGGCTCTTCTGCTCATGAATTTTTCTTCATGGGACATTATAATTCATATTTGTGCAAGTAATGTTTGCTCAAATGAATCAATGTCATTATTTCATGTAGCCAACCCTTTTTTTTTAGTAAAAAATTGCAGTTAGTCAAAAAGACAACAAACACATCTGACCAATGCTGAACCAATTGCATATGGAGTGGAGCAAAATGGAAATTGGCTAAGTGAGGAGATTATGAGATTCCTGTGGGTAAAGTTTTCTTTGATATATCATTTGAAAACAGTAAATGTTGGTTCTTTTTAAATGCTTCGTTTCTGAAACCCAAAGTGGATATTTAAAGGACGTGAAGGTTTAATATTTTTTGTTAAGTTATGTAATTTGGCTCAGGAAATACTAAGTATATTGATTATTTAATGGCATATGCTCTCTACCAACCATCTAAACAGAGATCTTTTCCATCCCAGATGGAAGTGGATGCATATACCTATGCTCTATATCATAAGATTTAAGTAGGCCTAAAACTTAGACCAATTTGCAGGTTTCAGACTAAACTTCCCATGTATAGCTCCTATAAAATGATTTCTCCCAATTCCAAAGAACTTAAGACCATTAAAATTTATTATATTATTAAAATTTTCCAGCAGGTAATGTCTAATTAAGTTGCTATTCTTCTAGATAAATATCTCCTGAATAAATAATATCCCATGTTGAAATGTGCTTTCTTTTGAAATGGAAAGAGTAGGTGTGAGTCTCATATTAACAACAAAAGCATTACTTTCCACGCAGACTAAATTCTCCTCTCATTCCTGGGGCTCCATAAGTAAGCAGCTGGCTGAAGCCACGAGAGACTTTTTACCTGTTTGGGAAGATTTTGCACTTGTCAGAGTGTTCTGTAAAATGTCTGCACTGTACAGTATTTGCACTGTGCATTTTACATTTAAATGTCTCTGCTAAAAGGTGTGATCACACTTGCAATTACATTCTCTACCTTCCCAAGCACACCTGCCCTGCCAACCTTTTGAAATGTCAGACTCTGAAACAAGTAATGCAGAACATTTAGGATGATTCCTTTTTTATGAGACAGTAGGTATTTGTTATTGGAAATATTAGACTTTTTTTTTTTTCCCTAGTTTTGTAATGTTAAAATCATTTATATCCCTATAGCCACTGGTAATAGAAATATCTCTTCCCAGACAGTGAGCCCAAACTGTAGCTAATACAACCAGTAGCACTAGGATTCATTTTTAGGGTGTCATAAAATTGCAAGGAAACAACTGGCCTTACATCCATTAAGATATTTTCTCCATTTTAATGATTTTGATGTTCTGAAAGTGTGGCATCTCCTGAATGCATTGTATTTAAGGCCATAAGGAATGAGGAGCTTTCTACCTTTGAAATTTCCAGGATCAACTAAACAGATCACAAGTTCAGTTTCTTTATTGATTGCTATAACATGGACATGTGGGCTCTGCCATCTTAAAGCAAATTATTTTTTTCTTTTGATGTTTTACACATCAAGAGCTGTGTTCCTTTATACACCCAAACCCTCCAGCAAACAGGTTGTAGAAGGGAAACCTGCAAAGATTTGCTTTAAAATGCGTTATTTTCTGTAAGTATTTCTTAACTAAGTCCAGCACTTAGATGGACAGGTTTTCTTTATCCTTTTCAAGTGCCCATCAAATGGAAAGAACAATTACAGCTGATTATTTACAACCATTAGCAAGAGGATATCTCAGCTTTCCCACTATTTCATTAGGCTCCCTGAATTCCTTGTAACTCAAGATAATAATATATATAAAAGATATTTGTTCATTTAGAAGCCTCCTACATTCATCAGCTTTTATTCAAGACTTTAATATGTTTGAAGGGAACCATCAGCTGTGTCAACCACACGGATTTTGTTATTTTCTTTTCCCTTCTTTCTAACAAAGTTTAAAACAGAACACACTGAACATTGAGCATGTTGGAAGATTGAAGCAAACTTGTTATATTTTGTGCATTTTGTCTGTAATTTTGTGCAAGTGCTATACAGACAATAAAATTCAATGCAACCATGATCCTGTTAGATACTGTCAAAGGAACAAAATCTATCTAAATAAATGGAATTTCTGTAGTCCACCTGCCTTCAGTAGTACCTTGCTGAAAAAAGTGATGGAATATTTAGTAGCAGGAAATGATAGCCATGTGCCAGACTGTAATCTAACACCAGAAAAAATAGGGATCCCTTTGAGTTTGGGTGAAAAATTGTCATATTGGAACATTCTGTGTCAGAACAGTGCTTGATAATTTGCTTCAGCATAATGCCAATACTAATGCTAATAAAAACATAATACATAGGACTACAACTAATTACAAATTATATAATTATAAAAGAAACAGAGGTATGGAGCACATAGAAATACCTATTCAGGGCATTGAGAAATGTCTGTGGAATTTTCTTTATCTGGATATAACACTGAAAAATAGTTTTAAATTTTGGAAAAAGTTGTATTGAGAAAGTGTCTGGAAAGGGAATCATCAGCAAGTGCCTTTAATGACCTCAAGAGGATAACAGGATGTCAAACACAGAAAAATATGGAATTTTTGCTCTCATGGAGCTATGTATGACTGCAGAAATAGTTCTTTATGTTGCCATTGTTGTAGAAGGAAAGTCATTAGGCAACACAGCTACCCAGAAGGTGTAAAGTGAAAAGCTGCTGCTTGCAATTACCTGCTCCATAAAAGCACTGGCCACATTCCTTGCCCTTACCAGGTTGAAGCAGCTGAAGCAGAAATAAGAAAAAACAGAATGGGAGATATGCTTTTTAATATATTTTCTATGTGCTTTTGTAGTATTTGTGTGTATATATTTTTATTTACTTACACAGACACCTCTACATCAATGCACAGACACACAGGGTACCAAACACAATTTCTGTGCACAAGAAAACTTTTAATAAAAGCATCTGCTACCTCATAACTGACATAAGACTTAATTTCTGAAAATATCCTCCTAATACATTGTGTAGCAGGGAAGAAATGTCATTATTTTGCCCACATACCATTTGGATTTTGGGCGTATTTATAATAAAACCCCTGACTGAAAAAAATCATAAATGCTTAACTTGCTTCTCCTAAGATAAAAATTTAAAAAATGCTTAGCCTACATTTACAGTAATCTGTAAATAATTTCAATTACCTATACTACCATAAAATTTTGGGGTTTGATTCTGGCCTGCCAAATTCTGAAATCTGGCTCTGGATGTTTTGTCACCTCCAAACAGAGATTACCCATCAGAAGTTGTGCCATATTCATGGCGAGAAACGAACCCAGATTACAAAAAGAACCCACTGCAAATTCTGTTTCGATTTCAGATGAAATTCATAAATGTCTTTGAAAGACAATTTCTATCACTCTTGCTGGAATGTGACAGGGAAACATGTCTTTGTTAAAGGTTTATAACTATACAGAGAATCTTTAATGCACAGAAGGATTACTTGGGAGGAAGATAAGGAAACAGTAATCAGTCATAAAAACACCACCACTGTCTTTTCCTTATTTATTCCTCCTTTGCACAAGTTATTCCATTTCTGCCCTGCTTGCAGCACCTGCTCTTTTCCCTGCCTTGCATAATTTTTTAGTGCTCTAAAGTGTTGTTTCCTGACACCTCAAAATCAATGGCTTTTTTCCTAGAGGTGCAAGTCGGAAGTGTTTTACTGGAAGTTGGTCCTGATCCTTAACCTGCCCATTCCTTGCCATTTTTTTAATCTTATTTCACATTTTATTCTCAATATCCCTACTAGATTTCAGTAGGAGACAAAAAACAATTCCTATAGTTAGTCTTTCTGCCTCACACTTATTTTCTGTTCCATTTATCTTGTGTGTAACACACAGGCTTTCAGGAGGGAGCTCTGAGTGGAAAGATTTCCTGCTTTGTATTCATTAATGCCACTGTCATCAGTGGTAATTTTCTGCAGAAGCTCAAGGACTTCACTTTTTGGAGCTACACGCACCTCACAGCCTCCAGATGAGTTTCCATCCATGACAGAATGAAGGTCAGGGAAAGATATTGGCAGTGCAGAGTCTGAAGGATGGGTTCAGTTTTACAGAGCCGTTAGCCACAAGTGGTGGCTACTTGGCCAACACCTGATAGGTCTAATGGGAGTGGAAAATTAATGGTTCTCACCCAGTTTCTCTTCTCCCAGCAGAAGCTCACTGCAGAGTCCACTTGTGCTGTCAGGAGAAGCGCTGCCAGAACTGAGATGTGTCTCTGAAGCACCAACACTGCCCTGAGGGTCGGCAGCACGAGCTCCAGCCTGACAGTGCAACTCCAAAGCTCTCTGCAGGTGTTCCTACTCCATCTCCTCACCAGGAGCACCTATCTGATGGTGTCTTACCAGCTGAGGGCAAGAGGCAGATGTCTGGGCTGCTCTGCTCTGTGTTTGACCTGAGCTCACAGGGGATGCAGCCTCTTCTTCCTCACTCAAGGTGCCTCTGACTCATCTTGTTTAGCTGAGCTCCTTCATTCCCAATTGTGTTGCTTAGGGCTGCTGGGAAACCACAGAATCACAGAATCATGGAATTACCAGAGTTGGAAGGAACTCCAAAGATCAGCTGTGGGGCCTGTACCTTCGACATTGCCATGTGTGACTCCTCGCCTCTTGCATTTGGTTTCCCAAAGAATTAGGCACGCCATACAATGCCTTCAGATAAATGTCTTACCCAGCAGGGCATGGCAAAATTACTTTGTATTCAGCTCTTATTTCTTCCCAGTTCTGCCTTAGCCACTAACAGCTACACACAGGTTAACAAGGGCTCCCTGCTGGGAGAGATCTTGTGGGAGGAAACTTTTTTGTGTTGTACAACTTTGTGTTGTAGCCAGAAGCTACACCCTGAGAAAACTGGGTAGAGGCTTTGTTATAAGGTATAATCAAAACAGACTGCATTGTTGTGAAAAGGAAGCTTCCCATCCAGTTCCCAATTTCAGCTGTACAACACATTCCTGTGTGATAGCAGAGAAAAATCTGCTTTGATATTTGAATATTTGTGCTGGTGTTAGAAATACTTGTGTTATTGTCATAGAGTGCCACAATGGTTTGGGTGGGGAGGGATCTCAAAGCCCATCCAGTGCCACCCCTCCCATGGGCAGGGACACCTTCCACTGTCCCAGGCTCCTCCAAGCCCTGTCCCGCCTGGCCTTGGACACTGCCAGGGATGCAGGGGCAGCCACAGCTGGGCTGGGCACCCTGTGCCAGGGCCTGTCCACCCTCACAGGGAACAATTCCTTCCCAATATCCCATCCAACGCTGGAGCTCTGCCAGCTTAAGGCCATTCTTCCTTGCCCCTGTCGTTCCATGCCGGTTTCCAAAGTCCCTCTCCAGCTCTCTTGGAGCCCCTTCAGGTACCCCTCTTCTCCCACCTCAGGCAGGTTTCCATGCCTCAGAGTGTTTGTTAAGCTGAGAAAAAAATCCACAGGCTCCAGGTCTGGAGACATTGCCTCAAGGGATAGAGCAGCAATAGATGCCATTTTTTGGCTGGATAAAGGTTCCTGTGGAACTACTGCAGTGACAGTGAGGACCACCCAGGCCTGTTGTTGAAGAGGTGGAACTAGTGCTGATTTCAGCTTACATCCAAACTCACCTTTCTGCAATCATAAATCTTGGATCAATTTTAAGGATTCTGGTAAATTGGTTAATCATTCTTTGATGGGAAAGTTGACTGTTTCCTTTTATCATTCCAGCATGTTCTCACTCCAGCTATTGCCACGTATCATGAGTAATTTTATACAATATTTTCTACAACTTCTTAAATATGATATATTTAAGTCTTTTTTAAAGTATCGTATCAAAGTATATTAGAATCTTTTAAGTTGGAAAAGACTTTCAAAATCCTTGAGTCCAGCTGTTACTGTAATACTACCCAGTCTACCATCTGAACCATAATCTTCATGTTTTACTCCATTAGAAATATTTTTAAAAATGTATCCTGTCCTAACTATGATGCAGTTTGCATTCTTTAGAGGTAAAAACATTGCCCTGTATGCAAAGTATTAAAAAGCCAATTAAGTCTCCAATGAACACAACCCAGTGCATTTTTCTATGGGATTTACAGTGAAAAAGGAGGTTATTTGTTTTAAGGAATTCAGTCATTAAAACCTGTGTAGTTTACAGCATAACTCCATGACATTTTCCTTTTAAATCCAGACTAAAATGAATCTAAGCACCATGACTAAGCAGTTCACCTGATAAGTGGTTTCTTAAGAACTCCACAAAAGTTAAATACAATTGTAACATAAAACCAATAAATATACTACATTTTTAGTAAATATAATTTCAAAGTCCACAAAGCTCAAGGAAATATGTGTACATCTTCAGAACAAACCTAGCACCTGGGGAGAAAAAATTGGAAAAATATGTATTTTTTACATCCATAACAAGACTCAGGAATCAGTTCCTCTCAACTGTGTCAGCCCGCTGAACAACAAGGATATTTGTCCCCTCAAGTGTATCTGTGCTTTCCAAAATCTCTAGAATTTTCTGAGAAATTATTGATTTGATGTGATTGGAGAGCGCAAATATTCAGTTATGATAATTTGTTATTTCCTGATCAACTAATTCAAATGAAGCTTGTTGTATAATTCTTTCAGATTTATTACTGGTTAAATTTCATTAATTGGATTTGTTTGATGTGAGCCAAGTGTTGATGGAATCACTCTGTAAGAACAAACCACGACTACCATGGAATTTTATCTCACTTACAGTTGCACAGTTCCTTTGTCTATTTTCCCCTTCAGTGTCTCCTGCTGTGGATATTTCTGGAGCAGACAAGGCAGTGTTATCATCCCTCTGTTATGATTTAATTAGTGGAGTAGGAGCAACCTCCTACCTCTCAGGAACATTTGCTTAGAATTTGAATTTTCAGTCAGGCTTGTTTGTGCGTGAGTTTTGTTAATTGGCTTGGGGTTTATTTTGTTTTTCAAAGTAGAAGGGTATGGGGAGGCTCATTCTGTGGCACAAGGGGGCAGTGGATAAGATGGATAAGAGATCTACCAATGTCCAGCAGTTGGAGCTGAGATTAAAACATCACAGAGAAAGGACCAAGAAAATGCAAGGAAAACAGTTGGGTTGACAGTAATATTTGAGGTTAGAAAAAGGGACTTTCAGCACAGGGGAGCTTTTGTAATCACTAAAGAAAGATTTAAATAAACACTTCAGTTAAAAACACTAAAATCAACTTGCCTGACTGCTCCAAGTATTAACTGCTGAAAGAAGCAATGTCCAGTGCTTAGTGCTTGTCCCAAGACAGGGGAGTCTTGTCCTCATCTTCCACTGATCATTGGGATACTTCTTTTTCAATGAGTCTGATTCATTCCATGAGGGAAGATAGAAATGCACATTTTCCCTCAAAATAAATAATATGAAATATAATAAATACATTCCCAGTTGAGAGGCTCTCAGGTACTTAATTACCAGAATTATTGCTTTTACTGATATAAGTGGGGTACAAACATTTGCTGTCCAACTGGCTCTGAGAGAAAATAGAATAACACTGAATCCAATGTGATTTTGGAATATTTTCTTGTGGATATGGAAACATTGGATTAAAAAAAAAACAAAAAACAAAAAAATAAAAAACAAACAACAGCAATCTTTTGATTTTTCTTTTAGTTTGATTTTGATATTGAAATAGCTATGAAATATAGCTTTCCACTTTTTATACATCTGCGATGACTGATTTAGAAACAAACTCTCATATATGAAGTATTACTATTGCAATATTCTGGATGCAAGCTGCAAATGTAATAAGAATATCAATAATTAATTGAGAAATCCAGGGAAAGCTTCCAGTAAGGGAGGACTTAGAGAAGGAGGCTCAGTAGGAACCAGTGACTGACCTGACTGCATTTGTAATCAAGAGAGAAAATGTGGTCTGTACTTATAATATGGTGTAGCTGTATTAGCTCTGCAGATGCATTAAATTCCCATTTTCATAGGAAATTAGAAATTAAAATTATCAGGAGAGAAAAAGAACCCAAATAAAATGGAACTTTATTGAAACCAGAAGAAACAACTCAGGAAATCTCTCTGCGCTTTTCAGGAGAAACTAGTGTGTTCTTGGCTTGTGTGTGACTTCATGGAATCAGAAAGATTCCGATCAGAATCACAGGATTGTTAAGTTTGGAAAAGATCTCCAAGATGGCCAAGTCCAACTTCTGACCAAACCCCAGCATGCCCAGTAAAACATATCATGTATACATGATATAAAACATGTAATGATATAAAACATCCAGTCATTCCTTGAACACATCCCGGGATGGGAACTCCACCCCCTCCCTGGGCATCCCCTGCCAGTGCCTGGCCACTCTTTCAGTGAAAACACATTCCCTAATATCCAAAGGCAGAGCCTGAGGACGTGTCCCATTCTCCTACCCCAGTTTGCTGGGAGCAGAGCCCGACCCCACCCTGGCTGTCCCCTCCTGTCAGGGAATTATGGAGAGCAATAAGCCTGTGCAACTCTGTTTAGTTTCTTCATATAGCAGACACAAAATTGTTATTTATTGTGAGTAGGAATTCCAGAAATTCACTCTCAAAAATTAAGAAGTAAAAGCACAGCTATGGGACAGAATAAGAATGGCTCAGCTGGAAGTGAGCTACAAGTTTATCCAAGTGCAACTGCAGCAATCTGGGCAAGTCATTTCCATGTTTCACATACTTCATAAGGTTAAACTGTTGACAGCTGGAAATAAACTGCAGCCTAGTTTCTGTAAAGAAACTGTGAAGAGCCCAGCTTGGAGCAGGTTTGTCCAACAGGACTGCCAGCCATGGAAAGGACCATGCCTGAGCAAGGGAAAAGCATGAGGAGAAAGGGCCCTGGCACAGGGTGCCCAGGCCAGCTGTGGCTGCCCCTGGATCCCTGGAAGTGTCCAAGGCCAGGTTGGACAGGGCTTGGAGCAACCTGGGTTGGTGGAAAAAATCTCTGCCCATGGCAGGGGGTGGAACTGCATGGGCTTTAAGGTCTCTTCCAGCCTAAATCATTCCACAGTTTTTTTGTCCATGATGGACAATCATGATTTGTAAATCATCTCCATGTCTTTATCTTGACTCGTGCACTTTTTCAACTTATTTTCTCCCTCTGTGCTATTGGTGGGGAGGCAGAAGAGTAAGAAAGCACCTGGTGGGTGTCTGGGAGCTCAGCAAGATCAACTCACCCCAACTGCACACAAAATTCTTTCGAACTTCATGTTTCCTTCCAATTCTACAATATACAGGTTAGGCTGAGGAGCAGGAATAAACATGGTCTGGCAAACCATTTGTAACACAGACCAACAGAAATGGTGCTAAAAACCAAAACCCACTTCAGACCCTCTTGTCAAGGAGAGGAAACATGAGATCATAGAAAGTAGCTGTATATTTTACTTCTCATTTGAATAAGGATACCAATGTGGAAAGACCATAAATTCAGGAAATAACTCTAAATTGGCAGTGCATCAAAGAATTAACTGGCCTCCACTTCTGAAGTTTCTGTTTTGCACAATAACCTGCAGTGAAATTACTTCACATATGAAAAGCTTATTCACTTCAGTAAATGTCATGCTCTTAATACAGTCACTTTCCAAATACTATTATATCATAAAATGTTACAGAAAATAATAAGGCTGTTTTATAATTAGAGCTATGCAGGATCACAATCTCAGATTACTCATTTGCTTGAATATTCCTTTACCACCAACTGTCTGCGCGACATTTGAATGTCACAAAGCCCCTGTTATTAATATTTGCACAGTAGTGTGGAGTAATAGTTTGTACATTTGCAATGAGCTCTTCTGAGATCCCATGTAAGCCCCAGATATGCTCAGTTCCCTGCAGAGTCAGGCATTTAGGACTGCATAAACAGCTCCAGTGAAGGGGTAGGTTCAGGTTTTTAGGGGAAAGAGAACCAGGTATAAACCAGCTGAAGGAAATACATTAAAAGGTCCCAAGAATAGGGGCAAGAACATGAAAGACAAAGCCTCAGATTTCACAAGGTCACATTCCTACTAATCTGCTCCAGACCCACAAAAAAAACAGGTTTAAATAGGGAAGAAGAATGGCAACTTGTGAGTCACCATCCTTCGACTTTACAGCTTGATGTTCTCAGGCCTCTGAGAGCTGGGCTTTAGGAGAGCCGGTTGAAAATGATCCTAAGTGGGTGTAATGGATGTGGGCCCAAAGAGATGTTTCATTTTCATCTTCTCGTGCATACAGATCATTCCTACACAGAATCACAGGATATTCTGACTTGGAAGAAACCTACAAGGAACATTGAGGTCCAGCTCCTAGCCCTCCTTAACAAACTACAAGTGGGTTCTTTTTGCACCTACAGCTCTCACTTTTTTTTTTTTTTCTTGGTTTTCTTAATTTGTTTTTATTTTTGTTTGTTTGGTTTTTTGGTTTGGTTTTTTTTTTTTTGGTTGGTTGGCTGGTTGGTTGGTTGGTTGGTTGGTTTTTGGGGTTTTTTTGTTTAATTGAGGCTTTTGCAGGATTTGTCAACAGAGAATCCCAGGCTTTGGAGTAGCATTATTGTCCAAAATAAGGAAAGGCAGTAGATTGATTTATGCAACAGAATATATTCCAGATTTTTTTTTTTTTAATTTAGTAGCTTTTTGTAGCATAAGAAGTCCTGTTCTGTACTCACTTTTAATAGGCTACTGAAAAACTTTGTGTTAAATCAAGAAATATTAAGACTACACGTGCCATGCTTCTACTATGAATTCTTATCACTTTGACAAATACCACCAGAAATCTAGAAAAAAGTGAGTTTTCACTAACGTTTCTTCTTTAACAAGAAAGTCCTAAGGCTTGTTCATTAGGTGCAAGATCTAGATGTAAAACTTGTGCAATTTGTCACAGCATGTACCTACATGCTTGACAAATTTACTGCTACAAATACGATAAATATCTGCAAGCAGTACTGAGAAGAAGTGAACAAAAGAAATGTTTTCTATAAATCATGCATTTAAAAATGAACATACCTTTTTCTTTTTATGTATCTTGCTAAAAAGAGTGACAATAATTCATTAAACCTTTTAAGCCAAAGAACTTTTTCCCTTGTGGACATCCAGCTTAGCTCTTTCTAATGTCTTACTACAAACGTATTAATTTCAGAATAACACTCACACAGGATCTTATTTTATTTCCAAGATAGAGATTAAAATGGCACAGGGTGAGATTCTTAGGGTTCTGTGCAGGGCCAAAAGTCAGACTCAAGGATCTCTGTGGGTCCCTTCCAATTCAGACTATTCTGTGATTCTATTAAAAACATAATTATAATTGATATCTGAACTATTTATTAAATGGAACTTTTTTAGTCTTCAAACATAATGAAATTGAAAAATGAATGAAACAGAAGGAATGTCAAACCTGCTGTCTCATTCATCATTTCACATGATGGAAAAATAGTTCCTTTAAAAGAAGGTCCATTAGGAAATTTTTCCTGAAAAACCTTAACTTCTGAGGAGCAAAATTCCCTCATGTCTGGCATGGAAGAATATTGGATATTTTTTATTCAGACATCACACCAGAAAAAGATAGATTTTGTTCAAACCATCACAGAATTTTTCTGAGGACTGAAAGTAATTTTTAAAAAAATTGACCGTCTCAAACATTTAATTGCCAAATTCTAATTCCAGATGTTATTTAATTTGTATTTTGCCTTTTCAAAATAGCTGCTTTTGAATGAAGAAACAAAGCAGCCGATCTATTAAATGCAAATTTTCTCAGGTTTTTTTAGTCACATTACTAAAAGAATTTACAACATTTGTTAAGTAGTTATTTTTCTGATCATCCTTTGCTATGTATTTATAAATACTCTAAATGCATAGCTTTTATTTCAGCATCCTTTCTATTTGCTTTATCTGTGATGTTTCCTTCCTTGTTCTGGACAGACTTTAGGAACCTCACATGGTTCCTACTCCTTGGGACAAAGTGCCACTAAAAACCCACAGGAAAATTTAATTGGATTTTAAGCCTGGATAGGGAACTATATGCAAGTAAGGTTATCAGCTGTCTCTTTGCAACCAGAAAATTAAATGCTTTCCTTTTGTTGCCAATATTTCCCAGTAATTTTGATTTCTGACTTCACTTTTCCTTTTAAATTTCAATTAGTGTTTTTTGTCCCATGTGTATGATGTGTTATCTTTTCTTTACACAGTGTTCTTTAGCTTGCAGATCTCTATTTTGCGTTGTGTTTTTGTCATTCCTGACGTATTTCACTTTGCTGTAGGCTGTGAGGTGGGAATAAAGTCTGTTGGAAAGACTTGCAGCACCATTTTCCACATGGGTATTTCTGTTCAAGCCTGAAGTGATATTTAAATATCTTCTCTTCTTGCAGTTTCATAATCCTTTTTCTGAAGCAGAACGCTAAATGACATTTTAATGTAGCCCGAAAGAGTCTTGAGAATTGTCATTATCTTTGGAGGTGCTGCCTTTCAGAAGGACCTGCACTCCAGAAGGCTGGAGAGATGGCAGAGAGGAACCATCTGAAATCAAATAAAAGTTAATTCAGGATCCTTAAAATGCAAGGATTTATTCCTGTTTAAATACTCTCCAGAAGCTTTAGCAATTCAAGGAGTTTATATTGTTCCTAGTCCTCCAAGTAAGAAATTACTCCCAGCTGCATTTTCCTTGCTTTACTTTCTCTCTTCTGTAATTTTTGGGGTTTTTTGTTGTTTTTCCCTCAAGCAAGCCAGATATTTCCTACATCATGGGAAATGCCTCATGGAAGAAGAATTCCATACACTGATACATATATACCTCACTGCTATTTCTTTGAAATTACCTCCTTCTAGTTGTATTGGACATTGAATTCAAATAGTTTGAAAAAAACTTCACAAAACCAGAAATCAACCATGATCCAAATTGTGAGTGAAGTTTCTTGCTCAAGAAACCATCTGTGTTAACTTAGGCATGTTTGATGCCAACTCATGGCAACGTGGTTCTATGAAACTCTGATTCATTCCAGTGCCTCTAAAATTGTGGTTTTAGTCAGATCTGACAGGGGTATCTGGTGACATTCTCTGGGTACCCTGTGCCAAGGCCTCACCACCCTCACAGAGAAGAATTTCTTTCCAGATGCCCATCTAAACCTACTCTTCTAAACTGGAGAATTCACCCTAATTTCCTCCTGTAATTTCCCGGTTTCAATTGGAACTATGTGAACACTTCAGCCACTTACGAAATCTTATTCCAACAGCTCATCTCTGGGATTTTTTTCCTTTGGTTCCTGAACTTTGCAATTTCTCCTGTGGTTTACTCTGTATTATAAAGGGGAAAATGATGGGATTCTTCACTATGGTGAATGACAGCAGCAGAGAGCTGGGCAGTGGCCCTGCACGGCCCCTGCAGCCCCCCAGGCCCATCGCCCCGGCAGCAGGAAGATCTCGGGCAGTGGGCAGGGCCAGCAGCGATGGCACTCCTGGCACAGCTACAGGGAGAGGAAGGGTCCGACTCCGAGGAGTTCATGTCTGACCCATCCACGGAGTGGGATGAAGAATCAGACCTGAGCAGGAGCGCTGAGGAGGAGAGCATTTCAGGGTCACTCCAAACGGAGATATTGCCGGAAGACACGGGGGTGACCAGGAATGAGTTTGGCTTAGTGTCCCTGCCATGCAAGGCTTGGGCAGAAGAGCAAGACCTGGCATGGAGAGGTGCTCTTGCCAAACCAAACGGGTTTAAAGGCCTCTCCACCACTCTGGACAAGGCCCTGCCAAAGAACGTGTCTCCCTTCTCTGCGACCTGGGCCCCACCAGGAAACAAGACATGGCAAAGCAAGTGCCAGAGCAAGTCAGGGTTCTGCTCTGAGTAACCAAACCCCGACTGCGGCACTGACATTTTCTACAGTGACAGGACAAGAGGGGACTGAGGGCACGCTCAGTCATTCTGCAGATGACACCGAGTTTGCTGGCGGTGGCAGGAACACCTCCCACTATCCCAAATTGATTCATGCCCCGTGCAGTCTGGCCTTGAGCACTTCCAGGGATCCAGGGGCAGCCACAGCTGGTCTGGGCACCCTGTACCAGGGCCTGCCCACCCTCACAGGGAACAATTCCTTCCTAATAGCCTATCTATGCCTCCTCTCTGTTTGAAGACATTCCCCCCTGTCTTTCATAAATAAATATTTCCTCATTGTTATTCATATCCTCTGTTTCCTCATTGTAAGGGTTTTGATCTTTACTAATTCAATAACAGTCATTTACTAATACAAGTGATTTTTATTGCAAGTTATCATTACAAATATGATCAAGGTTAGATAGCTTGGGAATGAGTGACTGAAACACTAGGTGTCTTTAAATAATGAAATTTTAAATGCAAAACACAAGTTTTGAGGAGATGACCCCCTCTTTTTCCCACTTTGCTTTAAATAACGAACTTTGTTCCATGGCTACAATGACCCATTTGAAAAACTGTTGTCATACGACAACAATAATTATGATTTTAACTCTCTATTACAGATTCTTCACAGAATATTGTTTCAGTAATGTATTTAATAACTACCCCAAAATAATTCAAAGCTGAGGGATATTTTCTCCAAGTATAGGCTGCTAAATAGCTCATTTAATTCCATTTGTAAAACCTCTGATCAGCAATTAATGATGGTGTGTTTGGAAAGAATATGCTTAATCATGCTCTTTAAATTTGCATTTTGGGTTTGTAAATCCAGAAGACTACAGACATTCACTAATTACAATTACAGCCTAAAAGGCAAGTTTTGCATCACAACAAAATTAGCCTAAAAAGGGGGGAAATAGTACAAAAAGAATCATAAAAGAAAGCTGAGAAACACTAAAGCCTTTCTTCTGGATTTTTTGGGGAAAGAGAAATAATTCTGGATATCACTTCTCTAGGGGGTTAATTATTACTAACAGACATCAGCAAATTAGGGTTGATTTAAAAAAACAAAAACCTGCTCACTGAGAATACAGGTGGGCATAAGGAAATAAGTGAAGCAAAGACCCAAAAGAGTAAATTTCTGTGAAAAGTAAAATATCCCTATGGTAGTGCTGTTCACTAATTTGAACTTTATAAAGAAATAATTCTTCAGAATGCTAATCATTCCATAACAGTTCAAATTTTCGTTATTCTTTGATCAACTGGGATCTTAAAACCAGGTAAACCAGACAAAACCAAATCAATATTTATTTCCTTTTATAGTTCTTTTCCCTGTGCTATATACAGTAGTAGTGTTGCTTCTTTCAGCACTCATCTGCTCAATAGATGTGGTTTGCACCTAACATTTCATTATTTGAAGACAAAAAGTGTTTCAGTCATTCATTTCCAAGCTATCTAACCTTGTTCATGTTTGTGATAATGACTTGCAATAAAAATCACTTGTATTAGTAAATGACTGTTATTGAATTAGTAAAGATCACAACCCTGACACCAAGGGAAAAAAAACAAAACAAAACAAAACAAATTTTAAAAAAAATCAAAAAAAAAAACCAACCAAAAAAAACCCAAAAAAACCCCAAAAAAACACCAAAACCAAAAAACTCCAGAGATGAGCTGTTGGAGTACAATTTTGTAAGTATCTGAAATGTTCACATAGCTCCAATTGAAACTGGGAAATTACAAGAGGAAACAATGTTGAATCCTCCAGTTGGGAAAGGTAGGTTTGTTTAGATGAGATATTGGGAGGAAATTCTTCTCTATGAGGGTGGGCAGGCCCTGGCACAGGGTGCCCAGAGAAGCTGTGGCTGCCCCTGGATCCCTGGCAGTGTCCAAGGCCAGGATGGATGGGGCTTGGAGCAACCTGGGACAGTGGAAGATGTTCCTGCCCATGGGAGGGGTGAGACTGAGTGGGCTTTAAGGTCCCTTCCTACTCCAACCACTCTGGGACTCTCTAGTTGTATGATGGCACCAGAAAGAAAGTATTCAGGATTCTTGGGGATATTAATGGTATTTTTATCCTGTGTATAAACTCTAAGATCTTCACTGTTCATAAGATCTTTACAGTATTTATTATGCACATCTATTGTCAGTAGATGAATTTTAGTGTTTGTAATCCCATCTGTTACTCACTTCCTTTGCTGCTAGGATTGTTTCCCAGGAATAAGTAGTCTTAGAGTAAATATCTGTCTTCAGAGTTTCAATATCTGCTGGCTTTAGACAGCATTTTTTATTCCTGTCACTTTTGCTTTACAGAGACTCTAAAGAAATTGGCATTTGCAGAGGTTAAAAGAGGCCCAGGCACAGAAATACGGTTCAGGCATCACGCAGGAGGCAGACACAGGTCAGGCTGTCCTACCAAGAAAGGAGTTCACTACCAGAGCCTTCAGCAGAGCAGCTCATGCGCTTCTATGCATTCTTTTAAGATTTAGGCTATTTTTCCTACTGAGGAATCTCCAAAGGAGTTGTTCCCCAGCTCTGAGTTAGTTTGCATTCGATGTTGAGAAGATATGAAATCAAACGTTAATGTCCAGGTAATGACTGAGAAATTGCATGTTTGCACTACTGGATTGCTGTTCATTAGCACACTCCAAGCACAAATCCTCATCAATCACTGCATATCCATCACTAGCTGCTCTGCTGATTCCCAGATGATTCCCTTTAGCAGAGGAAAACATCATCCCTTATGCCATGGTCGTGTTTCCTTGTTTAAAGCTGATCAGGAGGTTTCCTCTCAGACCATGCGCTTACAGGGGAAGGATGTTGTTTGTTTTACATGTGTTTCTGGCAAATTGCTTGCAGGTTTGAAACTGCAAGACTCAAGTTTTGTCTTCGTCTTGATAAAGTCTTCCCATTTGAACACTAATAAAAGTTGCAGTTTGTTTACAACTGTTTATTCTAAAACCAAGTGTTCTGATTCACCATTCTGAGACATTTAACAACAGCAACAAAGTCAATTTTAATACATTATTTTAAAATATTTATTTATACTTTTTCTTTATTTATCTCTGCACTGCTAACCTTTTTCTTTTCCAAGGACCAGATGGCTGCTGAATTCCACCCCAACACGAATACAACTGTATTTAAAATACCAAGTTCATTGCTAACTCACTGTGGACAGATGAAACAACCAAAACCTGGATGTGGGCTGGGGAGGGGGAAAGAACCTTCTTGTGTTGTAAGCAAATGAATCAGGAGGCTGAAGTCCTGTTTGAGCAGGGTTCCATGGATAACAATTTTAGCAAGGTACCAAACAGTCAATTAGAGACATTTGTGAATATTCTAGTTAATAAAGATGTATATGCCAAAAGTAATCTGTTATGCTGTGAAAAATGACCCTGCTTCCTGGCAATTTACCATTCCTGTGCGTGTTCTCTGTGTGCTACACGCATCTTTCACTTTCAGTACTATAACTCCCATTATGGGTCTTTTTCACTGCCAATAAAGAAGACAAGTAAAGAGTATTTCTTCACCTCCCAGTCTTCTTGTTGCTGTGCACACCTAAGTTTACACACTCTGGTAAAGCCAAAGCTTGCAACCAAGCAAGCCAAAGCTTGTTTTGATAATCAGAGAAGGCAAGTTAACTTGCTAACATGGAATGTTTCTTTTTGCTTTGAACCCACAAATCCATATATTTTTAATTTGATTCACCTTATTCCTGAAGCTGCTTATGCCAGCATGACATACCTTTTATTTCATTAAACTAGTTCTTACTTACATAGTAGTAACTTTGGGGTTTGCAACATGTTTTTTTTACTCTGCAGCAGTTTTTATGTGGGTGTTATTAAAGGATCTGCTGAGAGGAGGATGCCCCAGGGAGTTCTGAAGAAATGTGTTTATGAGAGCAGGGCAAAAAATAAAGGGAAAAAACATAAAAACCATCAGGTTTGTTTTCTTTTTTAAATTATTTTTGGGTTTTATTTTGCAGGATTTGCTTTGAGAGTTTTGCCTGGGTTCTTGTTTTGTTTTGTGGGGTTCTTTTCCCTTTGTAGTTTTTTGTTTGTTTTGGTGGGGTTTTTCTAGGGGTTTTTTTGTTTGTTTTGGTGGGTTTTTCTAGGGGTTTTTTTGTTTGTTTTGGTGGGGTTTTTCTAGGGGTTTTTTTGTTTGTTTGGGTGGGGTTTTTCTAGGGGTTTTTTTGTTTGTTTTGGTGGGGTTTTTCTAGGGGTTTTTTGTTTTGGTTTAAATTTTTTTTTTTGTTGTTTGGGGGATTTTCTTCTTCTTGTTTTAATATTAAGCTGAAATTGGGGAAAATGAAAGTAAAGAGTTTTCATTTGGTAGTTATTGAACTCTTTGGCAGGAGATGCAATCTGTGTGTGAGTTATATTTAGCCTGTGTCAGTGCTGATGGTCTTCATCATCAGAACATAGGATTCCATGGGAAAAAAGCAGCTCACTCAGGGGACAGGAGGCAGAAGGTGGAGAGTGTCTGCAGAATGAGGATCTCTGCATTCCTTATGCCAACTTTGCTCTTTCTTCAAAAAGCAAATAACGTGACTGCAGACAGCAAAATAAATGAGTGAAGAGAGAAGGAGACAGATGGTAAAGCATTTTTAGTACTAATAATGGGAGCTTCTAGAAATGCCACTTGCAGTGTGAATCACCACCTTCTTGCATATATTTGTTTTATTTTAGGGGAAAATAAAGAAACCTTCCTTTTTGTACAGTTAAATCCTTATAATTGTTAAGTGGTGATTAATTCATGAGTGCAGCAGACCCTTTTTTTCAGTCCCATACATTTGAAATATCTACTGTGAGAGACCATGACAGATTTCACTGGAATTTTTGTGAACATTAGGTACATCATAACCTTTGAAGGTGGGGACTTCAGGACCCTACACTGTACAAACACAGTTACCAATGCAAATATTGTTCAAGCAAGTATTGCATGGATTTTCTAAGATGTGTGATGCGCAAGAATGAAGAAAACACTACTCAGGCAGTCTGAGAAAGGCTTCTATCTCATGAATTAATAACCTAGTAAGAAAAAAGACACTTTAAAACCTCTTTCAATCTAAGGAACATTAGAAATGCTGGTACTATTTTTTTACAGGGCAGACAGGTGTTTATTTCCTACATTGTCGTTGTATGCCTTTTAAAACTTCACATTTTACTTAACACATTTTCCCCAGACGAGAGCACAGAAGGTTTTCCTTAACTGCCAAAATCACAAAGAAAACATGTTCTGTCTATTTTTATTACATATAAAATATACAGATATTTATATAGACCACAGTTCTTTCTCTGGCGGGCATTTGTTTCCATGTAATTTTATATATTCTGCATATCCATATCCAGCTCCAGGCCTGTAGTGACAAGAGTGGGGCAACTCTTTTGACCCAGAAGACTTCATTACATATTTCTGTTGCTCCTTAGAACAGAATTTTGTTGTTACTCTCTGCTCAGAGTAGGTAGGGAATCTGATTTTAGTAAATTGAATGTGGGCATGCTTTCAAGTAATATAGTTATTAAAGTCAATATTTATTTTCTCCATACATTCATATAGGGGAAAAAATAAATTCCAAAAGACAACACCAAAGTATAGGAAATACAGAGGAATAAAACAAGCTATCTGGAAACCTTCTGATAGAATGTCTCCAACTCATTTTCATAAAAAAGATTTGTTAAGTCTAATTTATTAAACTGTCTCCTTAGATATTCTCAGAGCACCTGAAAAGCTGGGACTGTTTTGTGAAGATTAAAAGAGTCCATTTATTTCTAAAACATTTTTTCCCTCTTCTGTGATGCAATCCTTTGAGGAGTGTGGTATTTCCATTTGATGTCTGCATCAACTCCAGCATCCCAATTACATCACTGATTGATTTTACCTGGTTTTGCACAAGGAAAAACAACTTCTGAACTAATCAGTATGAGCTTGCTGAATGGAATTTGCAGTGCATAATGTGTAAGATTGACACTGAGATGTTTCTCATAGTTCTTAAAGAGAAAATGGGAGTTTACTGGATTCTCTGCAATTTCTGAACATCAAGTTTCACCTCAAGATAGAGGGAATATCCACGATCAAGTTATTTGGTATTAAAAGTAGTCTCAAGCACAGTCTCTACACTGGAACATGGACATCCTGGAATTAGCTTCCTTATGGGCAGTAGGCCGATGGGAGTAGTTTTATGGAAGTTGATTCAATGTTGATTCCTGAATATTGTGTAATTTTTAGTGGCTCTGTGTAATGGGATTTTTATTGCTATTTTATTCTCTCAGAGTTTTGATCATTGCTAAGCCTGGGCTGAAACATGAGCTTAGATCCACACATGATAAACAAACCCCTTGTCATTCAGTAATGAAAATTGCAGTCTTTTTTCCTGTGGAAAAAATATGAGGATAAAATTGAAGCCTGTTGAAGACAGAAACTAATCTCTTCTTGGTAGCAGTTAGGGCAGGATTTTATTCACTGCTTTGATTCTTCTCTATGATGGACCAGCTTGTTCTTACACCTGTTATCAAATGTTCACAGAAGATGATGTCTGGTGGCCTGGCAGTATCTGGAGTCACACAAATTCCTGTTCTTTTTGAAATCCAGAACTAAAAGCATCTTCTACTAAATCTCACTAACATGGTAATAATGGGAAGTGATACTCTGCATAGATTGAATCCTCTGAAGCAACAGAAAACTTCTAGAAATTTAAGAATATCCACTTTGTAGATAGTCCTTCCTTTTCTGAAGAAATATTGGAAAGGGCAAAATTTTCCAGGGAGGCAAAAAAGATCCAACAAGCCAACTTCCCAGATATTCCCCACATAAAACCCTCCTTAATAAGCTCAAAGCAACATTCCTCCCTTTGGTGAAGCTTTAAAATATCCCCAGACTTGTTCCCATATTCCCTGCATAGTCAATGCTCCAATGTTCAGAGCTGTGGCAAACAATGACAACAAAAAAGCAGCAGCAGGCCTTTATAGATGCTTTTTTGACATGAAGCAAATGCAATTCAATTCTGACAAATGCATGGTGTAGGAGCTTGGTTGCCAATAGAATAACAAATAGAAAAAGAATTAAGTGTACCAGCCTGAGAGGGCTGAAAATCACCTTAGCATGTAGAGACACGCAAAGGCTTCACAACCCCTTTGCCCTCTTCTTGCTGTGTCTAGTGTCAATCCTTTTTATTATTATTTGACTTTGTCCTCTTAAAAACTCCTCTGACTTTATTTGTTTGCTTGTGTTCCCTGCGCCCTTCTCCTGCCAGGACTGGGTGAGCACAGATGACAACGCACAATCTGGCCCAGGTGTAACTGCCCTGGGATGTTTGATACCCCACACACCAACAGCTGGATATGGCTTTAATGCCCTCCCACCCCAAAGGCTGGGTTAGACACGGCCTCCTCTTATTTACAGTGACACCATAAGGGTGTGGTCTTTCACCAATACCAAGGTATTTGCGTTTATTCGAATGCAGCCTGCATTCTCAGAGCCAAGAGGGTTTTGTTAATCAGCATTTCCTGGTGATCAGGAGCTGCAGCACATGGCGTGGCAGCCCCGCCTTGCCAGGCTGGGAATCCCTTGGTGTGGGCTGAGGGGCTCTGTGTTTGCCAGGCTGTTCCAAGGGGAAAGGGAAAATCCTCCTGAGCTCAGGCCCAGGGGAGCTGCAGCCCACTGAGGAGGGTGCTGAGCTCCTCCAGCACCAATCCGGTGCTAAGGAGCTGGGTCATGGAATCCCAGAATCCCAGAGTGGTTTGGGGTGGAAAGAACCTTAAAGCCCCTCCAGTGCCGTCCCTGCCATGGGCAGGGACACCTTCCACCAGCCCAGGGTGCTCCAAGCCCTGTCCAGCCTGGCCTTGGACACTGCCAGTGATCCAGGGGCAGCCCCAGTTTATATTAACATGAAAATTGTATTAAAGCAGAGAGCTTTTTGTGGGTTTGTTATGTGTTCACTTTGTTTTCCTCTCAATTTCATGTATACGTACAAAACTAAGATATTCATTGAAATAAAATGTGCCAAAAGGATCCACTGTTTTTGTAAGTAAGTTTCTTTTTTGTTTGTTTTTGGGTTCTTCAAACTAAAATACTTTCATTCTCAAGTGGAATATTCAGCTATTTGTAAAATACAACACCAAAAACTTCTTTGCACTTGGGTAAACCAGTTTAGGACTAATTAATTTCAATAACCTCTAAATGCTGAGTTTTCTGCAGGAACAGCAAACGTATTTGGTGGAAATTTTATGGTAAAACTATTTTTTTTTTCTCAAAAAACACATTTATCAATGATAAATTTGAAGCTTTGAAGCTTTTGAATCTTCCATCGTATCACATCCTGAATGGCTAAACTAAAAGTGGCACAGAGATGAGAAAAACAACTTCAATTATAATTTTTTTGGTAAGACACGTAAAACTTTCCAGCCATGAGAAAAAATAATTGTAATGTTCATCTTTGCTAAAAAGAATAACATAGGGAATAATAAATCTTTCTCAAATAATCCCAAGTTGTTATGGATAGAACATTGGAAACAACATATGTAAATGCCATTTTTTGAAAAATATGAAAACAAACCCCAAATAACAGCCCAAACACCCTAATTAAGTACATATATAGGCAAATGGATATCTAAATTCTGGGAGCCATTACATTTATTTACAGGGACTCTACATGTAAATTCTACAAACATGTTTCCATTTCTTTGAAAATTGTGAAAAATTTGAATTTTATATAATAATAATTTCCATCCAAAATTCCTATAAATACTCAGAATACTTAATATATTAATAAAATTTACTTTATTAATAATTAAATAATACTTAGGCACATAGGCCTAAAGCAAAAACTTTATTACTGATACACGAAAAAAGTCTAAAAACCAGATGAAAATCCACATTGTAAAAGCATCACATATATTGTGGGGACAAAAAAAAAAACCTGTTTTGACAGTTTGGTTTTATAAAAGAGAAAAATAACTCAACTGTTTCATTAATTCAAAAATGAAGTTTATTCTTGAAATTGACAGACTTGATTTAATTGTTGTGGGGTTTTCACCTATAAGTAAAAATATCATTTTGATTGCTCAATAAAGTAAGAGCTCCTATATTGAAGGTTATTTTCCCTGATAGTGGATGAGGATCACATCTGTACCTGACATTTCCCATGGAAATGGTATTTCACATTTTGTTGAGCTTTTAACATTACAGTCATCAAATTTAACGTCATTTGTGACACTCACTCAAGAGTGAGACTAAGTAAAGCCTGCAGAAAATGTACTTTATTAAGGAAAGTGGTTTGTTAGCCTGGAGAGATAGAAAACTTTCACTTCCATGGATTGGTTCCTTATTTCTTTCTTGTAGTAGTTAATCTTTGGCAGCCACTCGACAGAGGTTGTTTCAGTATTCCTTCCATGATTTTTTTTATAACTTTCTTCTAGATTTCAAATAATCTGAAGTTCATATTCATAGGTTTTATAGCTCATATTTATAGAACATGTAGTAGTCCCTGCATAGCCACCTGTAAACTAAATGACAAAGCTTTGGTTTCTGAACAATTACGGCCCAAAATTCAGGAATTCTGCACTGAGGGGCTGGAGGGGGTTCAGGGAAGGGAACTGGGGAAGGGTCTGGAGCCCCAGGAGGGGCTGAGGGAGCTGGGAAGGGGCTCAGCCTGGAGCAGAGGAGGCTCAGGGGGGCCCTTGTGGCTCTGCACAGCTCCTGACAGGAGGGGACAGCCGGGGGGATCGGGCTCTGCTCCAGGGAACAGGGACAGGAGGAGAGGGAACGGCCTCAGGCTGGGCCAGGGAAAGCTCACGGTGGGCACCAGGAGGAATTTCTGCATGGAAAGGGGGGTCAGGGCTTGGCAGGGGCTGCCCAGGGAGGTGTTGGAGTGCCCATCCCTGGAGGCACCCAAAAAATCTGTAGGCAATACACTTTGTCTGGTGGACATGGGTGCATGTGGCCTAAGGTTGGACTCGATGACCTGGAAGGCTTTTTCCAACGTTAATGATGCCATGATTGTGTGATATGTGATCCCACAGCTCAGGGCTCTGGTTTTTTCCCCTCAACTGGCAATTCCTACAAAGTTACTTTATGGCTTTGAGCTCATCACTGGCACTTCCCAAACATCTTCCTGATGAGCTGTGTGTCCATCCACTGCCTGCAGACTCTGCTTACGCTGGTCCTGGTGGCCTTAGATGAAGTGCCAGCAGGAAAGGGTCTCACTCCCTCCACTGCAAGGATGGCCTCAGCAACACCTTCGGCAGGTTTTGAAGCTGTACCTCCTAGCTTTACGCATTCCTGTGGGCAGCAGGAAAGCTTTGATATTTAAGCAAATTAAACAAACCAATTTACAATCTAAAGCATAAAGCTGAGGTGCACTCACACAATAACACACCATAAGTATGGTTATGTGTTACCCTGGATAAGAGCTGTGTTCCACCAAATCTCAAGATTGACATTCATGAAGAAACTACTCATTAATTTTTTTATAGAGTGAATTCCATTATTTCATTCCTTTGCCCTGTGATCAGCGCCGAAGTGACAGATTTAAGATTGACAGATAGATTGTTTTTCTCCCATCCTTTTGCAAAAGTGTGACATTTGCTTCCTACCCCTCCAGATTCCTCTAAGGCATCATAGTAATATACATGACTGATAGAAATTTCCCCTTGGTTGAGCTTTTAATAAAAGTAGGCTCTTGACGCATTTACAATATTAAGGACCAGAATTCACTTTTTTTTTTTTCTTTTTTTCTTTGCTTTTTAATTTTTTTCATTTTTCTTTTTTTCATAAGGTAGTAAAATTCTATTTTTTTTTCCCCAGCTTTCTTATTATATGTATGTATACACAAATAGCATTGCATCAAATCTTCAGCACCAAAGTGCCTTTGGCTTTCTGCAAGTTAATCAATAACTATGCCACAGAGAAATCTTAGAAATCTGGACTGCTTCTACCATTATATCAACAAACATATGCTGTTTACTAAGTCTAACTGCAAGCTGATTTTAAAAGACAGGGTAAAAGCCACACAACACAGAATCTGTTTATCAGTAGATTTATCATTTTCCCATTTTGTATCCTATGTCTTTCCCACCTAATTTGTATATGTCTGAATCCATAAAGACAAATCTGAAGATTCTGTTTCAAGCAAATTACAGAGCAATATACAGAGAGATAAGTGGTTCTCCCTAGGAGATGTCACAAAACCAATCATCATTCCCCTGGTTCCAACACACAAAAAAAAAAAAGAAAAAAAACCAAAAACAACAACAACAACAACAAAAAGGTCCAGATGTCCATTCCAAAGTCATGTTCACCTTTCCTTATCCCCTATTTCCCTAGAACTGAACAGATGCATTAATTGCACTGATAAAGTCTGGTCTAAAAAATAAAGATTAAAGAAAATACAGAGAAAACTAATTTTTTGTGTCTTTCTGGGATAGATATACTATGAATATTTCTGGGTTATTCACCTTGTGAACCAAAAGATAAAGAGAAATCAGGTGGAAATATGAAAAAAATTACAAATGCAAGGAAAATGGGAAAAAAAATGTCAGGGCTAATATTACTCAAATAATGGAAGCTTGAAACTCAACCAGATGAGTATCTGGCATTTCCTGTCATATTGCACTGGTCTAAAGGGAGCCAATCTGTGTGATTTTGTCATTTTGAAGATGATCTGAAACTGTTGTCATCATCATCATTGTCATCATCATCATCATCATCATTTCCCAGATGTGTTGGAAACCAATTCCAGCTTACATGGCAGATTTGAAGAAGAGAACTTTAGTGCCCATTAATCAGTTATTCCATTGCCTACCTGTGAACTTGAGAAAAATATGAACAAAATCTTTTGTTTGCTACC